>VZRS01009797.1:469623-472123 GCA_013398055.1 Ifrita kowaldi
GGCCGCTCCGCGCCCGGCTATGCCGGCAGCGCTGGGCCCGCCGAGCTGCAGCCCGGCCCCCGCCGCGGCCGTGCCCGCGCCTCTCGGCTGCTCCGGGGGACCGCTGGGGACAGGGTCCCGGGCTCCACGCGGGGAAACGGGGCGCAAAGTTTGCGGGATGTTGTGCTTCGCTGTGAGCATTTAACCGGCGTCCGAAATCGCCGGGATGCCCTTCTCTTACACCAGCAAATAGATCAGCACTCGCTCCGCTGAGCTTTGCGAAACGTATCTTAAAAATCATTTGGGTCTTGAGAGTCGATTTTGGGTTTTTAACTGAGTTTTGTGAGCTTTGAATGCACTCGAGTTTTGCCGTTTCCTCAGCATAATCCACTTTCCCATCTCAGTAAACATATTTATTTTTCTTACGATATTAGTCCCACTTCCGCTCGAAGTTTGTAGTAGGAGTTGGAGAAGCGTTAGGTTTTTAGTTCTTTCATCGGCCTCCTGTGAAAGAATTTGGAACTTCTTAAAGTGAGTAGAGAAAAGAAAAGCAGAGAGGGATTTTTTACATCTTCACTTTGTATGATTGCATCTTTTGACATTTGCTACATTTTTTTTGTTTGTTTTTAGTAGGTGGAACAGGTCAAAAACACTTCCAAGTATCTTTTTTTAAAGTAGCCGTTTTCTTCTGTTTTTAGTCTTTTGATCTGATTTTGCACATCGTTTTCAAATGAAGTACAGTGGGAGTGTGAGAAAGGAATGTTAACTGAGCAGCTTTCCTGCCTGTTGCTAAAGGATGTCCTTGAAGTAAGTTGGATCTTGCCTGAAATGATGGCATGGAAGTGAAGCTTTTGTTTAGTTTGGGTGGCTATCGTAAGTTAAAGGAGTGAGTAACGAAGTTTATTCTGTTTTAAAAATATCGACCAGTTTCCTAGGAAAAGCAGTGTGCTCTACTATAAAATCTGTAGGAGCCTCCCCCTTTCCTTCTCTAGTCCTGGTGTTGGGTTATGGCTGGTTTACATGGGTGGACGATAAGTTTTGGGTAAGTTGCCCAGAAGGTGTGCTTTGTAATGGTGCTTCAGGGTTCAGAACGCTCTGGTACCATTAGCATAGAGCTACCCCCGCCTTTCCGGGGACCCCGGCCCTGGCAGCAGCTTCTCACTTGAGCAAGACAGGGTGGGTGAACTACGGCGGGGACGAGTTTGCGTTACGTGCCTGTGAAATTACAAAACAAAACTTCGAAATTCCAAGCGCTTCTTTCTTCTCCTTTCACACTGTGAATTCAGGTTTGCTAATCCATGTGCAGTTTGCGCAGGGTGCAGGCGAGGGGAGCATCGCTGGCTCTTCAGACACTTGCAGTAAGGTACTGCTGGGCAGTATTTTGAGCAAATCAATAGAGTGGCTCCGTGAAAATTTCTCGCATCTGATTTGAATTCTGGTTTGTTAAAACTTTCTGCTATGGTTTCATATCTAAAGATCAATAGGGAAAAAAGTTCCTCAGACTGCAACAGCATGTTTTGGTTTGGCTTTTTTTTTTTTTTATCGCGCTCTCCCCTTTTTTTTTTTTTTTTTAAGTTCAAAGCTCATGAGTTCACTCCCATCAGGAAGACTTTCCACTTAAAATGTATTTCTGGTGCAATCAATGCATAAGTAATTTTGCCCCTGTAAAATCCTGTGTATGTGCACATTCAATAAAGTTAGTATTGGAGTAACCAGAGCAGCTCTCAGATTAATAGAAAAATTACTTGCAGCATAAATTATATTCAACAAGTAACTAATTACTGGTAGGAAGTGGGTAGGAGACCGTGGGGTTATTTCCTTTTGTTAGTAACTCCAGCCACTTTCATGACATTTTAGATTTTTTTTTCGGTTTCTTGGAATCACATTCCCAGTTGTAAAGGAACATTCTTGGGGTGCAGTATTCCAAGGGAAAAGTTATATTGGAGAAATAAACCATCTAGACTTTGACAAGGAGAAAATATTTTCTGCCCTTTCATATAAAGGCTCATCAGAACCAGTGCCTTTTCATGTCAGTAATGGATTTTGGTGAATTCCTGCTGCAGCATTATGATCACCCACATAATTGTTACTGGGCCCATGAAATAAAAGAAATTATGGCTGCTTTCCTCAGTAAGATCCGGAGGACAGGATGCTTAGGAGACAGAATTGCTCAGTTGGACTGCTTGTAGTTCGTTACATAATTAGGCCTTTTTGTGAGGTAGCTGCAGTTTGTGGGTTCAGGATACAGACACTTGTGTTTTTTTCCAAAGGTGAGCCCAGGGTGTAGAGGGCCTTGTGAAATATCACTTATGCAGATGCTATTCAGACATAATTACTGAAACCCATATGGTGGAAGTTGTCTGAGCCCAGTGTTAGTTCAGACCCGTTTTGTGTGTGTTTCCCCTACATAACCCCAATCTTTGTCTTGCTGCAAAATATTTATGTTTTAGTTTGTACCTTATTTATCTTTTTGATGCTAAGTAGCATCTGGCTCCCCGAGGACAAGCCCTCCTGTATATTT
>VZRS01009797.1:477123-484803 GCA_013398055.1 Ifrita kowaldi
TAACAACCTCTCTACCTCACATAGGGGATCTGACAACACTAGGCAACTTTTCAGTGATAAATAGTAATGTAATAATTGAAAACCTGCAGAGTACAAAAGTGGCAGTAGCACAGTTCTCACAGGAGGCAAGATGTAATGGGGCATCGAGCACTAAACTCGCTGTCCCTGCCCTGATGGAGCAACTGTTGGCATTGCAGCAGCAGCAGATCCATCAGTTGCAACTGATTGAACAAATTCGTCACCAAATATTATTGTTGGCTACCCAAAATACAGACATGCCAACATCTTCTAGCCCTTCTCAAGGTACTTTACGAACATCTGCCAACCCCTTGTCCACATTAAGTTCCCATTTATCCCAGCAGCTGGCTGCAGCAGCTGGATTAGCACAAAGCCTTGCTAGTCAATCTGCCAGCATCAGTGGTGTGAAACAGCTACCCCCTATACAGCTACCTCAGAGCAACCCTGGCAACACTCTAATTCCATCCAATAGTGGCTCTTCTCCAAATATTAACATATTGGCAGCAGCAGTTACAACACCGTCCTCAGAAAAAGTGGCTTCAACTATTGGTGGCTCACAGCTCAACAACCCACCAGTATCAGCATCATCTTCACCAGCTTTTGCAATAAGCAGTTTATTAAGTCCTGCATCTAATCCACTTCTACCTCAGCCCACCCCTAGTAACTCTGTTTTCTCCAGTCCCTTGTCCAATATTGGAACAACTGCAGAGGATTTAAACTCCTTGACTGCTTTGGCACAGCAAAGAAAAAGCAAGCCACCAAATGTAACTGCATTTGAAGCAAAAAGTAATTCAGATGAGGCATTCTTTAAGCATAAATGCAGGTTCTGTGCTAAAGTGTTTGGGAGTGACAGTGCCTTGCAGATTCATTTGCGTTCTCACACTGGCGAGAGGCCATTTAAATGCAACATATGTGGAAACAGGTTCTCCACAAAGGGAAACTTAAAAGTCCACTTTCAGCGTCACAAAGAAAAGTACCCTCATATTCAAATGAATCCATACCCAGTGCCAGAGCATTTGGACAATATTCCTACAAGCACGGGTATTCCTTATGGGATGTCTATACCACCAGAGAAACCTGTCACAAGCTGGCTGGACAGCAAGCCAGTCCTCTCCACCCTAACAACTTCTGTTGGCCTGCCGCTCCCACCAACGATTCCAAGCTTGGCCCCATTCATCAAAACTGAGGAGCCTCAGCCGATTCCCATTAGCCATCCTTCTGCTAGCCCTCCCTGCTCTGTCAAGAGTGACTCGGGAACAGCTGATCCCACATCAAAAATTTCGAATGGACTTTCTGATGAGGTAGAGGCTGGTGTGTTGCCTACCTTGAATGGCAAAACGGAAGAAAACCCTCAAAACGCAAGCACCATCACTAACATGAGCAGCTCTGTGAGCTGCCCGGCAGCAGACTCGGGCTCCAGCAGTGTCGCCACTTTTACAAATCCACTGATGCCTCTTATGTCAGAGCAATTTAAGGCAAAGTTTCCATTTGGAGGACTATTGGATTCAACGCCAGCATCTGAAACGTCAAAATTGCAGCAACTTGTAGAAAACATTGACAAAAAGGCAACTGATCCTAACGAGTGCATCATTTGCCACCGAGTTCTCAGCTGCCAGAGCGCACTGAAAATGCATTATCGTACCCATACTGGAGAGAGGCCATTCAAATGTAAAATCTGTGGTCGTGCTTTCACTACTAAGGGCAACTTAAAGACTCACTACAGTGTCCACCGTGCCATGCCCCCGCTGAGAGTGCAACATTCTTGCCCAATCTGCCAGAAGAAATTCACCAATGCTGTTGTGCTACAGCAGCATATCCGAATGCACATGGGAGGGCAGATCCCCAACACCCCGGTGACAGAAAACTATCCTGAGTCAATGGAATCAGACACGGGATCTTTTGATGATAAGAATTTTGATGATATAGACAACTTCTCAGATGAGAATATGGAAGACTGTCCTGACAGCAGCGTGCCAGATACACCTAAATCTGTGGATGCATCACAAGACAGCTTGTCTTCTTCCCCTCTGCCCCTGGAAATGTCAAGTATTGCTGCTTTGGAAAATCAGATGAAGATGATCAATGCTGGCCTTGCTGAACAACTTCAGGCAAGCCTAAAGTCAGTTGAAAATGGGTCAGTGGAAGGGGATGTTTTGACTAACGATTCATCATCTGTCGGTGGTGATATGGAAAGCCAAAGTGCTGGAAGCCCTGCTGTCTCAGAGTCTACCTCTTCCATGCAGGCCTTGTCCCCATCCAACAGCACTAATGATTACCACAAGTCACCAAGTATTGAAGAGAAACCATTAAGAGCTTTACCAAGTGAGTTTGCCAACAGTTTGTCTCCAACCCCTGCTAACAGTGGTGCTTTGGACTTGACATCTAGTAACACTGATAAAATGATTAAAGAAGAATCCCTGAGTATGCTCTTTCCTTTCAGAGATAGAGGTAAATTTAAAAACACCGCATGTGACATTTGTGGCAAAACATTTGCTTGTCAGAGTGCCTTGGACATTCATTACAGAAGTCATACCAAAGAGAGACCATTTATTTGCACAGTTTGCAATCGTGGCTTTTCCACAAAGGGTAATTTGAAGCAGCATATGTTGACACATCAAATGCGAGATCTACCATCACAGCTTTTTGAGCCCAACTCCAGTATCGGCCCCAATCAGAACTCTTCAGTTATGCCTGCAAATACACTGTCATCACTCATAAAAACTGAGGTTAACGGCTTTGTGCACAGCTCTCCTCAGGACAGCAAGGAAGCACCCTCTGGTCTAGTAGCTTCGGGGCCACTGTCCTCTGCCACGTCCCCTGTGCTGCTCCCTGCTCTCCCCAGAAGAACTCCAAAACAGCACTACTGCAACACATGTGGGAAAACATTTTCTTCTTCCAGTGCTCTGCAGATCCATGAAAGGACACACACTGGTGAGAAACCTTTTGCCTGCACTATATGTGGAAGAGCATTTACAACAAAAGGCAATCTGAAGGTATTTTTTCCTCTTGCTGTTCTTAGGTTTCATTTTCTCCTTGCTGGAGGTTTTTGATTTTTGACACCTATTAATGTTGCAAGCAGTGGTAACTTTGGGTGTTTGCGGTGTGACTGTGTTTAGTCAGCTCTGGTAGACCTAGATGGCCTCTTGTTGAGTGCTCCAGTTGGCAGCAAGTCTGAGGCCTGTGCTGTTTTGACTTAATTAAATTTGAGCCAGCAAAGACTCTAGGTAGAGTGTGAAATGGAACAGCCAAATGATGGTAAGGAGTATTAATTAACAGAGAAATGCGTTTTGTAACTCACACACCTCTTCAAGAAGTGAAAGGCTCTTGAATGTGCTGTTTTTCATAACTATCATGTAAGATGTTTAAAAAAACTATTAACATAATTCTGGAAATAATGAGCATTACTTTAATTGATTATATAACTAACATTTCCTACTGATATGTGTTTGAAAAAGCAAATATACTTAAGTTTTAGAACACCAGTTGAGCACTTTACTGTGTACATTTTTCTGTTGACAGAGTATTTCTCTAGAGGTTGCTGCCAGTAATGTGAGATGAATAATTACTTTCAGGCCATTCTGTATATACACGAGGCTCTCCGATGAGCAATCAGTAAAGGATACTTTCTGCCTGTCTGAAAAGGACATTTATAGGGTAAAGGGTGTCAAATACAATACCTACTATTGCAATGAAAGTGGACATAGCAATTCTAGCTCTGAAAGCAGCTATCTGCAATTGACAGAATAATGCAAAGTCATTATAAACTAAATACATGTAATAAAAAAAAGAGTAACAAGCAATGCATTGTTCAGCAGAAGAACAGGTTATTCTGGGTAGTGGTGATGGGCTAACCTAGAAGTAGTTTATTATTTGAGATGGGAAATGGAGCCCTGTATCCTCTATCTTTAATGCCATTCATTATGTAACAAGACTGGACACGTTCATGGACTCCTGCCTTCTCTGTGATCAAAATAAGTTTGAAATCCCTGTCAACCTCTATTTTTCGTTTGTTTGTTTCTTCCTTTCTTTCTTTCCAGGTTCACATGGGCACTCACATGTGGAACAGCACTCCTGCAAGACGAGGCAGACGACTTTCTGTAGATGGCCCCATGACATTTCTAGGAGGCAATCCTGTAAAGTTCCCAGAAATGTTTCAGAAGGATTTGGCTGCGCGGTCAGGGAATGGAGACCCGTCCAGCTTCTGGAACCAGTATGCAGCTGCACTCTCCAATGGCTTAGCCATGAAGACCAACGAGATCTCCGTCATCCAGAATGGGGGCATCCCTCCGGCACCGGGGGGCCTGGGCAACGGTGGCAGCTCTCCCATCAGTGGCTTGACAGGAAGCCTGGAGAAGCTCCAGAATTCAGAACCCAATGCACCTCTAGCTGGTCTGGAGAAAATGGCAAGCAATGAAAATGGGACTAACTTCCGTTTTACGCGTTTTGTGGAAGACAACAAAGAAATTGTAACAAATTAGAAGAAAACTCCATAAATAACATTCCTGCAAATAGTGCAACCTAGGGTTGCTTTTTTCAAGCTGCAGGCTACAACATTACAAAGACTTTGTTTTGTACCATGTTCTACTTCTAGAGTTCTAAGAGAGCTTATTTATTAGTGATATAACCTTGCTTTGCAAACAAATGCAGGCATTAACTTTGGTCTCCCGTATTTTGAACTAAATACTAATCGACTAGAGTGCTGTAAACTTGCTGTAACATTTATGGCAGTTGCAAGTCTGTTCTGCTAGGTGATCTTATTCTGGCATTAACTTATTTTCTATATCCAGTTTAACATGAACTCTGGTATTGATGCGATGCCTCAGTGATGCATTAGATCTCTAATAAAAATCTGTATATAAATGTACACTTTGATCCTGCTGGAAACTTTATCAGCAAACACATTGTTTAATTTTTCCAAACAGAATTAAGAAAAGGACTGAGAGAATATAGACTGAACAGTGTGGGTCCTTTACACAGCTCAGTTTTTGATTTTTATTATAAAATTAAAACTGCTTTAATTTTTGTAGGTTTAACATTTTCCGTTTTGAACTGTTATTTGTATTGTGCTTTTTACTTGAGTCGTCTTAAATGTTAATACACTTCTGTACAGTAATAAGCACGCGGATTATTAGAGAAGATACTGAAGTGTTGTTTTGGTAGTTGAAACTGAGACGTAACATTTTGCCTTGTAGGTATATTCATTATAGAAAATGTGCTGGACTTTCACAATGCTGCTAAGTATGGCATCTTGAACAACTTCCGTGGACAACTGTAGATGCTCCTGTATATACAATAAGACATCACTTTCATTAAAATGTACATATGTTCCTTACAAGACCAAGCCCTACTCCTTGACCAAGGGAACAAGTATAGTGTTTGTTTATTTTGTATTAGGCATCGGGGGGACAGGGGGAACCTTGGACTGTTACATGCACTTTCTCGGAAAGTTGAAAGGAAAAGAGGTCCAGTTTCTTTAACATTTAATACTTACTAACAGCAGAGATACTGTAATTTTACTCGAGTAATCAAATACATTTTTGCAACAGATAAAAAATTCGCTGTCTCTGTGTTTTTAAAGTGTACCTGTATTTAGTAATCACTTTGTATTATTTAGCCTTTCCCTTGGTTAACATGAACTGTCCAGGTTGTATGTGCGTGTTTATATCTGTAAGTATGGGTATACATATATGTATTGCATATTAATTGCTAGTATATTTTTCATACCCCCTAATAGTGGGAAATTTCTCCTTAACTATTCAACTCCTCCTTCTCATAAAATTGTAGATATTTTGGCATTTCTAATTTGTTTATTAAAAAAAAATGCTGCTAGCAAAGACCTTATTGAGCCTAGGTAAGTTTCCTTTGAAGGAAATAATTTATTACGTTTAAGGCTTGATTCGGTTCAAATGCTTTATATTTGATATTAATTTTATTTTATGAGATTGTATGTTTGTGGCATGCTTACGCTGCTATACCTGTGTTAAGATGTCCACTTGCTAGCCTCCATATACTATGTGGGGTTTATAACTTGATTGTAAAAAAAACAAACCAAACAAAACCTAATTGCTTTGGCCTTGCACATGATTTGGCTTCCCTTAAACACCTGCAATGTTCATTAACCTCAGTGGGAGTTTGTCAAACATAATTCAGCCCAATATTTTCACCCAGCAGAGTTTCATCTCTTTACATTACTATTTATGAAAAATAGATTGGCTGCCTTCAAATTATGCTTCAAACACACCAACAGGCATAGACAATTTTGAGTCCATGTGATTTTTTTTTTCTCTTCTTTTCACAAATCCAAAATTCAGGTGTTTTGTGTTATGGAATTTTTTTTCAGGATCACTGTGGGGGGAGTTGCCCACCTTTTTAAACAAGAAACGATCACTTAGCTCTTCCTGTAGCTTGAGTCACAAATTTGGCATTGGAGAGGATTTACAACTGAAGAGCTGGGGTGAGAAATACTTTTCTTGAGGACTTTTCCCCTTCTTATGATTATGAATCCTGCGTATTAACGCTGTAGTCTGGATACCTCTTGGACTTCATGTCTTTAGGACTTTTCCTGTTCGAATGTGATGATTCACCTGGTACATGATACGCGTTTCTGTTAACATGTAAGTTGTACGCTAGAGCCAGCTGGCTTGTCAATGTGAATATTTAAGAATTTTAAGTCACCTTTTGGTCTCAGAAAAAAGGTAAATTAAAAGGATTTTGATGATTTTATCAATGAAATACTAACTAATTCTCCTTTAAAACTGAGTCGAGATTTGTGCAACGGAAAAGTTGCCAGGGAAGGGTTAGCAGCCCCCAGCGCTCCGGGAGGGCTTCCTCTCCGTGGCTTGAGTTTCATTAGTGCCTTTAACTTCAGCCCTCCGAGGCTCTTCCCACGGGGAAGTGGAGCCTTTAGGTTCCGAGGGAAGCCGCGCCCGGGGCAGGCGGGCCCCGCACTCGCGAACTTTCCCGGGCACCCGGACGCTCCTGCCGCTGGGTAACGTACGCGCTTGGCATTATTCAGGGGAGAAAAAAACCAAAAACAAAACAGAACAAAAAAAAAGAGCGATTTCCTTTCTCGTATCTCGGGGCCTTCCCCCCGGCCCGTTCCCTGAGCGGAGCCCTGGGCTCGGCTGAGGAGCCGCCGGCACCAAGGAGATGCCGCTGCCCGAGGGGATGCCCTCCCCCAGCCCAGCCGGCCCCGCCGGGGAGACAGACCCTTTTCTCCCCCACCCTTTCCGAAGCGTTTCCCTGCGGTGCCGGTGGCTGCGGCGGGCGAGGCTCCCTGGGACACCCTTCCGGCCCACGAGCCCGGCAGGGCGGGGGTGCCCCCGGGGAGCCGGGGCGCTGCCCCGCCGTGCTGCTGCTTCGCTCTGCGCTTCCCTCGCTGCCGTCGGCGGAGGTGGGTGCTGGCGGGAGGAGCGGCCCGCGCCCCGCGCATCCATCCCGCTGAGGGGGAGTGCCCGGGCTGTGCTGGGCTGAGGTTTTTCCCCAAGGAAAGTAGATATTCTGGCGCGGAGGGTGCCGGGCCGTTCTCCCCGCGCTGCGCAGGAGCCTTCCGTTCTCCTTCCCCTGCCAGCCCCGACCGGGACTGGGGCAGAGGCCGGCCCGCAGCAGAGGCCGAGGACACCGTCCCTGTGCCCGCAGGGTGCGGGGCCAGAGGCGGCTCGG
>VZRS01009797.1:484815-707574 GCA_013398055.1 Ifrita kowaldi
CCCCGCCCCGTCAGGCGGAGCGCCTGGCTGGCCTCCTGCGAGGGGAAGTGGGGAGGGGGGGTGGGGGGCGGGAATAATTTGCTCTGGAAACGCGGAATGTTAAATTTCCCGTTACTCGACACCAGACCGTGGGGACCGGGGGAAGTTACCTCTCCCCAGAGCTGTCCTGGCAAGCGCACAAAGGTGCCCGCGTCGCCTCGCAGCTGGGAGCCGCGCTACCTCGCTGCAATTACCCAGCGCAGCGTTTCCTATTCACAGGCATTGAATTAATCCTTATTCAAGAATAGATTTTTCTTTTTTTCTTTACGGTTTTGTTTTCTCGGCCTCATTTTTCTCATTAGCAACAAAGTTTTCTTTCCCCCCTCACCCTTTTTTCCCCCCTCTCGTCTCGCCCATCACAATTTTATCATCCATTAAAATAAAGCACAGTGGGGTGGGTTGGTATTCTCTTCTTTCTCTTAAGCGCCAGCGATAGTTCAGCGCAATCATTTAATCATCCCGGGTAATTTTCTTCACCCAGAAACAGACGTGATTTATTTTAAAATGGGGCTAATGGCGTGCGAAACTTCCCCGCTCGGGAAGAGCCCGCGGCGGAGCGGCAGGACCGTGCTGGCCGGGACACCGCGGAGCTGCCCCTCCCGCCGGGCATCGCTGCCAGCAGCCGGCCCGGGGAATTTGGGGCTTCCCCGGATGCCGGAGCGGGCCGGGGAAGCGAGGACGCGGTGCCCGGCCGTGGAGCAGCCCGGCGGGTGCTCGCTTCACCTTCACGGGGCGCACCGGGGAGATGTAGCGGGGCTGACGGAGTGAAGGGCTCGTCAAAAGGAACTACGATACCGGCGGAGTGGAGAGAGAGAATCGGGGCAGCACATGGGATGGGCAGGAATGAAGTTTTCGTATTGGCCAGGCAGGCGTGAGAAGGGAGAGGAAGCAACAAATTTCCCGGCTTATTTCGTGTGGTGATGACGACCAAATCCTAAACCCTTTTCTCAGGGAAAAGCCTGTTGAATTTCGGTGTTTCCTCATAGACTGGGCTGTGGTTTGGGCCTTAGGCACAGGTTGCAAGCCCTCCCAGTTGAAGGGGGCAACAAATACCTCTGTTCCTGCTTTGTGGAGAATGTTTGCTGACCATAAAAATGCAAGAGTTGCTGCTTGTTTTGGCCCTTCCTTTGGGGCATGCTTCCTGCTTTTGAGAGTTCTGAAGTCACAAGCTACCTAGTTGTGTCTTTGCAGGAGGCCAGCTTTACTTGGCAGGAGAAAGTGTGACTTTGTAGCATGACAGTTCTTCTTTGCTGTCTCCTTGCCAGTGTTCCATAGCTCTGTAGGTTTGTTTCCCTGTCAGTGTTCAGTAGTTCTCCAGGTTTGTTCCTGTTTGGTTGAGGTTTGTTTGTTTGTTTGTTTTTTCCCCAACCAAAATAACATTTTTAAATTTGGTTTCCTTCTCTCATGAACTTGACAGAATTTAAAATAATGTTTTTGAAATAAGTAGGTGCAGTTATTTATACAAGCTGGAAGCACTATGTCTGTTAACTGCCGAGTCAAAATATAATGACTTAAAGATTTCACCTACAACACAGTCTGTTATATAAATACGTATCTCTAGACAAAACATTGAGGAGCAGAGGCTTGAAAATACTAATCTTAATAGGAAAGAACATGAATAGCTGGAAAGTATGGAACTTCAGCTGAGAACAGAGTTACTGACAGCTGCGTTTATGATTTTCTGATTTGGTATTTCTGGGTTTTACATCCAGGTTACACTTAATATTGGAATGATTACCCTGCTGCCTGGAAGATGGTGAGTGCATGGTGATCCTTCCTGGGAAGATCTTGTTCCAGGGACATGGGGTACCAGGATGCCCTGAACCACATACGGTGGCTGAAATATTTTACAGGTAATGAGGTGTAGGAATGATAGTGATTAAAATGATGTTTCTGGCTCAAATTATATTATTGTTTTTTCCTACCACAAGTTTGGTTTACATTTTATCTTCTATTTTAATTTAGACATTATTTTTATATCCACAAGCTAAATTTCTTAAGAGGCAAAGTTTCTCAATGGCATGGGAAGGGAAGCAGTAGAGCGGAAACAGGAATTTTCTTTAGTTCTCAAGTCTGTGTAGCACTGCAGGAGCTGGTGAGGAACGTGCCCATGAGGGTTGAAGTCATTCTCTGCAATGCTCTGCGTGGCGAGTGAGGCTCAGAACAGACAGTGCACCTGTGGGAACACCCACAGGAGAGCTGCAAAGTAAGAAAGTGATGCCATCATTCTTTTTATAGCAGTTAATTAGCTAACCCAAACTGCTAGCTCTTAACTTTCAGAAGTTACTGTCACTTCTGGAAAGAACTTTAAAATCAGGTTAGATGGGCACCAAAAACATGTCCATGCCCATGTTATACTTGGGCACCTGTGCTAATAAGGAAGGTTCTCTCTGGAAAGATCAGCCCTGAAACTTCTGGTGTCATTTCATTTCAAAAGTAAGAAGTCTCTCCATGTTAGCAGACATTCACATCATCTGTACAGACAGCTCTCTTGACCGGCACAATGCTGAAGTGCAAAGGTCTATTTTCATTATTTAAAGGTCTTAAAAATGCAGCATCACAATGTCAGGTGAGTGTAGCAGAAGCCCTGAAGCACCTGGCATCAGGTGGTGCAACATGAGAACTATTTCTCAAAAAGCAAAAAAATGGAGTGGCCTGGCACACTATAATGGATTTAACCCCACTCATCACTACTTTCTGTCTTTTCCCTCATCTTTTTTATTAAAAATAATTCCAAAGCGAAGGCAGTAAGACCAATCGGATGAATGATGTTAAGAATTTTTTCAAAGCACTGCCTGTTTTAGCAGTGAGTAATTCTAAATTGCTTTACTTCCATCAGGATTTTAAAATGTCAGTCAATACATAGTGAAGCTAACATTCATTTCATATGTACAATAACTAAGTGGATAATCATGTTCAGTACTAAATGTGCATTCATGTGAACCCCTGTCTTTTTGCTGGTTAGAGCATCCATAGAATAGCAAATTATGATGAGAGAGACAGAACAGATTTCAGAGGTTTATGTGTTTATTTGCTTATCTAGGCTGAATACTGAGTCCTCTCAGCAACCTGTGTCAGAGCTGCTGCTGGGAGCAGGGCTGTCTGTGATGGTTAAATCACCAGTTAGCTCAGCTGTGGGGAACCCTTAACACCAGCACAGACCTCTAGTGCTGATACACGTAAATCAATTTAACCCCCTGCTTAAGTCAGCTGAACTTATTTTGGCTTCTAGTGTTGAAGAATGCCCGAGTGCTGCACAGACAATTTCTGTAGTGCTGGGTGTGGCTCTTTACGGTGTTACTTTCTCTCCCTTTCAGCCCAGATGTTTCTGCCTGTCCACTGAGATTTCTCTCCCTTCCATATTTGAATGGGCGAAATAGGTCTCATAAGCCCTCTCCATTCATATCACTGCAAAGGCTGAGTGAGTTCTTATTTGGTTCCTTATTTAAGATAGGAAAGAGTGCAAAATGGACTGGGCAGGTTTGCAGAGCTTAAGGAGATCATTTTACAAAAGGAGGTTGAGCTTATGTATCTGTGAGTCAGGCAGAAAAGAATTCATAAAGCTACAGCTCATTTGAGCTATAATTTCATGAGGTGTTACCTTCCAAACCAAGCCTCCTAAAGGGACAACTGCCTGCAAAATAGGCTTAGCTTAAAATGCCACTGAAGTATGTCTAAATTTGCACAGAAGTGGGGGGAAAACACTCCATAATTTGTCCTGTTGTGACAGAGCACAGCAGTAACAGCTTGAAACACTGAGGCTCTTACTTCAGCAGTCTCCTTACTGACATCAGATGGGCACCCAGAGTCACTTTTCTTTCATGACCTATACAAAAAGTAGACTGGGCCCCTGTGTTCTCTCCTGGATCTTAAGAAGTTATTAAACCAATTCCTTCTTTTGAAAGCTTTATGCATTCCTGCTGGCATCCTCAATAAAGCTGGGACACAAACAAAAAAGCAAACAAACCAGTCACAGTAGCATTCAATGCACTTAAACTTGGAGGAAATGAAAATCAATATTTGTCAAATGGAGAGAAAAGGTAAAATGGACTGAGGAAAAATATCTGGCTTTCTTAAAAGCCATTAGTGAAAATGAAAAGTTAACAACAATACTGGAATTTAATTCCTGCATTGGTGCTGTTTGAACCTATGGTTTTGTTGTTTTCATTCTCTCAGGATGCACTAGCTTGATACACCCACATTCCTTTTTTGTTAGTGCTGTTGAATAGAATTTATTACATTTTAATTATGAGTGATTTGGAACCTTGGAGGCTTATCTGGATGGTTTGCTTGTGGTTAAAATGCGAGGGGATAATTTAGGAAATGGAAGTTTCATCTCTGGTTCTGGGCACGTGTGACCTCAGCCAGTTGCTCCAATCTCCTGATGTGTTTTGTAAAATTACTCTAACAACAGGTCCTTAAGTTTAATTTTTGCTTATTTTGGGTATTTAGATAGGAAACTGTTCTCACTGGTCTTTTACAATGTGTGTATATCATACATGGCTACTTTCTGGGAGCATAAATGGTTATTAAATAGCCAACACACAGCTATTTTGCATTTCAGCATCTACTGGAACATCTGGAAGTGCTCTGCTGGTTCCTCAGTACATTGTTTGTCACTTACTAGATGAAGTTCAGAAGTTAATCCTGTATCATATACGCTTACATTTTCACTGTACTTGTATGATCAAATCATCAGATTTTGCAGAAGGTCTAAAGAGATACTGTATTTTTGCTGAACTTTCGGATGTAGCCACGATCTTTTAAAATTTTCCATGCAGACAAGATGTCCCTTTCTTGGGAACAGTAGAAGGTAATAGTGATTGCACTGCTGCCTTGCAAACAGGTACCTAGAGCTGATTTCCAGTTCTGTGATAGTTATCACAGATAACAGATTTAGGTAATCAGTTCTCTTTATGTATTTCTCATATATGAAGAAAATGGTAAGAAAGAGTAAGCAGAATTGTAAAGGTCATATTTAATCAAAAGAAAAATGCTGGATAATATACAGAGTGGGACAGTTTAGGGCCAGACTGGTTTGTTTGAGGGTAGTGTGTGAGGCAGGATGATGTGAAAGGGCTCATGGCCAGTGTGGTGTAGTGGAGAGTGCACTGAAATAAACTGTGCACCTTGGAGTCCTCTGCAGCTGCTGGTTTTGGTGCAAGTCTCTAATATTTTCTGATGCTCTACTACTCATCTTGAATGACTTACTTTTTAGTTGAAAATTAGATATTGACAACATTAAGAACAAGAGAAATATGGCCAGCAATTTCCAGCTCCCTAGCCCCCCACCTATTTTGCAATTTGGCCTAAATTTGAAGTTTGTTCAATGGTTTATTTTGCTATTCCAATTCATATAACGCTCTATTTAAACCAGCCCAAAGAACCATGTTTTTTGGAGAGTGCTACCCTGTCTAATAATCAAGCTGTTAAAATGTGTTGACACAAAGTAACTTAAAATCATGGCCCAAGTCCCATGACAGTGGACAGTTACCAGCTGACGTCCTAGACAAACACACTGAGATCATCTTACTGCCTCCTGCCTTTCTGGACAACAGTTTCCCCACAAAAAGTAATGATTTTTTTTTTAAAGTTATCAAAAGAAATAAATTAGTCCGTTGTGTGGCTGGTTTTTATGTATACAAGTGGCAGGGGCAATGTGCTGATGGAGCCAGCAGGATGTTGTCAGGTGCCGGTAGCTGACATGGGGCGTGGCTGTGGGGGGATGTATGCAGTACACTCTTAGCTCTTTGTAGAGGGTCAAATCCAGGCTGCTGCATTTCCAAATAACATTCTGGGGAGATTAGACCTTATGCAAATGAAATTATTATACAGCTGGTTAGTGTAGAAGGCTCTGAAGTAGCAGGGAGTCCTGTGATGATGTGATATGTCTCTCTTCAGGATTAGTAATTGTCTCTTGTCTTCCACCCCCTCTTTTCTTTCTTTCTCTCTTAGGGGTTAAGACTCTGTGTAATGTTGACAGTTACTGGAAAAGGTTCTAACAGCGGTAGAGCTGGTGAAAGACAAGACTATTTATAGAAAACAATAAAGTAAAAATAAATGTAAGATTAAATATCAGTAGCTACCAGCTGTAGCACCTTTTCTCCTCCTCCTGTTAAGCAGTAAAATCAAAGCATTATTTGGAAAGGCTCCCTGCTGGAATTGGAGAAGCCAGTTCATTTTGCACACCAAAGGGAAGTTGAGATGTTCATTTACAGGATGGCATTTCCTCAGCTTCTGCAGAACCATCCCCCAGCTGGGATTAGAAGCTCACAGGCCGTAGGAAGTGAGATTTTTCTGCTGGGGTATAAAACTAAGCTTTTGTTCTCTCGTGGTGAGTGGACATCTCGAGTCTTCCCAGTGCCACCATAACTGTCTAAAATGATGGGTTGGAGATGCATTTATGAGGACAGATCTCTGGTACAGGAGACTTTGAAATGACTGAGGTGCAGTAAAATGGCTCAATCTGCCCTGTTAATGTTCACAGTATAAGAAGTGATGTGCAAAAAAGGTTTTGGCTACAGCAGTGGCAGCTATGGAATGAATTTTTCCAAATCAAGGATCTTGTTTCTCTTCAGCAAATCAGACGTACAGAAGTTTTAGGTTATGCTGTTTTATTCCTCTTTTCCCAGAGCCCGGGTTGGACTCTATTTAATATTATGCATTTTGTCTTTTGGTGGAAATAGTTAAACTAAACGCTCTGCACAAGTCTTAAAAACTGCTTTTAGTTCCCTCCATCTTCCATCAATTGATTTTTGATATATAGTTTGCTTCTTTATTTTATCTTGAAATACTGGTGTGGATATAGCACTATCATTTTAAATGAATTAATTTCAGTATGGGAAGCTTTTGCTCACTTCTGATTACATTACAAACAGAGCTTGGCAGATTTGGGGGTTTATTTCTGAGGAAGGTGAGAGTACAGTGGCTATTAGTAGCTGCTGAGCCTTTGGCTAGTCTCATTTAGTTAGTATTCAGTCTCTTCTTCCTTCTGTTCTTCATTGTTTCTATGTATTTATAGTTGATTTTTCTTGAGAAAAATATCAATGCCATTATTGTTTGTCAGTGTCAAAATACTTTTAAGTACCAGATTTCCCTGAATTCACTTGCAGACCAATAACCCCAGTTTAAAATAAATGAGAGTTCTAAATAATACTTCACAGGATTTTGTTTCAGCAGAGGGAGTGTTGATTCCAGAAGAGTTTATGTAACCACTGAAAATCTGGACAAGTCACTGCAAAAGACTTGAAAGGGAGAGTTAAACTATTTAATAGTGGTCAAATGCTGCTAACCAAATTTAGTCTTCATAAAATCAGAAATGTTACCTCCTTCTGGCTCAGCAATAAACCTACAGTGACTCATCAAGGTGATGTTGTGGCTTTTTCCCTTCTATTGTGGAGCACAGTATTGATCAGACTGTGAAATAATACAACAGCTGAAGCTCAGGTAGCAAATATGCATCGGATTGGTCTTTTACTAAGCCTCCTGTATCCCAGCATTATTTATGGCAGAAGTATCAAGTTTGGAAAATAACTGATAAATACCACCTTGTAGCACCTGTTTAAGTGATGGAATAGAAAACACTCCCTAGTTTGTTAACTTTAAGTATTGGGAGCAGAAGCGGTGTGCACATAATAATATTATGATTCATACAAACCACTTTTCAACCAACTCAATATATTTCATTACCTCCTTTTCAGCAGAAGTATTGATTTTTGTTTTGTGGTTTTATAACACAATTTCAAGGCTATTGTAGTTTAATGAGCCATGTTCTTATGATGTTTAAAAAGATTTGAAGCATTTGTTGAAATAAATATTATGGATTGCCCAGCTCTTGTCACCTCTTCTTTCTCTCTGTGCTTGGTATCAGCCCAGCATAAGAATGAATAGGGCAGGCAGCTCTGTGGCTTTTTGTGTTTGAGATCAAAGTGCTGCTGGAGAACAATAGCAGGCCACACTTCTGTGTCCGTGACCACACACAGCAGCACCTGCAGAGCAGTAAAATGTCATTGTTGCTTCTGCAGTTTGAGCACAGAGGAAGCACCGCTGAGGTGGCAGATGATTCTAATAATACTTGATGTGAATTGATGGGGAAGGAGGACCATAACACAGAGGGCTTTTTATTATAAGCCTTGACTTCCCAAGCTGTGAACAACAGAATACTGCACCTGTGGACTTTCTTCAAATCAACCATTATGGAAAGTGACAGATTTTATTAACTTAAGGAAGAACTTTTCAAAATGGGAAAGTTGTAGTTTATTTTGGAGACATGAAGAAAGAAAGCAAGAGATACATTGCGTATTTCCCACTACTCATACTTTTCTGGTGTGTGTGATGTTTTTAATGTGCTATAATAGAATCACAGGGGCATTATTAGAAAGATTTCATCTTTTCCTCTGTCCTTTTAAGATAAAACAACTTCTATGGGATTTTTTCCCCTTTTACCCATTGTTTCATGTCTTAGGTTAGATGAATAACGGAATTAACAAGAGAATAAATCTATTGGTTAAAGAGATACATATGATAATTTTAAGAATTATATAGGATAGCTGGGTTTGGGTAAAAAAGAAGATTGGGTGGAAGAAGCCCTCAAATTGTTCAAATAGGAGTAGTTTATACCAGGCAGTGTCTGTGCAGTCAGTTCCTCCCTCGTGCATCCATCTTTGGGAAGGTTCTGTGAGGGCAGGAGCTGAACATGAGGGCTGCAGGACTGTGCTGGTGTCAAAGGCAGGTGCAGGTAAATGGAGCTGACATATATTTTTTCAATGCAGAGTTTACTTTCAACTCCAAACAGGTCAGATTATCAGTTTTATTTACAACAGCAATGCACCACTGCTTGAAGACTTCTTGTAATATCTCTGTTCTGGGATTATGAAAATGTGTCAGTCTGGGTTTTAGAAAGAAATAGAGCATCAGTATTTGTTTCTTCAGGTGACCATCATGTGCCCTGTAGTATAACAGAGATACTGCAAAAGTTGGAAAGATTATATGGCTGGTGGTCCAATACCAGACTGATTCCTACCTATACCACGAATTAACTAAGTGCAGGATCTGATTTACTCAGAATTCTTTGCTTACTTTATTTATCAGACTATGTGGCCACATTCTGACTTTATTATGGCTGCAGTGATTTTGCTAACCATAGACACAAGCCTCTGGTACCCATATGAATCCAGACACATCCAAATTTTTGTGTAGGTGCAATTAATAAACTGATGATGATATAATTCAGGTTGCCTTAAAAACACATAAAAAAGGAAGTCATTCTGAGCATTTTATTATCTTCCTATGGATATAGTTTTTAGAGTCAGTTTTGAAGGAATCAGAAGTTGTAATTCATGTAAAATTAATGGCTAAGAGTTGACGAATCAGGCATAAAGTCAGCTGGATCATGATTGTTAGCTAAAAGCATAGTGCTTTCTGGTGGCTCTTTTTATTCTAAAAATAAGCCCTGAATGAACTGAAAATCCCTTTGCAGGAAACCCTAAAGTGAAGTGGTCATGCAGAGTAGTTGGTGGAATATTACACTTTTCATTTGCACAAACAGATGGTAAGCTTGGCCTTAGATTTAATCAGGGGGTGACAGACAGGTAGTGCTGTTGTATATTTTGGATGGAAATTTCTTATCAGAGAGACAGTGTTTCATTCAACAGCCTGTGTACCAAGCAAGAGAAGCATTTGCCAGATATTCTTATTATCCTTACTTTAACTTACTATTGGAGTTAACACATACAAGAAAGCTGCTGATTTATTAAGTCAACTGCAAAGCCTTTGTTTTGATTTATGCTTTTCTCCTCCTCCTCCTTTTTGGCAATGCATATAGCAATCCAGAACACCCTGATATGTGTCTGTGATTAAACTTGTAAGCAAATAACTGCCTTAACAATTCAGGATTCATGGATCTCTGGCCATATTCTTGTTAGCTAACTCTTTAGATAAGATTTTGAAATCATTTGTTCCTCTTTCCCTTCCCAAAACCTAATACCTGGTAACCTAAGCAAATACAATCTGTTTCAGAAGAGAGATTCAAGCCAGTGCAGCCTCTGGTGTGTTTTAATGTCACTGCAGAGATTATGTTACCTTCCTAGAAACAAAATCTTTTTTTCTCCCCTTCAGATGGAAGTCCCCTGATACCCTTGTCAGAGACCATTTGTTATGGAGAGTTTTGTGAAGCAATCAAAATTAATTCACAGCGATCTTTTCACCCAGAACCCCCAGCTTCAAATAATGGGCTTTCTCAACAGGTGCTCATTGTGGCAGTTTGACTCCAACTTGCCAGACTAAAGAGTTTATTCTCTAGCCATATTTAAGAATAAAATCCTGAGCTTGTAATTTACTAATCTTAAACAGCTGCCCAGGAAGGCACACCTGCTTAAAGGAAGTATTTCTTGTCTTTGGGATCTAAAACCTAAGGATGTTTTCATATTTGCCTATTTTCTTAATAAAAATCTCATGTACAAGTCACTAGAAAACCTGTCCAACAGCAATGCCACATAATATCAGAGTCTTATTAGGAATCTAATTGTGCTGATTGTTCTTGCAGAGGAGCAAAATTTCCCCTGAAAACAAAACAAGTTACTTTGATATTTTTTTTTTCTTTCCTCTGAAAAGGATTTGTAATAGGTTTCATTGTGAAATAAAATAAAACAACTGTTTTAAAGGTAGCACTAATAAGCTGTACTCTTTGTGAGTGTTGAGAACTTTGACAAATGTTTGCTAATCTCTTGCAGGTACTGTTTAAATATGTTTCATATGAGCTGCAAAAGCAGAAGTTGACTTTTTTTTTTAATATATATTGAAGTCCTGGGTGGGAAGAAAAAAAAAAAAGAAAGTAGATAATTTGGTTCAGTAAAAATAAAACAGAATGTATCATTAGAAATACCTGAGCTGCTGCTGATATTTTCATTTCTTTAACTGTACATAGGCAGGTAATCAATGAAGTACTTTGCCAGTAGAAAGGTGTCCATGTGGAGGGTAAAGGCATCCTGGTCAAAGCACATTTACGCTATTATAATTGTAGCAGGAAATACTGTTGTCAAAGCTATTGTGTTAAAAAGCAGATTAACCTATGACCATGCCCAAAATACTGCACTAGTTGAACATGTACAAAAGAGTATTTTCAGCTGGCTTTACCATACTGGATGTAACTCAGGATGAGAACTTCGGGGAACATCAGTGTAGTATTCAGAACACATGAAATGTCTGTAAAAAAGGGAATTAAAGACTCACTTAAGGATACCCGGGAAATGTTTGCCTTTGTGTAACTATTATTAGTAATTGATTGTGTTGCTGATGATGCTGCTGTAGGTTGAAACTGGGGCCTTTGGCAATGTCCCCCTTTTCAGAAATCGAGAAGTCATTAAGCCCCTTTGTTGAGCCAGGTACCTGGAGCACTGGGAGCCTTCACCAGGCCACCTACACGTGACACTGCCCAAAACAAAGGCACACGTGAGGGCACCCCGGCTGTGCAGACACAGAGGCTTTGTAGAGTATTACTTTAGCACAAGTGTTCGATGGAATGATGCAGGAAAAACAGCTTGTAAGGAGAAAGGAAAAGCAGTAAAAAAACATCAGCCAGAACCACATGAACACTAGTAGGCTTTACTTGAGAGAAGTGTCAAAGCTTTTTAAGTTAAATGTTGAGAAAAGAAAGCTTAGAATTAAGAGAAAAGAAACCATCTCCAGCTGTCTAATTCCTCTTATGTTCAGGGAAACAGCATTTTGTTTGTGCCAGGGAAGGAGCTGACTTTATCATCAATTTCTCCTAATGGAAAGAGAGTTTCCTACACATTGGCTTGCTGCTCAAGACAAAAGGGTGTGATAGTGCTTTTTATTTCAATAGCATCATTTATTTAGGACTCTCAAAATATTCTATAAATGCAAGTATTGGACAACACTAGTTCCTTTAAAGTAGATAGATATCATTTTATCTCCTTAGCAAAGAAAGGGACTTTGCTAGTGAGGATTAGTTAAGCAGTTTGCCCAAATTCAAGAAATTCAGACTTGGCCACAGAAATAAGAACGGAATCTAGGGCCCCGATTCCCCTCTTATTTGTACTCGTTTAAATCAGATGTAAGCAAGAGAAGAGTCATGTCTCAGTGGCTGCAACGCCTGATTCCTTGATACAATAATGAAAGTAATCAGACTCCTTTCTGGAGCTCAGTGGATTGCAGAAATCCTGATGGCATCCCTTGCCCTTGCTAAGCTGTTTTGCAGTGTAGGTCACTAGTACATAAATGCTGGTGTGAAACCTGGAATATAGAAGTGTTTATACTGTACCACCAATGAGATGTACTCATCTGGGCTGTTGAGAGCTTTGACAAATGTTTGTTCATCTCATGCAGGCACTGTTGCACTATTTATATATGTTTCATATGACCTGCTCTTGCACTGTCAAAAGTCAGTGCATTCAGTGATGTACATCATTAGCCACCAGTATTTCCCAGTATCTTATGTTTATTTCAGCTTTTTTAATGAGTTGTTGCAAGATTTTTCAGTGTAGGAAGGGATTGTTTAGGCTATCAAACTAAACACCAGTATTTATACTGCTGTCTGTGTGAAGAAAATATTACCAACCTGTGAAGCACATGAAACAGTGCTATTGAATTAGATAAAGCACCAATGTAGAGTCACTCATTTACACCCATGTTTTCAGCCATACTGACTAGGATTTTCATATTCCTAACCTGAAAGCATACCCAGGAGATTTTGGAAGTGGGTGAATGAAGTGGAATACTGCATAAATGCTTATAGATAACTTATACCAGCAGAGGAAGCTACACTGTAGCATCATATTCATGTAGGATAATGGTAATTTGAAACCAAGTAACCTTTGTATAATCTTATCTTCCCATTAAAAAAAATCATATTGCTGTAGGCTTAGAAATCAGCTAAAATGTAAACAAACAATGCAATGATTTCTTCCTGAAGCTGCTCCAGTATGACTTACCAGCTGTTAGATGTATGTATTTGCTCCAATAGAATATTTAACTTCAATACAGCTGACTAGTTTATTGTTGTTGATGGTGTAACTGATTACTTTGTTGCAATGTGAGATGTGAATAACCTATATGTTCTTATCGACTACTCTTACCCATTCTGAGGCTTGGGGAATGAAGAAGTTATCTGCTGTCAAGTGCTGCTGATGTAAAAGTGAAGGCTATAGCTCTCTGTTTATTGAATTAGTCACTTGTGTTTCTTTTTCTCTGTCCTCTTGCAAAGGTTGTACTGTCACCTGGCTTTGAAACAAAACATTTCCTGGTGTTACCTTCTGGGCAGCTCTGGCACCCTCTCCTCTGCCGTGGCCTTGTGGCTGGGCAGAGCCCAGTCTGGCTGGAGAAGCTGGGATCTGAGGGCACCTCTGGTCCTGTGCCAGAGGTACCCAGACATTCCCTTTGCCAGGCGCCTGCCCTGAGGTGTGCCAGCCATCAGGGTGTGGGTGTCAGGATCCCCTCCTCTGCATGTCTCTCCTCTCAGCCCTACACAGAGAAATCCTCTCAGGTCCCTGTTAGCAACACAACTATTCACTGGAGAACACTTCTTAGTTCTTGGATTCACACCCTTTTTTCTCTGTGAGTGCATATATGTAAACAAAAGAATAACTACCCTTAAAAATATGATTTATCCCATGAAGACTTTCCAGTATGTGAATTATGGGGCATTAAATTCAAGACAATAGTGTTGACATAACCCTGTTTCGTTACTTGCTTAAGTGAGAGGTTATTCTGTCAGGTTGCTTGGATCTCATGAGTTTTTTGGCTGTTTCTAAGCCTCCACTGGGTACAAGGTCATTTTGTTAAGATAAGCATTCCCATTAGGGTCACTGGCATGCTTCCTGTGCATTGGCAGCTGGGATGGATGTGTGAGCTCCTGGCAAATAAGAGCCTTATAGGTATGAATTCTTTTTATAAAGCTTGTTTGTTTCTTGGGTTCTTATATTTCTGGTTTCTCTTCTTTAGCAACAATTCTAGGGACATAAAATGATATGCTGCCCTTCCTTTTAATGATTATTTAGATTAATTATTTTGCATTTCTGAGAATATTCCAGGTCCAAGACACTGAAATACAAATACAGTTAAAAAACACCTGAGTTTTATGTTTGGAAATGCATCTCTCAAATTCTGAAATAACATTTTCTGATTCATATTTTCTTAGATATTAAATTAAGTGAATTTATTTCCTCCGCTAGTTGCCTGCCTAATACATGAGTTAGCAATAATGGTGTGTAGTGATGTATACTTTGATGAGAATATCCCACCTAAGTGCTTGAGATCTTAATGGTGATTACCAGATGGATAAACAGAGATGCATTCAAATTCTTTGCCTCAGTTTTCCATGTGTTTAAGTAATATCCACAACTTCCTGCCAAGGGAATTATAGTGACTTGTGCAAAGGACCAAGTGTGCAGTAAAATGCAACTAGGACATCATCACTGAAGTCAGACATAACTGAGAACCTGAGCCAAAATATATATCTGTATAGGATGCTTTGTATGCCCTGAGTGGAGCAGGCGTTTGCACCTGATCTACGGAGGGCCCTTCTAAGTGAAGTCTTTCTATGTTTTGAAGTGTATGGATAGAAGCAATGTTTAACATATGAAAGACAATTACATTAATGTTTTTGAAATTAGGGTGAAGTCAAGAAAAAGGGAGGTTTTAGGGCACTGTCTTACAAACCAGTTTGTTTTCCTTTTCAGTTTTCTGTAAAATACAGCACTGTAGTCAAGCAGTATGTTTGTAAAGTGTCCTACGAAAGTGTGATAGCAAAACAAGGCTCTTTGAGATGACAGAGAAGGGAGGGAAAGAACAGTGTCTCTTGTGTGACTGCATTACAATAGGACAGTCAATGACATTGTAATTCCTAGGAATCTTTTCTCCAAATGATGCAAAAAAGTGGTTGTCTAGAAAGAAATCAACAACTTGTCTGTTTCTTAACAGAGCAGCTATATTGCCTTCCTTCCTTTTAGTTAGGGCTGCTTAATCTTGTGTTTCAGTGTGTGTAGTATGTGTGAGCCTGGTTGGGATTCATGGAGCAGAGCTGGGCTTTTGCAAAGGCAGATGGGGTGGTGCTGAACATTGCTCTCTGAGGGACATAGCAGGGCTAAAATGCAAAGAGCATGTGAATTACATGGTAAGTAATTTTAAAATATAAATTTCGTGCTCCAATCAGTGCAGTGATCATAGTTGTGCCACAGAAGCCACTTTTATTGTCTCATTGTAGAAGCTGATTCATTAGCTCAGGTTGTTGAAGGTCATTTATTGCAAGTCTGCTATAAAATGGCAGCTGTAGTTTCTGGGGTTTGTTTTTAATCATATCTGTTTTTACATCCCAGTATCCTTAGGTTTCTATTTTAGCTGTTTTACCCTTTGGCTGAGGTGGAGTTGCCTTCCTGTGTGTCCAGTTTTCTGAAATAGTTATAGCTACTTTTCCTGCACAGGGAGAGTAATGCAGAAGGGGCGGGGGCTGTCCTGTAATAACTCCACGAACCACTGGATGGTGTTTGAGGCAGTCTGAGCTCCTGGGTGAAGTCTCTCTGCCCCAAAGTCAATGAAAAGCATGTTGTGCAACTGAGCTGAAGCTGGCCATTTTAGTCATCCAACATGAAACTTTCTGTTCTTCGTGTTTATGTAAGACTGTTGAATTTAGAAACGTTTAGAAATAATAAACATGCTCAAATGTGATTGTTCCAGGATGATAAATAGAAGACTTCCCATATTGATGTTAATTCAACTTTACCATTATTGCCTAGAGCAACCTTTAATTCCATTCTTGTTTTAATTAAAATGGGTGGGTTACTCTGGACTGGATTTGCCTTGTTTTCTCCCACTGAGCAATACTTCACACTGTTGGTGGCCACTGAAATTTAAGTAGGGCCAGATTTACTGAGTTGTTGCACAGCACCACAGGGCCAGATTTTGTTGCTCCTTCCTGTATGTGATAGCATTCTATGCTTATTTTAAGCAAATGGTGTTCTAGGATTGGAAAAGTAAATTTAAATACTAATTCTGACGTTAGTATTGCAGATGACTGCCAGGATTCGTGTTTAGTACCCCAGTTCCCTTTTCTTCATGAAACACACAATGTATCAGTTGTCTAAACGACTTTGTGTAAAGGACTGAGTTGAGGACTCCTCCAAGATTCATCTTTTTGAATGAATTTGAACTGAGTAAAAGACATGCCCTGGGTGTCAGCAGTGTCTGTGCATCAATGTGTTGCCAACTTATCACAGAACAAGTCTGGTACTATGTTCTGTGTCTCTCTTCTAGCTGCTGGTTGAAAACTTTGAATGATAAAGTTTAAACTGCTATTACCACCTAATTATTTCTTGAATGCTCTTTTGGCCTCATTTCCCTTTGTATTACACTCAGTCTTCAGATTGATTTTTTTCTGGGGTGGGTGGTGGTGGTAGGTTTTGGGGGTGGAGGTGGTATTTTGTTGTTTCTGCTTTGTTTCACCAAAAAACCTGAAGTTAGAGGACCCGTGCTTTTAGCTGTGCTGTTTAGCTGACCAATGTCTTTGGGGCAATGTATAGCCAGCAAAAGAAAGCTTCCAGAGTAATAGCACCAGGTCAGTTGCTGCCAACCTGAATAACATCAAGGGCATGCACTTGTTTTCCTCTCTTGTCCTACTGCACTATTGAACAAACTAGGGAAAAAAGTATCAGGAATTTTATTTGGCTCAGTGTGCTAGGTGTTCTTTATGTGAGCATGCAAAGGAACAGAAATGTTTGTGATGTCTCTTCCTCTCTAGCTCAAATATTTTTTTTCCATCTTTAAAGACAAAAGAGGTGGAAATCTACACTCAGCAACCAATGCTAAAGGAGTGAAGTTTGAAAGACTAATTATGAAATCTGATTCTATCTAAGCTTCAATGAGCATGATTTGACTTGGAATTGCAGTTTCACTAGGCTTGATAAAAATGACAGAGAATTCAGTTGGAAACAGACCTGTTGACTCTCCTGGGCTTTGTATCTCGTCCAGAAAGTGTATCTCAAAACAATTATAAAAGTAGTGATTTACAACACAAAGTCACCTTGAATCCTGAGCTGTTCCAGGTGCTTTCAACTTACATTATTTTCCAACTGTGTCACTCTCCCTAACTATCTGTGTCACAAACCATTATGCCAAAGACATCAGCTGTAATTCGTTTTCTTAAATATCTGACTTTAAAATCTGTGTCAGGCAATTTGTATCATCTGTCAAACAACTGTCAGAAAGGGCCAAGAGGGAAACACCTGAGAAAAGCATAGTACTGAAAGATCTGTGTGTGCCAGTGCTGTGTCCTGTGTGAACAGCTACTTGAGGAGATCCTGGAAAACCCAGTAACACTGGCAAGACTTTCTGTATTAGTGCAGATTGGAAATGCAATCTTGGATGAGATTCTGTGGCTGCTGACCGGTCTCTGGTGGCCTTGGACAGTTGACTGCTTCTTGCAAGAGCTTTATGGCTGGCCTTAAAATGTCTTGTAACACTTTCCACCAGGAGCAGGAGTCTTAGCCTGGCATCTTGGCCAAATTGAAATTTTACTTTGTCTAACAGAAATTATTCTAGGGTTTCATTTAATTATTCTTTGTGAACCAGTGCTCTGACTTTCTAAATAGAAGATTTAAACTGGCTTTCCTTTAGTTGTCTGTAGCTCTTTACTGAGTTGAAGAATGAGGAACGTTTTTTTCCAAGCAGGTTGCACTTATTTTTTTCTGGTCTGCAGTAGTTTTCTATAGACCGTAATGATTATTTCTCGTTGCCTTCTGCCCTGAATTTTTATGTGTCTTTTCTTCACGCTTGAACAGTAACCATGTTTCATTCAAGTATTATATGTGTTTCACTGATACTGGTGTTCTGTCCCTAGACATAAATCTGATTGTATGATAAAATCTGTAGTGGCACAGAGAGGTGGAGCCTATCCAGGATAAAGGTTTCAGTTTGGAAAGCATAGGAGTTTAAATCTTTATGTAAAATATTTAGTTAGCTCTTTGTTTAAAAGATAGTCTATGCTTTTACTGTAATGATTTTCTGGAATGTGCAATTGTGCCTCATAATAAAGTCAGTCCTTATCAGTGCTGTTAATAGTTGCTAAAATGAGTGTGGCCACATTCAGTAGTGTAGGGAATCATCTTTCAAGTATTTGTTTTAAAAATGATGGGCTAGTGTCATGGCATGAAAAGCTATGGAGGCATTAATTGTCTCTTCTGTTACTTTGCTAAACTAATCCATATAAAAAGAGCAGATTAAATTGTCTGACCCTCATATATTTAATGATTGCGGCTATTTGACTAAGAAACATTTCTCAGGAAGCCGCTTGTCACAAGCTATCAATATTCTTTTCATCCCCCGTTAGTTATTGGTGCACTTTGTTACTCTCCAAGATGGCCTGTCTCAAGTGGTTCTTCAGCTTGCACAGCAAGAAAATGAGATGCTAAATGGTTGCACAAACAATTTGATTATAGTGTTTAATTCCTGCCCTATGGATTTCCAAGATCAGTGATCCTTTTTTTTCTTTGCTTGTTATTATTATTACCCTTCTAAATGATCTTCCTGTGGCTAGAATTATTTTATTCCTTTCTGTTAAATTACATTTTCACCTCAGCTTTTTCTCTACCTTTCATATCAGCTGGGAAGTTGGGTTTCATGTAATGCCTGGATATTGAGAACAAGACAATGTCTTTGTAAAGGTGTCTTTCATGTGATGTTTGTTGGCTGTCTTAGGGTCATGTTTAATTTTTCAGCAATCCAGATCCTACCACTTTACTCTGATTTACTAATTTTGAGTGCACACAACAGCTCTGCTTTGATTTAAGCAGTTGAGAGTGAGGAGGTTTGCAGGAGAGATCCCACTCCCAGGGAGGCTTTGCTGCAGTCTGATGCTGCTGTCACTGCATTCAGCATCCTGCCCACAGGGCCTTGTCATTTCAGAACTATTTTAAAACTATTTCTTAAAAATGTTTTGTCAAAGAAATAAATCAGAGGGAGTTACTTGCTGTAACAATCAACAGTGCTGCGTTAAAGATGCCGTAGCTGAACACTGTGAAATACTGTCAGCTTTGCAGAGTGGGAGAAGCCCAGACCATTGAGTAAGACTTGTTGATAACAGTGAAGTAACTACATAGTGCTTTGAAAATGAGAATTTTGCCCTCTTTTTCTGGGAGTAAATTAGGTCAGAGTGTTCCCAGAATTTACATTTCAATTAAAAATCACAATAATAACACATTGTGCTTATAATGAATGACTCCTTCTCAGGGAAAGGTGATATCTCCTGTTACTTTGTTAAAGAAAAAGACCCTTCATTCCATCAGTGGTAAGAACTCTTCTTCCTTGTTTGTCCTCTTCAGTTAATTTAAACCTGTGTGAGAGTAATACACTGTAATCAGACCTCAGGCCTTCACTGTCTGGATTAGATATGTTTGAGTTTGTATATTTTGGTCTCTAGAGGTCTTTTGCAATATAAAGAAAACAAAACTTTTCTTTGTTTTCTTTAAAAGTTACCCACACCTGAAAAATTGATCCTCTTTCCTTAAAAGGAATTGTTCTTTTGGTGTGGGGAGAAATTGTTCTAAAATACACTATACAGAGCAGCCCATGTTGACAGTCTCCTTTTTTTCACCAAGGTTTGCAAATTCTTAATTATAAAGCTATTATTTTTGGACCACCAAAGCCTCTTTTTCGCATCAATTGCAAATGAAGAATAATGTTGGCTACAAATTTTATTAGTTTGATTTCTCTTCTTGTTCACTTTATTTGCAGAATAGCCACATTCACCATATAGGATTTGTTTCTGAGTGCAATAAATGTTTTTAACAGACTTTTCAAAATTGTCACTGAGTATAGGCATTCAAATAGTAGCTATCCACCACTGTGAGGGGTCTGTGAGACTGAAGAGTAATTTATAGAAATGTAATTTCATGTTGTCTACTAGACAACTGCCTGTTGTCTACTAGAATTGCGGTGAATTGCAATCAAAGCTTTCTTTCTGAACAAAAGAGATTCCATTGGAGTAGTGTGTGTGTATGTGTAAAAACTGTGCTGGAGACTTCAGGTGGACACCTAAGAACTAAGCCAAAATAGTCTGTTTTCACCATTTTAAGGAATGCTGAGTAATTTTGTGGCCTCACCTTGAGCAAACAAAATGGGCGTTAATGATCTGACCTCTGAAACTTGTCTCAGCCTAAAAAATCTGATTTTTTTTTTTCCCCCTGTGCAAAATAAAATCAACATTGTGGAAAACTTTTGGAACTCATCTGGAAATTGGTACCTCTTTGGAAAACGGTGCCTTTTTTTTCTACACCCAAGTAATATTCCATAGAAGAAGAAGAGCTTCACAGCATGTGTGTCTTCCACACGTTAACACTCCTTTGCACAGCTTTGGTGGCAATCAGCTGGTAAGCTGAGTCTCTGTTGCTCCAAGATCATCTTGACTGGGTGTCATTGCTCTGTCTGAAAGTCAGTAGTAACCAGGAGTGCTTCTTTTTGGGATGACATAATGGTGAGCTCATCCATGGTGTCAGCCTCACTTACAACACGCCTTTGATCCACTTCTGTGGTACCCTGCTTCCAGTGGTTTTAGGCCTGACTCATGATCTTCTTGTTTTACTGAAGAAATTTGGATTGCTGTCGAATCATATGGTTTTTGATGCAAATAAAATGAAACATTTGTGGTATGTGCACTTTCAATACTCACAGATACTTGCTAAGTGCAAGATGAAAGAATAATGCACCCTTGACTATCTCTCTTTGATTATTCTTGGCATTTTTCAGGCATGCTTTCTGTTCTCTCTAATATGAGAAGTGTTCCCTCCATTGCTGCTATTTTTGCCTGCAGTGTATTTTATCTTTTCCTTATTGGTGTTGTCCAAAACTTTGCAAGTATGAGCGTGCATAAAGTGATGAAAGTACACACAGCTTTGATGTGAGGTATTCTACTACCCAACCTCTAGTCTTCTAAATTTGTGTCTTATCACTGTTCCATGACTCCTCGAGGTCAATTTATAATCTTCCTTTCTTTTAATAATTTTTAGCAGGTTCTCTGAATCCTCTTTGTGTAAAGAGTTATGTTGTACACATCTTTCCAAAACTAGAAAGCAGTTCTCTCTTTGCAAAACTCCTTCGAGCAGTTTATTGTTACATGTCTTCCTGCAGGAGCTGCCTTGCAATAGGGGTGAAACCTTAATGCACGTTTCTCTGAATGTCTTTTGTCCCCCACTGAAGACCTTCACTTTGGTCATCCTCAGTCTTTGAACTCCTGGCATCTGAAACTTATGGACATTATGAAACCTATCACGAGGATCTGTTAAAATGAATGAATGTTCCAGTGGGCAATGCACCCCTGAGAGAAAATCCTTGAGCTCAGTGGAAGAACACTGCTTGGAGTATCTGCCTGGAATACTGAGCTGTTAGTTCACACAGGTGAGCGGTTGTAAAAAGCAACAATTTAACAAAAAAGTAACTGGAGTCGGCACACAAAGTGGTAGGGAAGCAGGTCAGGTCCTGTGCGGATTGCCCGATGTTATCTCATTAGTGCGTGTGAGAGGGAGGCGGAATGGAGGCTACGTGCACACAGAATGCTAAATGATCGCTGGATAGTGCCTGATGCAATTAAAGCAGGTTTTCCTATCCTCCTCCTCTACATTTAACTCTTCCCGTGGATGTTCACTGTGGCACTTACTGCACACACCTGTGTGTCACCTGCAGATCCAAGGAGATACCAAATTCTGGACAGTCTTATTCTCACCTCTCGCCTAGCTTTAGGGGAGACACAAGGTTCTCTTTAGGTTCTCTTGCATTGCCAGTGGTAGGAACAAGCTCTTGGTGGGGCAGCATGTTTGACTAACGTGCCAGGATCTGGTTTCACCCGTTTGCTTCTGGCTGAGTGATATCCTCCTTCAAGCCAGGAAGAGCTGCTAAGCCTGTGGTACTTTGGAGAGAAAGGTTGTGATTTCAGTTGAATAATAACTTTTAATGCAGAGGAAGTTACTCATTTGTTAAGAAACAACAAAATGCTTGCATTTGTAAGCAAAGAAATATACGTGAAGTGTAAGTGTTTGATCTACAGAGTCACATGGGTAATATGCTTCACATTTTTTGCATAATTAACTTAGTGATCAAAATATAGTGATCTTTTTGTAGATATATTTTAAAATATATTAATTCTGCTTTTTAAAATTTTTGTGGTATGTAATGAGGATTATTTGTAAATCTATACCTCAGAGATAAGTGGCTTTAAAAAGTAGAAAGTTGGCAGAGCCCGCTGTGTGAGTGCTTTCTGAAACAAATGCATTATCAGCTGGTATCTGTCCTTATTAGATTAAATCAGCCAGACTTTGAGGTGACAGGGAGTTAGAGAATTTTAATTTTAATGTTTACTGATCAGCATAATAAATAATGCTAAATCATGTTTATTACCTAGTCCTAACTTATTAAAACTTAGTGTTCATGATAATGTTATCTCACAGAGTTCAGTACTTTTGAGCAAGAAAACATGGGGGATTCCTCCAGTCAGTACCTTGCAAGGAGTAGCTCAAAAACTATTTCATGTTTCCTCTGATTTAAAGAATAAAATCAGCTCTTTCTCCTGGCAGTCAGGGACAAAGTCTTTTTAACACATGCTTACATGCAACACAGAAAGCACGGTCAGTGCTGGAACGTTTTCTATATCCTGTGATGAGTAGAGCTAAAAAAGAGTCTGGACGGGTCTCTGAGCATCTGGAAGGTTGAAATTAATGGTGCCTTCCAACCCCCACCATTCTATGATAAAATAAATCTGCATTTGTATTTGGATAGAAAAGGTATTTCTGTTTCAAGTGCATGTCTGAACCATTAGATCAGGAAAAAAACCCAAGCAACAAGTACGTCAAAATACAAAAAAAGTAATAAAGAAAATCTATCTGAAGTACTGAATATATTTGAGCACCAATGATATGTTTAGTTCCGGTGCAGTCCTAGAGAAAGTTTGGGGTAGAGTTGTCTTGCAACCTTGCTTTGTTCCTGCTCTTTCATATCCCTTACTCTATATTTTCCAAGCTTCTGCTCTGTAGGGCTTTTCTGTTGCAGGAGAACAACAACTCACACAATTCTGTCCATCTCTCTGTCCCACTACTCTCACTTATGGAAAACTCTGGGGCAGCCCTCTGCGACTTGATTATAGATTCTGTTCCTTGGACAGTTTGTCACAGTGTGGAAATACATGGTGATACTGATGTTTGAAAGTATCACAGTCAACACAACTCGTAAAGAAGCAGCACAGGTTCTCGAGAGAGGCTCAAACACGGGATGACCAAAGAGCAGCTGGTAGGTTTTTGTCTCCCTCTGTCCCTGGTTCTGCTGGAACTTCTACAACACATCTTGTCTGAAATAGCCAGCTGGCTGTAGTCTTAATTTCTTTCCATCTTTAGCACAGTTCTGGGTAAAAGCTTGGCTTCATTTAGGCCCAGACTTCACTTGATTTATTTGTCTGCATCCATTGACATCCTTTTTGTCCCTCTCTCTCTTTTTTTTTTTTTCTTAGTTACACCAGACTTACTTTTCATCTTCTGTTTTTTTAAGTTCCTGTTGCTGAATCACACTTCTGATTCACTGCATTTATTTTCTTTTAGGTACTTTTCAATTTGTGATTTAAAGTGTCTTTTAATAACAAACATCTCGTCCATTACTTTGCAAGTTTCCTGAGCATCTTTTGAAATATTGCAAATTTTTTCTTTCACCTTTTGTAAGAATTAGGAAGAAAGATCTACTCTGAATGTGTCAATGTATAATTGCTTGTGCATGTTGGGCAGACAGTGGGATAACCCAGTTTCAGTGTTGAAAGCCACTGGAGTTGGTAGCTCGAGTCAGTTGTATGCACATGCAGTACCTGTGTGCACGTGTGTTTGTGCATGTGTGCACATCTGATCGATGGTCACGTGCAGTAAGAGGGCTCTCCAGCACCCATAAATCCCCCTCACGAGCGGGCTCATGCGAAACAAAACATAACTGAGGCCTTTGCGGGGCCTGTGTGGATCACAGTGGGGACACATCTGTCTTCTGACTTTTAAAAAATATAATAAATGCTTCTCTGAAATACTGCTCCCTGGCTGTCTGTGTAATTTAGTCTGGCTCAACGTTTCAGACTTATTTCTGATGGTCCATATGACAAAAAGTTGTAGTGCCACACCAGAAGGTGACAGCCATTGTGATTTATAGCACAACTGGGCCCTAAGCAGTAGATTGTGAGAACAGACACTGCGAGGCTGGTTGTGGGTGCATTCAGGAGAGAAGGGGTTATGTCACTGCTTTATGCAAGGTAGACTGTAGGTCTACAAACCAAACATGCAGAGAAGGGAATCCAAGGAAGAGAATACTCAAGGGGGTGGATTGTTTTTGTATTGGAGATCTGGAATAGTGGTACAAGCTGAAAACTGTTGGGAGAATTCAGAGAAATGTTTCTGGGTCTGAGCCAGAGCTGCTGGGAGAGCTGTGACTCCACACCTGTAGGAGGCTGCACATGCAAATGCGCAAGGGGAGACGTACACAACTCTGGGCCTTTCTAGAGAAAGGGGATTTCCTAAATATTCTTTAAAATCTTTTCATATTAATAGGATACAAACGGAGGCAGAAAAGAATAGAACAAAGTATACCAAGAACTGAGTGACTGGGACTTCGAGGAAATTATGCAGCTTGCTGTCTAAGGTGATGCAGTGTGGTGTGTTTTGAGCTGAAAAGATCATCTCTTATGAATCTTGGGGCATCTCATGCAAATTTGAGATCCTTCAGAGTTCAGATTTCTCATGTCAAACTAAACCAGGAGCTTGATTTACTAGACCACTACATAAAAAATTATTATCGTGTTTCTGGTTGTTATCATTTACAAAATCTGAATCACAACTTCGTACATTTAAAGGAGGTGAAGAGTTTGCATGAAAGTGTTGGGATGCTTATCTTGAGCTCTGAATTATCNAGTAAGAGGGCTCTCCAGCACCCATAAATCCCCCTCACGAGCGGACTCATGCGAAACAAAACATAACTGAGGCCTTTGCGGGGCCTGTGTGGATCACAGTGGGGACACATCTGTCTTCTGACTTTTAAAAAATATAATAAATGCTTCTCTGAAATACTGCTCCCTGGCTGTCTGTGTAATTTAGTCTGGCTCAACGTTTCAGACTTATTTCTGATGGTCCATATGACAAAAAGTTGTAGTGCCACACCAGAAGGTGACAGCCATTGTGATTTATAGCACAACTGGGCCCTAAGCAGTAGATTGTGAGAACAGACACTGCGAGGCTGGTTGTGGGTGCATTCAGGAGAGAAGGGGTTATGTCACTGCTTTATGCAAGGTAGACTGTAGGTCTACAAACCAAACATGCAGAGAAGGGAATCCAAGGAAGAGAATACTCAAGGGGGTGGATTGTTTTTGTATTGGAGATCTGGAATAGTGGTACAAGCTGAAAACTGTTGGGAGAATTCAGAGAAATGTTTCTGGGTCTGAGCCAGAGCTGCTGGGAGAGCTGTGACTCCACACCTGTAGGAGGCTGCACATGCAAATGCGCAAGGGGAGACGTACACAACTCTGGGCCTTTCTAGAGAAAGGGGATTTCCTAAATATTCTTTAAAATCTTTTCATATTAATAGGATACAAACGGAGGCAGAAAAGAATAGAACAAAGTATACCAAGAACTGAGTGACTGGGACTTCGAGGAAATTATGCAGCTTGCTGTCTAAGGTGATGCAGTGTGGTGTGTTTTGAGCTGAAAAGATCATCTCTTATGAATCTTGGGGCATCTCATGCAAATTTGAGATCCTTCAGAGTTCAGATTTCTCATGTCAAACTAAACCAGGAGCTTGATTTACTAGACCACTACATAAAAAATTATTATCGTGTTTCTGGTTGTTATCATTTACAAAATCTGAATCACAACTTCGTACATTTAAAGGAGGTGAAGAGTTTGCATGAAAGTGTTGGGATGCTTATCTTGAGCTCTGAATTATCTGAAGTGTTCCTGCTGTCTTGAAGTCATCTGCTTATAAAACATAATTTAATTTTGCCATAGATGTAATTGTCAGATTAACAGTAGCCGTGGATTTTCTGGTCAAATAATTTTTTTTTTAAAACTATGAGGCAATTCACAAACTCCTCAACTACACAATATTTCCTAAAAGACTTTTCTGTTGTTTTATGTGCAATAGAATTGTAATCACCTGTATTTAAATCTAATGGATTTGAAATAACCTACAGGCTTCCAGTTTAATGAGAGCTAGATTAATGAAAAAAGACCTTTTACCTCAGATTGCATGACAACATTTTCAAATTACATTCCTGAAACAGAGAATTCACTTATTCCGAGTAATTGGATGCTGACTGGGGTTAATATGTACAATGTCCTTAAATGAAAATGTTCTATTGTAAGTGGGACTGTATGATACCTGAGGCATTCTCAATAGATTTGGTTGGGCTCTGAGTTAATTATACTGCTTGCTATTTTTTGAATGAATTCAAGCATGAATTCTACACAGTAAAGATTGGGATAATTATATTCAATTCTGCCTGGTGCCCTGCTGAATGAATTGACCTTTTAGATAAAACTAGTCTCTTGAGAAGGAAACCTGAAGAAAGCCTGAACAAAGCAACCAGATGCAGCTGGGGGCTGGGGAAAAGATTTAATTTTTTTCCCTTTTTTTTTTTTTGCAAATACTAAAGGAGTAGAAGAATCAGAAAGATTGATTTTTAGTCAATGAAGAAGTATTCCTGAGTTGGCAGTGATTTTGTATATGCAGTACATAAAGTTATAATTTAAAGGCATTGATTTTTCTAAGCTGTTTTCTCATTGGTGATATGACTGAAAAGAAGCAGCAGTGGGGCACCAGAAAAGTTCAGTGTACACAGGTGTTCCACGCTTCAGCAAGGTGCCACAGTCACAAGCTGTGGCTGCAGACACCGTGCCAATAATGCTGTCAGCACGAGTGCCTCTCCCTCTGCACTTGCAGTGCTGAAAGAGGCTGGACAGGAGAGAGTGCTTTCAAAGGAACACTGTAAAAGAGGGAAAGCGCTCCCAAGGACCAGCAGAGCAGTTTCTCTGAGTGCAAACCTGCGGAGTGTCCTTTGAGGGCAGAGTGCTGTGTTAACTTCTCACCTGTTGCATTCCCATGCATTATGGAAACATCCAAAATTAACATGGAATATTTTCCTTCTTCTTTTTTTATTTTCATTTTTCCATTTTCCGAAACTGGTTGTCCTTGTAATAAAGTGACTATGATATTAAATGCAGAAAAGGTGATCTTTTTACTTAGTTTTCTTCTTTTTTCCATTGTGACAAGTCCTAGATAAGTGTTTAAAATGATGATGTTTCGAATTGATTCTAAGTGATGGAGACAGTTTTTTGAATTTTTTTACAGTCCACCAATCTTTTTTCTCTGAGGGTGTCTGCAACCAGCATGAAGTACTTCTGTAACTGCTCTGTATTTCTGAAATGACTTCCACTGAGTAGTTGAAGATTAATTGAGGATTTTTGTGTAGGCATAGTTCTCTATGTAACGCCAAAAATATATTTGCTCGTTTGTCACCTAAGCAAACATAATCCATCAGTTTAGTCTCACAAAACTTCACTCATATGCGTAATTCTTCCCCTTCAGGATAGTTCCCTGTTGGTGTGATGTCAGTAGGAAAGCAGAATTTAGCTCATAACGTTAGTTGGATTTATGATAAGGGCAAGTGTTTGTAACAACTTTTTTGATGGGGTTCCAGTCTCTTAAGCATGTACATTATCTGTTACTGATGCATCATTTATGTAGAGAATACAGTTGTCACTCACTTCATTTAATTAGATTATGGATGCTAAATTATCTACTAACATAAAATGTGCTTTTATACTGCAGATTGCAAAGGTTTTAAGAAGTTTAATATGCTACTTTTAAATTGGTGAGCAGTACCCTAAAGGATTCATATGGGGGATTGTTTGTTTGTTTGTTTGTTTGTTTTTTACTGCAGTAAAATGTGAACGTACCACAGTGTTACTAAAGATGGTTAGTTGCAAATGGGATTTGGGTCAGTGAAGTTGGCTAGGATTTATTTTGCAGAAAACAGATCTAGGAGGTATAAAATGGTGAATATAGTAATCAAAGGCTTGTATTTTGGCAGTGAGATCACTGAGTTGAGAACTGAGTGTCTTCTGGTCTTTACACTCCAGTTAGCTGCAGTCATTTAGGTAAACGAACAATGTGTTTATTGCATGCAGTTCCAAGTTTGTTCTGAGTATTAATGTAGAATAGCCTTTTTTCTGCTCTGTTTTCCAATCCATTAAATGAATAATCTATGTATAGGGTCTGCCACACCTTACTGCATAAATTCTTTGCTTTATTTATGTGTGCATTTAGTTGTACAGCTGGAAAGTCATTTGTTCGAAAGAGGTAAATGGTTGGTTTTGATCCTTAGGCTGTGAAACAAGGATTCACAAAATGGTTATGGTCCTAATAAGTTGACTGAAATACTGGGAAAAACTTAAAGGATTTGATGCGAGCATCTAAATTAATGCTAAGTTCTTGTTTTTTCTGCACTCTTGATTGTATTTTACTGTTGAAAGCTCAAGATCTTTAGAAAGGTTTAGTTATAAGACTTCCTAGGAACCCCTTTTCTGCTGACATTGGCTTCTGCTCTTGTTAAAAGTGCAAGGCTGCACAAACAAATCCAGTCCTTGCCAATGACTTCTAAAAACATTGTCTGAATAGCCCATATTCTTGGTGTTCTCCCAGGTTTGCCAAGAGTTCACTTTAAACCCTTCAGCTGTAGAATCTGCACGTGCTTATGCTGTTTACAGGAGTAACTCAGTAGAGTGCTGTAAGTCAGGCCTCCTGACTATCTGTCATGCATGAAATACCTGGTAGATGATTTCTACCAGGTGTAAGGCCAGATTCGGAGACCTTGGTTCGTACAAATGTGATCAGCAACACTGGTTAATTATTACCTGTTGAAACCAGGGTTGCAGTTCTGGGTGCAGTCAGCATGTGAGGTTCGGATGCTCTAAATGCCTCTTACACAGTAACCATTCTCTCACATCTCCTTGAATCAATGAGAGTTGAGGGGTTTTCCCTCACTGAACTGGGTTCTTGTTTCTACAGAGCTGCTTAAGCCAGACCCTTGTGAGCAATGCAGACTTACAATGATGGCTGGTGGGGGCCAAAGGACTGCTTTTCAAAGCAGTTGGAAGCTTTTACAGGAAGGGAGTTCCCAGTGAAGTGTGCAGCAAAGCTGTGTTCTGTTGCAGTTGTGGAAGGAGACAGGATTTCTTTCTCCTCACCACCGTTGAGCTAGCCAGCTTTACTCCTGCAGAAGTTTTCACTTGTTTCTGGTAACAAATTCCCATTTTCTATGGCCTATCTTGTTTTCTGCCTGCCATTGTACTATGATCTATCCTATCGTGTTTTGTGTATTCTCTGCCTAAATAATTTCTTCCAAATGGTGTCTAAACAATATTCAGCAGAATATGTGTGTACAGATAATCTGTGGGTCTTTTCACGTAAAAATCTGGTACCAGGGAATCCTACTCTAAAAATTGATGCTATTTTATAAAAATTCACAGTGATCCTTGAAGATTGCACAGGACTTAAGCTGCATGGGGGATGGACCAACCCAAGTAATGTGTGCTCCTGAAAATTCAAAAGATGCCTTGTTTTGATCCTTCTTTTGTGTTGCTTGAAGGTCAACTGGAATCCCTGGAGTCGTGGACAATCCTACATCTTCCCCTGTGAAGAAAGTACAACTAACACAGAGGAGTGCATGTTGTTATGGAATAGAACAGGAGGGATTGGAAAGTACCTGGCAAAGGCTGTTAGATGCTACTCTGTTACTGTGGGAATGCTGACTTTGCCTCTCTTTTAGCGCGCAGTTGTCAGCTGTCAGGCTTTCAGCACACGAGGTGAATTTGAGCCCACATGTGCTGTTTGTACGGCCGTCATTGACAGTATTGTGCCCTAAATAGGGTGAAAGCTACCAAGAGACATCACTAAGTTGAAAGGGGAAAAATCAGAAGTGTGTGCTGTTAACCTATTAGAATTTCTCCAAACAGAATTCCAAGTAGATGTCTAAAAGATTTTGAAAAAAAACCAACCCAGCAGGACATTTAATGGGTGCAGTCAGCATAAAGATTCTGTTCTGCAAACCCAAAGACTCTTCTCAGCTGATGTAGGTAAAGTCCCTTAGGTTACAATTTCTCTCATCTCCAGATCTGTTCATTTGTTGCGTCACTGTGTATGATTGCTTTAACCTGTCAGGAAAAGAATGGATTGCTGTGTGTATCACCAAGAGGAGGCAGTCACAGCATTGTGACGACTACCAGCCAGTACATTAAACAAATAGGTGTGACATAAGGAAGGAGTTCTTTTCACAGAGGAGAGTTAGAACATGCAAAAGAAGGAGCAACATAAATGAAAACAGCTGAAAGAACAAAATAACATTATCTCCAATAAAGCATAGACTGCTCTAGTATAATAGCAGGTCTTCATTAAAGGTCTTGTGTTTCATGTGTACGCTATAGGTGATATTGTGGTTTTGATTATGTAACGCACAATGTGTAGTGCTGATGCAACAAACTCAATCTAGACATAAAATGCAGAATCTTTACACCCTCTGTAGCCTCTGAATTTCTGACTCAGATGACAGACAGGCACATTTAAGAGTAGTAGCTGTTCCGTATTAAAGGAGTTGCTCTTCTGTTTCCTAGAAAGTGAAAACAGATTCTTAGTGTGAGCCAGAGCTAGTGGGATACTCATCAGCTGGCACAGAACTGAGCAGGTATGACAAGTTGAAAAGACAGCAGCAAATAGCCAGGCTGATGTGGGGAAACTTGCTCTGCTGTCTGTGATAGTTGGGTGGACTCTTTACCATGACCTGTATGCTCCATACATCTCTCCTGATGTTAGTCTGGTGTCAGGAATGAGTGTCTCATTCTGCTGTTACATACAGAATCGTATGTACCGTGCAGTGAAATACGATATCATCAGCTGGCAGGATACTGGCCTGGCAGACCAATACAGTTTACGTATTTTGCAGGTTTGTGGAACCGTGCATTCCCTTCCTTTCCTGAGGTTACACCAAGGGGATCTAACAGCACAGAGACTGTAAGGATAACACATAACAAGGACACTTACCTTGCATGACACAGGGCATATTCTCATGTTAGAGCAGGTTGTTGTGTGCTAGAATCCTTCTGGATAAAGAAAAAGACTGATGAGCTTGTTGGGGCTGAGAAAATGTCCAGCCTCTTGGCTTTCATAGAAAGGTGAGTTGGCAAGCAGCAGCCACTAACTGCTTTTTGCAGGGTGAGATTAGAGCTGAGAAAGGGGGAGATCAGTAGAAAACCTCATGAGATCCACCTTGAAGTGATTCTTGATTCTAGTGCCCTCTTGAAGGTTTTTTGTGAGAAGGCAGACTGAGGCATTTATTGTCTCAGAGTACAGACCTTTTGTACCAAAAGAATTTTCAATAAAAATTAAAATAGGAATTAAAAGAGAAGAGAGATCCACTTACAAAAGAGTCGGGGACACATTGTGTTTATACTGAGAAAATGCATTCTATCCTTTTCATTGTTTTAAAATGTATAGAACACAAATGGCTATTAAAGATTTTGAAACAATGAAAAAGTTTAACTAAGCATTTGAGAGCACTGTGCAACGAGCAGCGAAACTGTTTCACTACCAAATAAAATGTAGCCTAGAAATGGCACTTTATGCTGCTGTGTACATTGATGTGTGCATGAACTCATCATACATTTGTGTGAAAAGTTCATGTACTTTGTGTTCTTAATTCACGCAGAAAGATACTTTTACATTTGAACCAGTTGTCGCTTTATTTGAACGGAATCCATAAAAAGTTTCTTAAACCAAAATCAGATGAAATCTGCACATTAAAATTAAAGTGTTCTTTGGACTTTACAAGGTTATAGACTGCTGATTGGAGGGATTGCAGCTGACATTCAATAACATTTGAAGCTTGGAAGCAAGCTTTTTAATTTTTTTTTTCTATTTATCCCTTAGAAGCTGCTTGCTTTTCAGCTGTTAATGCATTTCCAACAGAAATTTTGTAAATTATATTGGGCAACATTCTCAGTGAGAATAGATTGTGTAAGTAACGGTAATGGCTTCCTCCTGCTGCTTCTGGCAGTATGGATATTTGCCACACACACTTATTTAAATTTCTTGGGCCAAGGAGCTCTTCAAGGTTCAAAACATTTGTTACTCAGGGACTAAATTTAATGGATAGTAATTTAGGAAACAGAATTGATGAGGAGGGTTTTTAAAACAATTGGCTGTTGTATATCACAGGCTTTAGTTTCTAAAAAGAAAGGTCTTGCGTAAAGTAACTTCTTCACATAGGACATTTTTAGTACTATGTTCTTTATCCTAAATCTCTATTAAATTATTTTTTTCTTTCACTAAAATCTGAAAAATATAAGATTCTTTACTTCTTAGGCAAAGAAATGACCTGCCATGGCAGACATTATAATTCCCAGTTTTGAGGTTTTAGTGAGTGTTCCTTTCTCATTACCTTTTTGACCATACCTTGTGCTGGGCTGAGCTGAGGGCAGCAATCCATGCGTAAGAAACTCTGCATTCCCAGCATTTTCACCAAGAGCAGATTAGTGTTCAACAGGGTGTGGTTTAGGCCTGGCCACAAAAGAAAGTATTTGCGAGATGCTATTTTGTCTGTACTTAACTATGGAAAAGGCTTGGGACATGAGCTGAGAAAACTCAAAATGTTTTAGCCACCAACATGGAAATAAAAGGGAAATGAAAGCTTTGTCTCATTGAGAGTAACAGGGAGTTCTTGGAATTTACTCTGTTTTTATCAGTGCTAACTCTGTTACTGGGATAAAAGTGAATTCTTTCATCTCTTAGTTCATTCAATGCAAATTTTGGATATTTGCTACCGTGGACATGTTTCCTGTTTGTAGGCTTTTCTTAAATGTGGCTCTGTAAAATATAAGAATGTAGGAAGCTTTCACTTCAGTTTCCTTTCTCTTTTAGAAAACAGTAAGAATGTCACAGTAGGTACTGTGTTAAAAAATTATTTTGGATCAATTGCATGTTGATTTTTACAAATCTAAAGGTGAACTGAAGTCTGTTTTAATTAATACTGATTAATGTTCCAAGACACTGATTAATACTCACTAAATTTAAAATAAATGAGGAGAGTTCAGCAATTGCTAGGCTTGCAATTAAACAGCACACATCCCTACTGTTATTTTGCTTCAGTTCTTTTGTGGCTGTTAGAGGATGTTATGAGATCTTTGTTTCCCAAGTTAGAAAACTTTATAAATTATTTCTGTTAGACTGATAGCTCTAGATAACAGCAGTCATACTCAAAAACCCATACATGTAAATTGGCCCCAGGTCTGGTTTTTTGACTGGGAAGCCCTGTGAGTGAAGATGGAGAAGTTGGTTTAGACACAGGGAACAGTTTTCCCTAAGTTCCACAGCAAGCACTGTGCTGAGATGTGTGAAAACAGAGCTAAGTACTGGAACAAAAATGTGTTTAGTGTTTATAACTTCCCCTTAAAAAACAGTCTTATCTATCTCTGCTTTTTGTTATAATAGTAAAGCCATGCTACATATTTCTATGCATGTTCAACACCTGAATATTTCAGAGATTTGCACACAATCATCAAGAGAAGTGGAACTCATCTTAAGTCTTTGACTGATTTGTTGGGGAATCAAATCACAAAACTGGAGTCCAAAGCTTTTGTACCACCATAGTGTTTATATATAAATATATATATGCACAAATACATACATGCACACAGACACAGAGTCTCCGTTTTGCTTTTATGCTGCCTCACCTGTGCTAGTCTGACTGCCGTGTGTGTGTTTCAAAAGTAAAACTGAGGTGTTTCAATATGTTTGCAAAAATAGACCAGTAAGTGTGAAATACATTTAAGCTACAGTCGTGTGAAAGCCGTAAAGCACGTGTGGGTATATTGTTAATTTAAGAAAGTAAGTTTATCATGGTTTCTTGGAGAAAATGACGCATGTATTATTATTCATTGTCTCAGAATTAGTGACAAATTATGCCTAGCAAAATCCTCCTCCCTGCTTTTTTGTAAAAGTTTTTGGATAACAAGACATGGCAGCTGAAGGTGATTTCTTCCTTTCCTCCATTCCAAATGCTTGTATTGTCGCTTTTGAAGCAGCTACACATCCGAGAAGCTGTTTTGTTTTGTGTTATTGAATTTTGAGGGTACCCTGCTTGGAGATACTGCTTTTGAGTAATTGTGTGACTTAAAGTAGAGATGTGAATATGTCCCAAGAAAGCCTAAAGCATCCCATACATTTTTGCTCAAAACTTGTACATGTAGCTATTACTCATGTTTCTAGCCTTTGTAGAATTTCAAGAGGTTTTTCACACTCCATTAGGCAATTCTGTAAAAGAATTAGTTTTTTTTCTTGAAGTTATGCCTTTGGTTTTGGTCTTATTACAACATGAATGAAGTTTCAAGGAAGTTGGGTATTGTTTATAGTTATAAGGCACGGAGGATTAAGTAATGACATTCTTATTAAACTTTTGATAAATTAAACGCCATAATAAATTTTCTTTTGTTCTCACCTATGGGACACAATTGTAAGGTATTAACTTGTCATGTAGATTTATACACCTTAATAATTTTAAGCAAAACTTTTCAACAATTAAAATATTACCTTGATGAAATTAAATATCAGTTCTTTATGCCTTTTTTTTGCCCATGCTTGGAACAACTTCTTAAAAAACTTATGGTGGCAGATATCTTGACAAAGGTATTTGGAAAAAGAATTATTGTGTGCTGTTGCCGTGCTTTGTCTGTATGCATAAAGGATGTGACCCGAGAGAAATGGATCTGTGGGACAAAACCAAACGGTTGGCACTGATGTTAGCCTTGTAACTTGGGATTATTTCATCCTGTGTCTCCTTGATTGCTTGGAATGAGTACCCAGTGGTGGCTGGAGCCCATTGGGTGCATTCCTGGAGCATGTCTGTGTTTAGTTTTATCCCGTTTTTCATCTCTAAGCCTGTCCTGTGATTGCTTCAAAAGTGGTAAATGGGGGTGATCCACACTCTTGAGCCAAGTTAAGGCTTCTTATGTAGGAGGTTATAAAAGATGACTAATATGATCCTCTTGATTTTTATTACTTGAATTTTATTTAGTTTTTATGACTGTTACATAGAAAGTTTTCTGTTTTCTCATAATGACAGTGGGGTAAGTCCCACCTAGAATAGTGTAAGAGTAGTTGTTCTTTAACAAAATGCTAACTCTACATAATACAAAATTTCTCATTTTTTACTTCCAACCTTCCTGATTTTAAAATTTTTGTGTCTATTTATCTATGGAATTAATTATTCTCTAAGATTGCAGTGCATGAAGCTGTTAGCTGCTGAGGTCTTTGGTAGTGAAGTTTGCAAATTTACAAGCAAAGTCAGCTTCATTTTCTTACAGTGTATTTCTAATAGACAGACATGTTGAAGTGCTTTGGAGAGCCTATAATTACGTGCTAATGCTGCAGTGAGTTTGTACAGGCTAAGTGGCTACCTCTGCTTCCCACTCTGTACCACTGCTGCAGGGAATGCTAGTTAGAGATCTGAAAGATAAAAGAGAGAAATCACAGAGTAGGTCAGGCTGGAAGGGACCGCAGTGGGTCATGTGGGTCATTTCACCTCCCTTCTCAAGCAGGGTCATCCCAGAGCACATGGCACAGGATGGAGTTCCAGAGTTCTGGAGTCTCTCCAGGGAGGGATGCTCCACACCCTCTCTGGAAAACCTGTTCCAGAGCATGGTCACTGGCACAGCATCTGAAGAGGGGTACAGAGAAGCTGGAGAGGAACTCTTCATCAGGAGCTGTGCTTGTGAAACAGATGCTGAAGTATATTCCAAGTCAATATATGGAATCTTTTCTTTGTAGGGATGTACCTCCAACAGTATCCTGTTCTACTCCAGTACTGCAGTACTTGCTAGAGGGGGAAAAGGCACTCTCTTAGAATGCCTCGGGCTGGGGGTGCGTGGAGCCCACGCTGCGCTCTGCCACTCTGGCTGCTGGAGGCTGCGTGTGCAGATGGGGAGTGGCAGCGGCTCCGTGCTGCTCTGGCCCGCTTGTCTGAACCCAAGGGAACTACTTGAGATGGGGGAGAGCTGCTGAAAATGAATCACATTTTCACATTGAGCCCTAATGCAGGACTGTAGGGAGGCATCTCAATATAGGTGAGACATGGGATCTTTTAACTTGCTGTTCAGTTGTAAAACCCATTTCAGGCATTGTATTTTCTGAACATGCCTATATCTCTTAGCATCCCTGCATCCATCAGCAAGAGCTGTATCAAGTGAATGTTCAGTGAGATCACTGACCACGTGGTGCAGAGGAATGCTTTAAAATTTCATTAAATCTATTGGTTTCCAGCACAGAGAAGTAAGTATCTGACGTAGAAACAATTTTTCATGTTATCCTTTGGTAAAAAAGGCCAGTGTAAAAGGACGAAGATTCTGATGGTAGGTGCTTTGTTTTGAAATTATATTTACTCTTTCAATTACCATATTCATTTGTCATTAATATAGAGTATTTTAAGGCCCTACGTTTTAGGAAGAGAAAAGGTTAGAATTACAGTCTAGCAGCTGGTTTTGATAGGGCGTAGTGAGCAAGTTAATGCTTACCAAACATTTGAAATTGCTTTTCAATTTCTGAAATCACTTTGCAGCTCTTCAGCTATTTTTTGGCTGGCTGCACTTTATCATATTAATATAATACTGTGCAGGAAAATATTGCATTTAAGTGTTATGATGAAATCAAGCTGTTATGCTGCATGTGTGTGGTACAGAGTCTATTTTTAGTGGTTTTTTTAGCCTATAATTGTGTTAGGTTTGGTGCCTTTCAGAAGCTATTTGTCAAGGGAAGAGATTCTGGTTAGTTTTGATAGGGTAAAAATGCATTTTACAGCCTTTCTAAGCCTCATTTAACTGAAATAAACCTCATTTTAGGAGTGTCTGAAGGTAATACCTAGTAAAAACTAGCTGTGGGGTTTTTTGGTTTGGTTTGGTTTTTTTGATATATTAATTGGTCAATCCTCTTTCTCATAAGTTTATCCAGTTCATTCCTGGATCCATGAATCCTTAAATTTCCTTGACACCACATATGTAGTCCTCTGCCAGGACCACAGGTATAATTCCAGATGTTTTAACAACAGGAAGTAAAATAATCTGTAGCTGGTATTCTTGAGAGCAGTACCGCTATTGTGCTGCAAAGAGTTCTTGAAGATGACAGCTGATTGTATAATTGAAAGAAAGTGTATTCTCTGTAATCCCCAAACCAAACTTTAAGAGAAAGTAAGTCTGTAAAGCTACACTTTTGTAGATGAAATTTCTATAACAAATTAATCATGACAGAGAGGAAAAGAAGGAAATTTGTTATAAATTTTAGTAATAGATTTAACTTTATTCAGTCATCTCAATCAGATGGTAAAAAGGTCATGATTCTGACCATCGTGTGGTCAGAATCAGTATCTGTTTCCTTCAGTATCTACCAGTACTTTTTTTTCTCAGTTATTTATTTTCCCCTTTTATGAACAAAACATATTTGCCCATCAAAAATCCACAAATGATCAAAAGTACTGTATGTATAATCTCAATCATTTACTTCTGCTTACTCTTTTGGGCTCTTCACAGAGTGATTTTTTTGTTGAACTTTTCTTCCAGAATAGATTTGTCTGGTGCTGAGGTAGATCATTTATCAGGACCTCACATTTTTTGCATCTCATCAGTGTTTATATTTTCAAAACCTAAATATTTCAGGTCTGATGATAAAACCTGGTTCTTTTTTAGAACCTTTAAATTATTATTGCTGTGGATATTTGTGGAGTTGTTACTTGCAATGTTCAACCTGTTCAGTAGAAGAAAATTGATTCTTTTACTTTTGAATCCAGCAGGTCTTTTATTTTGTGAAAGCCTAGCAAAAGCTCATTGATTTACACCAGAGTTGGTTTGCTGTTTTCTCCAGTCAATACTGTCACATAATAAAAATCTTGACTTAACCAGGCAGTTTCAGCAAGGTCCTGTTTAGTGTCTGCTGCTACTGGATACAACCCTGCAGCTTTGATTTAAATAAGAATAACATTTTCCTCATAACGTAGAATTTGATCACTGTATGTGATGCATCAACAGGAATATGAATAAATTATTTCAGTCCGGGATAGTTTTGCCTTGGCAATTCTGTAACAGATAGAAACCACTAATACTGTTCTTATTTTTATTGTTCTTCTAAATGCTTGCTCAAGGGACAGAAATTAACTAATAAGCTAAAAAATATGAATAAATTATAGCAGGTGTTTTGAGGGGTGCTCAGATGGACTAAATCTAAGCCATGGTGTTTCTAGTGTTAATGTTTCATTGGCTCGGTGCCTTTGAAGGCCTAGAATTAAACAATAGGAAGCACTTGACACAAAGTAGGTGGAATTTTGTTTGTCTCTGGCTGAGCCTCCCAGTTTCAGTGAGTTTATTTGAAATTCAAGGTTGCTCTGAAGAGTTCTCTGCAGAAATTGTAGCCTGAACACTGAAGAAGGAACAATTAACTGCTTTAAGAATGATGCAGACGGAAATTACTGCAGCAGCATTGCTGTGCTCATTAATCCTGGCCATTCCAGAGGTGCGGGGAAAATCCAACTGCTTTGTCACCTTCTCACATAGAAATGCAGCCAGTCTCCAGCCAGGAACTGAGCAAACATGTTTCACTAGTTTGAGAAAGAGGCAGGCACCATGACTGTCCTTTCTTTTGTGAAAATAGTGTTAGGTTAGACCTATGCATGTCATTGAAAGATGGAATGATTTGGTATTACACTATAAAATTCATACTGAGATCACTAAGTAGAGCAATGGAAAAATTTCATTTTTAGCATAAATAAAATTGATCTCAGGCTGCACATAAGTGAGCTGTAATATTTTTCGGGTTTTTTTAATTAAATGAATGTGATTTGGATTAAAAGAGTACTCATTTTTATTTTACCTGAATTTTCTCTTTCAGGATGTCTAAATTTCTTATAAAAGTCATACAGCTGGATATATGTGTATTCAGAAATATTTCATTTTTAATAACTTATGATCATGTCCAATTAATAAATTGTATTTTGTGAACCCTGTTCTGCTGTTTTGTCAGTTACAATCTTGGCTTGTAGAATTTTTCTTCTTGGGACTTGGATCCAGCTTTTCTCACAGGATTTGATAATAAATATTACCATGTTTAAGGCATGTAAAGTCCTGCCCTTTCTAATAGGTGATGGGATTCCCTCATTTCATTTGACCATTCTGAAAATGTGCAAAGAAGTGAGGTTTCAGGTGTTCAGAGTACTAAACACACATTTAACAGCAACAGCAAAAGACCTTGAGAAATATGTGTAGCAATGATTAATCTACCAACCATATAACATCATTACTGCAAACATTGCTTTTATTCAAAGTTGTAGCAGTTTCAAAGGGTCTGTTATCAGAACAGCTGTGGCTCAGGTTCAGCAAGCCAATATGTGGGATTATGTAGCACTCAGGGCCCTAAAGTCTGCAGAGTGTTATATTCATTTTACATGAAGTAGAGCAAAAACAGCTAAACAATGGTTTTTCTATTTCCTCTGGTTTATTTTATGTTAGTTTCCCTTAATATAAAGTGGGATGATTGTTGATTTCTGGTCCGGATTTCTCTGTCTGACAGTAGACGTGCAGAAAGCCTTGATCTTGTTAAAATTATAGGAAGGACGTTAATGTGTTTTATCCTTTTTTTTTTTTTCTGTTGTGCCAGTTTTGTGTATGTAATGTAGGGATGCAGTTATGTAAACACCTGCAGTTATAAGTGACTTCCAATGGTCAGATGAAATTGTTCTTGTGTAGGAGCAATCAGAAAGAAAGGAATTGGAATGAAAGATCAGTGATGAAGTACTGGCACTAGGACAGTGGTTATTTTCAGCCAGAACTAATAATCAATATTTGAAACAGGGCTATAAACAAGTTTGAGGATTCAAAGATAGGGAATCAACTTTTTTTTTTTCTTTTCTGCAGAGAACCTATTGCAGATGCTTTTCTCTTGAAGTGAGATGCTCTTTCCAAAGTAAACCATAAAGATAAAAAGCAGAGTACCCATAAGGCAAGCTCAGCTTGTGGACAGTGACACGACTCTGCAAGAAGGATCTGAAAACTGAGTGTGCATTAGAAGATTGAGGGTCTACATTTTCAAACAAAATTCACATGCGCGATAAGCTCTTTCTCTTATTAACAGTACCTTGATTGTGTTTGTGTTCATGTTCCTTGTGAGTTTGTAAGTGTACCTTAACTTCAACTTCCCTTTTGTCCTGAAAGCGTAGATACTGAGTTTGAGAAACAATCCTAGCTAGAATTTCCATCAATAGATGATGAGCAAGAGAGTAAACATAAGCTGGTCACGATACACGATGCCCTTGCCCATGTGGTGACAATGTTCAGATAAAGGCAATTCATAAAAGATTAAAGAACTGACTTTTCAAGTACTTTTAACATATTTGGCTAGATGAATGAGTAATTGAGTGTCATCATATGGTTAAGCCTTTCAAACCATACATTAATTGAGATATCCTAAACGTTGACTGAATCCTCAAAAATATGGAAACCAAATGTGAACCTCACTGCTATGATCTAATTACATCCTCCTTCTCAGATGGTTTCCTTAATAACTCTAAGGTTATTGATGCATTCCTCATATGCTGCAATACATACATGTGTAGGTCGAGAGTCAGTGCATTATTTTGGTGGCTTCATTTTATCTGGTTCCTTTCAGAGCTTTCTCCCCTTTGGAGAGCTTGTTAAAGCAGGAAAAGAGAGAAATGCAATGTGCTTTTATTATTCATGCACCACCAGGGCCATAAAAGCGGCTGCAAAAGTTTTGAATGTCCTGCCCAGCTCAGCAGGCACCCTGGCTGAATATTGTAGAACATCACCTCTCCTCAGACGTGGTAGAAAAGAACGGGCAGTGTGCATCTGTAGCCTTTAAAATCGGTAAACAATTTGCACATTTGCTTAAAAAATGTGAAAGCAGTTATTGATTAAATGGCATTAGAGTGCCCTTGGCTTTAAAAGACATTCAAAATAGGAGGCAATGCTCAAGATCAATAATAGATTTTATATTTGTGACCTGAAAAAGTAGCAGTAGCTCGTAATTTAAAATCAAATGGTTACTTGTAATTTTTGCTCACATATTAAGATTTCCTTTTGTGTCCTTTACACATCTGTTAAAGCATCTGTGATCAGCTTCCCTTCTGCCAAAAGATGGCAGGAATCTCAGGATATTTTTGAATGTAGCATTATTTGTCCCATCATGCACAGCTTTGATTGGGCCAAATTTCTCCTACCAGCAGAGAATAAATGAAACAATGAATATTTTTTCACGAGTCAATGCAGAATGTGAAGTTCTGCTAGTTTAGTTACCTAAATTCTGATTTGTGTGAACTAAGGCTGATACATTTCTCTTTTTCTAAAAGCTGTTAGTGCACAAAGGGTGCATATAACTTCTTTGGGTGACTTATAGCAGAGGAGGAGGACCTGTTGGTTGCAGCTGCAGTATCCGACTGCTGAGTTTTATTTTCTAGTGCCCAGAGTGCAGAACACTTTTTCCCACAGTTGGAGGTGTGTGTATTTGCTGAATTTCTGACTCAGTCCAGTGAAACTACCCATTTTTGTCATTGCTTTGTTTACAAGTGTACAGAGTACAAAGGCTTTTCCTTTAATTTTATCTCAGGGTAAAATAGCTAATCTGTTTTGACATGCTAACTAAATGACACTCAAACTAGTATATGGACTAACTCATCCATAAGTCATTTCTTTTATACACATGTACTGCTGTGTCCAAGAAAAAGAGTTATATTGGCTGCAAGAGTTTGAATAATAATGGTCATTAATATGTCGAATTGAGGGTCACCACATTCATCCCACATATCAAATCCCCTTTCAATGAGATCAGTTCCATCAGCTGTCAGATTCCATTAAATATATCCCCCAGACCTACTGACCAGCTGACAGTAGAGAAACTCAAAACCATACACCCACTATTAGCATTATAAAATGTGAAATCAGCTGGAAGGAATGATAGCAGAACTGAAAACAAAATAGATGAAAATCTATAATGCCCTTGTGTCTTCCTAAACAGAAACCCCTAAGAGTTAAAATGCCCCCATAAAACACGGAGGTAAAAACAAAGGTTGTCACATTGTTTTCTTCATAACCTATAATGATTCTTTTACCTTTTGTTAATGCAAGATTTGCATAAATGTTTCATGAGGTTAATACAATGCATAAACTGAGCAGTTTATTAAGCAACATCTGTGCTGTTTTCTCAGATAATGCAGTGTTGTTTCCAAGTCACTGAAATATAACCTATCATAAGGTTTTGGTTGTTAAAATACTTGTTTTGCAAGGCCTGTGATCACATCTGACATTTTTAGCAGATGCCACAGTAATACAAAAGAATTCCTTAATACCACAATATGTGTTAGCAAAGCACCCAGTAAGGAGTGGATAATATTCCACTAAGCTGGTATAGTTCAGTACTGTGCATAAGACATGAGAACATCTTGTGTGTCATCTTTCAGATAAAAATACCCCATTTCAAAACTAGCACAACTGCCCATGAGACTTTTATCAAGTGAGATCTTATCGTACTTGACAGTTTTTGACTTTGCCATAAAATCACTTTATAGTTTTTTTTAAAAAAATTAAGAGTGGGAAAAACTTTGCACGGCCACAATTTTATCTTGGTATTGGTGCCATATGGGAGTCTTTTGGCAGAGAAAAAAAAGTTATGAGACCAATAATTTTTAATGAAACTTGGCTTAGCTCTTGAAGCAGGTCATGCAGATAAAAAGTGGGTGCATGAATTCTGTAGCCGTATTCTCCTGTTTTTCTGGCAAAGATTGGAGAAATGTAGTTTCAATTAAACCAGGGCATAATGGAGATATGTTTTATATTATTGATTCTGTAAGAAATAATTTGGGTATTTTATTTTTTTTTTTCCATGTGTTTAACTTACTCTTCAGCAAGAATTATGGTTATTCTGGTCTTTAAAATTTGCATTTTTATCTGCCTTCCTCACAAATCCCTGATTTTTTTTTGGTTGTTAATTTGAAATAATTTCATGTTTCATTGTAAGACATCCGCAAACTGAGAGTATGCAGGCCCTACTAATATATGGTTGTTTTATCTTTGGCTTAAAGGTTTTAAGATTACCTTTGAGGTAGGGAAATAAGTTTTTTGGAAACGTTAAATTATAATACGATTGCAGCAATTAATTTGCTTTGTATAAATTTGTACACTGGAGTTTATGCTTCCGTGTCCATGCAAAATGTCCACTGACCATTGAGGTAGTCTCTGTGAGAGCAATTATGCTGATTGAGTATCCCAGCTAAGTTCCAGGTTGGGTGACGGTAGTCCAGAACCTGAATGGCTTCTTGTGTTTCCATTGAGCAGATGTGTTCCTTTTCTGATCTATCTTGGACAGTGTTAGTTTGCTTTTGAACAGTTGCCAGATCCTGCAACATGGGAGAAAGTTTCTCTGCTGCTGAAGGACACTTGCCTCAGCAGGAAAATGCACCAAGGTGCATAAAATCACAGCAAGTCAAACCAAATTTGTGCAACTTTATATGGCAAAACTCCTTCTGAAGACTTTGGCTCAATAGCAGAAAGGAAAACACTGAATCCAAATGAAACAAGGGAAATTTAGGTAGCAATAATGACACAATTATCCCATTAGAATTTGTCTGGAATACTATTGTTAACACACAGTTAGTTTCAGTGTGAACTTAGGATGCGCAAGGAATGCAAGATCAGACCCTATATAATGAAGGGATCATTTACACACATTATCCCCACAATGAAATGCTGTCACCCCTTGGTGGAAAACACAGCTGCTTTTTAAAAGCTGCTTTACTGTAATAAGTGTGTAACTAGAGCTGGTTCAAAAACAACAAAATTGTTTTGTGAAACATTTTAAACTTTCACAGTTGTCTCCATTTTTCAGGTTCACAATAAAATATTTATTTCTCCCGCAGATTTTAAACTATTCTGTTCAGAATTGTAGATAATTTTGAATTTTAAAAGATTTTTTTTCCCAAAAACGTGTTTCAGTAAACTAAAAATATTATGATTTAAAAATTACTTTGAACTCTGCAGGATATTGATATTAAAAACAAGATATGTTGCTAGCGTCTCATTTTAGAAAAAACAATTTGAAAGGGAAAATAATGGCCAGAAGTTCAGATAAAAACGTTTTAATTTTGTGTTTGATCTTGAGAAGTCATTAGGGATTTCTTATATCAGAGGACCCAACAGTCATTAGTATTGATGTAACATGTAAAAGTCAAAGGCACCAGCAGACCCCTGATGGTTTAAACATAAAGATTCCTCTTAGCCTGGGTATAGGACTCAGAAAGCAGACTTATAGAGAAACACAAGAAAATAATGTCACCAGTGTTGGTCATCCAGCTGAAAAATTGTTTGTCTTACATGCAGAGATCATTACTTTTCTCATTCCTTTAGAAAGCAGCATATCTCCCTTTTGTTTCTCAGTTAAAATATAAGCAATATATTAAGGGCAGTCTATTGCAAACAAAACTACTTGACCATTAGAAGTTCCACACTTGGAACAGATGTGATTTTCCAGCCTTCCTGAGAACATTTTTTCTAATTTTTTTTTTCCTTTCTAGTATTTATTATCTCTATCAATAAAGGCTATGCCTCAGCTGTGATGATGTTACCCAATCAGGTGCATTTCCTTTGCCACGAGTCTGTTCTCTCCTGGCACCAGGGACGTGTCAGGAGGGAGCAGTTTGGTTGTCATCAGGTATTTGGACATCATTCTCAGCTTTGCTGGGACACTGTGTTCCTTACAGTGACTCACTTACTTAGGCCAGTGGGACAAATCTATTGATAACAGATCTGCTTACGTGTCCTAGCTAATTGGCAAATAGTATGTTCATTCTGGGTAAATTTCACTGGACCTAATGAACAGGTGTCTACAAATTCATCACAGCAGAAGAAAGGTGGTCCTTCCCTGTCCCTCTGCTGGGACTTCTGCCATGTCTTCCTGCTACTTACTCAAAATAATTTGATTCATCAACCTGGCAAAAGTACTTCCCCACCCAGAGAAGGTTATAGTTTCCTGAGGTCTCTCAAGTTGTACTGGCACAGAGAAGTCAGATGAGTGACAATAAGGGAAGGCATATGGAGGGACAGGACTTACCCTCAGAAGTAGCAGAGAAATTATTTCAACTCAGTGTGATTCTGTTTCTTAAACTTTTTGGTATTATTTGATTGAGGTTGCTGTAGAAGCGAAAATCTTTTCATTCTTATTGTCATCAGACTTTGGCTCTTAGGGGTTTTGTTCCTTTATATGGAGCAACACATCTCCACAGAGCCCTTAACTCTCAACACATTTAGCATTTGAATTGTGTCTGTATCATGTTCAAATAGATTTGTTGCTTTTTATGGAGTTTCTTTTCTGTGAGTTGATTGACTTGATTCGATAAATGCCAGTGCTGGAAGAAGCAAAGGGATAGTAATGTATGACCAGGAAATGGGATGAGGTAGGAGTGACTGGGTATTCTGCAGTATTTTTTTAGATGAACTGCAGGCAGTTCTATGTGAATCAAGTTTTTTGTGCATTGCCTCCTGGAGTAGCAAGCTATGGCGTCAGAATTGATTGAGTTGTAGAGTTTGGTGCTTATTTGTTTATTTTTTATTTTATTTGGAGATTGAAGACAAAGGAATGGCAAAGTTTTTTACACACCTCAGAAAAATATCGTGATGTGGATATTTTGGGGTGTCTTTGTTTTAAGTTGTAAATACTTGCTGAAAGAAGTGGGACTTCATATTAGACATTTTGAATAGGATATGAAGAAGTCCTAAGCCCTGGCCTAGCCCTGCACAGGCTGAAATGAATATGGGTTTTGACTTGGATTTCACTCAGAGTATGCTTCACATGTTAGCAGCCCTAACATGGTTCCCTGGCAGAGACTGGAGCCTGAAAACAATCTGGATCATGGATAGAGGGCTCTAAGTTACACAGAGTTCTGTTTATAAAACAAACTGAAGGCTTTTTACAAAAGTGGAAACCTTTTGAGATTGTTCCTCATTAACATTGCCTAATTGCAGCTCTTTGATCTTTAATTCCCTTGGCCCTCTCACCTCCTCTCCTCACTCTGTTAATGGATGCTCTGGCCCTCGTTTTCCAAGGCAGGATGAGCCTGTTTCAAATACTCAGAACTGGCTGTTAACAGCCATCTGTTGCACACAGGACTCTCTTGAAGTCATTGCCATTTTCAGATTGATTTTGGTGGGCTTCAGGCCATACTTTCTGTAACAGACTTTGCTGCAGCCCTTTTTGAGGATGGGTACCGGCAGTAACTAACACACTGATGGACACATGCAATCATATGTATGAAAGTGTACCTGGGCTTTTGTTTCATTAATTAATCAACACCAGAGTCAAATTATTTACGGTTTTACTTTTAAATGTGTTTTTAAGGAGAAAATATTTGCATTCTGGCAGATCCATAGGAACAGAAACAAAACAAGAAATACTCTAGCATTTATGTATAGCAAATAATGTTATTTTTTGTTCATCTTCATAAGCTATAGCGAATCACCTACAAGACACATCCAAGCATTCTAGAAATAAATCCTATGATAACAGGCGACCCTATAAAAAGAATTCTAGCCACATACAACCATGGTTTACACTTTTTAACATTGTATTCTGTTCTTTCTCTGTATGGAAAATGGGACTCAAAAACTGAAGAAGTTGTTAACGGAAATTTTTCATAAACTTGGGCCAAGGTCTAGTCAAAACTGGTGGGAAGGTTTTCAGTAGATGTACTTTGGTCTGATTCTGTCTCAGATGGACCACCACCTTACTGACACAGGGTGATTTCCTGAAAGAATCCTCATAAAAGTAATTATTTTTACTTGTATTAATTCTTTTACTTGTATTCCATGTCCATTTCTGCTCATCCCAATCTTAAATCTATTCAACATTCCAGAGGAAACCCTCTAATCCAGTTTGAGGAAACTCTTCAGTTTGCATCAAGGGTCATATGCAGATTAGAGGAAATAATGTGACCTGCCTACTTATCATTGCAAACAGTTCAGCTGAACCACATTTCTGGATTTTAAAGGAAATTCTGCAATATAATAATTGTATCTATTCATGCTATTTGTAATTTCCAAATGGTAAATCATCATCTGTAAGAAACGCTCTCAATCAAGGGAGAAAAAGACATATAATTATGTCATTTATAATGAATTCTAAAGGAAACAAAGACTTTAAGAGGAAAAACTCTGGAGAAAACCAAGGAAGAAAATCCACACAATAATACCAGTTGCTCCTAAGAAGATGCTTAGCTGATGAAAAATTTGCATTTATTATATGAAACTCAACATCAAACACTTCAGCGAGGGAACTGTCAAAACTCTGGAGTCTAGGCAAACAAGACCTGACTTTTATTAGATAAATTACATACTCTCCTTCTTTTGTAAGCATCAATAACATCAACTTTTTGACAAATAACTATCTCCTGGGTGCGAGTTCTGAGGATTGCTGCTAATCTTCATCTTTTGAAGCATCCAAAGGATTAAAGGCATATGTCAATAACAGTGGCCTGTGACCTTTGTGTGGAAGGTGCCAGTGTCTCTTTGTACCAGCTCAGTCTGTGATGTGAGATGATATGTATAAATGCTGAGAAACCATGCAAGAACCCTTGCTGTGCAGAAGTCTGTAGACTTAGGAAAGAAGCTTTCATACTGTAGGGCTCTTGAATGGCAGACATTGTCTGGCGGAATTGGGCTTAATCCATTTACTTTTAATGGCAACTTTAACAATTAGCATTGATTGAAAAAACATATATCCTTTAAATAAAGTAAGTATGAAGAGAAAAATAAAATAAAATATCCTTGGTTGCCTACTGACATTTCTGTCTGCTGTCTAGATTTACTGCGGACAGAATTAATTTTAGTGCAAACATCTTCTGTGCAAGCTCTAAATGGTCTTTATTCTCATTTTGTAAATGTTTATTAGACCAGACTCTTCTGTTATGCTAGTATAAATCAATAACTCAGTTGAAGACAGTGTGATTACATCATCATAAACCTGGTAAGGGAATAGCTTACTGGATAAGTGAGATGATGATAATAATAACAGCAGTAGCAGAAATGAAGGAGTGGAAACTCAGGGGTTAGGTTTTCTGTCTGCTGTGGATGTTAAATACCTGAATTTCTCCTGCTGTAGTATGTAGGGTATTATCAGGGCAGAAAGTCAAAAATCCCTCAGAGGTTGTCAGATGGACCTGTATATTTGTATATGATAGTGAAATTAAGTCCTAAAATCTCAACTTCTACTCCTGCTGCTGGCATTGATTTCAAAGGCACACATAGCTCAGATAAAGAGCAAAGATGTAACTGCCTTCTCTGTAGTCCCTGGGACATCAAGAAGAAGCTACGCAAAGTAGTAAAAACAAATTTGAGATTTCTGTCCCTGAGAAAGGGGATTGAGTCATTCCTGGAAAGGAAAAAGAGAAAGTGAAGAAAGGGACACATCTGAGGCTGCAAACTGTGGAGCCTGATGACAGTGGATTTGAAATTTGTTGCTGAATAGGGCTCCTACAGATGGCTGCAGCCTCCTCTCAGATCCTGATTCCTCCTTTGGCAGTACCAGTACCAAGCCTGGTTTTGTAGGGGTCAAGCGTAGACAAAGGTCATTGCACTGCCCCATGTGAGTTTGCTGCTTTGGCAGTGGTCTGATCTGGTGCTGCCTATGGCCAAATGCGATTCATGGAGTTAGGATTTTTCTTTGTATCTGTGGTAGCAAAGCATTATAAAATCTCTCTGGAAATGATTTAAAAGGATGTAAAGATAATTTTGGGATCCTCAGACTAACAAAACTCCAGAACTTATTTGTATTCTTAGCATTCTTGTCCTGACACTGCACGTACTTTTCTGCCATTCTGATTTCACCCATTGTGCTGGCTTGGTGTAAGTGCAGTTGTCCTTTCCTGGTAATTCAACACATCCAAAATGAAAGACCACAAAAATGAAGAATAAGGAAAAAACACCCAAACGACAGGAAAACAGTAACCTGCCTGGACTGAACTATGTGCTTCCAGCATCGTTCTTACCAGTGAATGGAAGTTCTTCAGGCCACCATACAAGTCTGAGTGAGAGGAAAATGCTGTCATTACTAATTTTGGGCTGCTGTTTTCCTGATGTCATTATAGTTCTGCCTAACAAAATAATTCATCCTGAGAAACAGCATATTGTCAGTGTTGGCTGGTGTCCTGAGAAAACAATTCAGATTGTCAAAGAAAGTCTGGTCCCTCCTCATATCCCATAGCACATAATTAAAAAATAAGCAGACCTTCATAAGGAAAATAAGTAGAATGGATTGAAGCAGGCAGCTGTTCAGGTGACTGTCGATACTCTCAATCCTATCTCAATCATAGCTCTGATTCCTGCAGAATTACTGAGATGTGCTTTGCACAACACTTACAATTATTAGACATTTGGGAGCTGGTGAATATTTTTTTCTTTTTTTTTCCACTGCAAAATATCATTAAAAGCAATTAATATGTATTAAACAGAAGCATAAGGTCCTTGTTCTGTGTAAGGAGATAGAAGGGGAGGGAGCTTATGCAGCTGTGTCTGGATGAGGGCAGAATGTAAGAGAGAGCTTCACTGAGGAGTGGGGAGAAAACAGATTAACACACTGTAACCTGGATCAGAGACTGAAGAATTCTTAAATATATGAAAAATTGAAGTGAAGTGAAGTCTGTGCATCTGGAACTTCGCAAATACCTTTCAAGTTCTGCCCTCAGACAGTGATGTTACACAGTTTCTGCTTTGTGGAATAGTTTGAGCATTGGATTGCTTTTCTCTCCTTTTCACAGATGCCATGGTTACCTCTCCTCTGATAGTTGACAGATTATTGACAGGTTTAGGAAGGAATTTCTCCAATTTTTAAGTTTTAGTTTTAAGAACAGAGTTTTTGCTGTCCAAGAGCACCATATGTGCTGTACAGGTGGAACACAGTGTGCTCTGGCTGTTCCCTTGGCACTTGTAGTGGAAGAGAAAGTCAGTTCAAGGCTTCAAGCAAAGGCAGCAGAGATCTATCCAGCTGCCTGAGAAATGTCTTTTGCTTTGGGAGAAGAATTTTTCTATTAGAGCTAAGTGGAATTGTAGAATTAGCGAAACAGAAAGCAGAACATCACAGAAAATTGAATGATTATTCCTTCAGGAAAAAAAAAGTTATTCTCAGAATTTTTTTGAAACACTTTTGACCATCATAGTGAAGGGCATGTATGTCATTAAAAAAATGGTGAATTATAATTCAATGTCAAGTGTTCACAGACATTGTCTCGTAATAGTTCATCTGCTATTAGAAAGATTCTAAGATGATTTTCTGTAGATATGAATGGAACCATGATTATCTTCTTCCCTTTCTATGGAATAACAGCGGTGGACTTCCCCAAAGCATCTGCCTAATGTCTGCCTGCCTGAAAATACAGCCTTCAAAAGCTTTGGGCCAGATATGCACGACTGTGTGTGGGTTTGTCACTGTTGAACTTTCTGCAGTGTATGCAAAGTGCCAGGGAGTTTTTAACTTATGGTTTCCATTACAGGCACAAACTCCACAAAACAGTACCAAAGACTATCAGAGAACACTTGCCAGCTTATTGTAACAGTTATAGAGTGGTTGTGTGATTTAGGGTTTATAGGGTGTGGCTTCCTTATTGCTCCTTGTTGGTCACCATCACCGATTGTTCACGGTGAGCCTGGGGGGGAAGGATCTGATCTGCACAGGCAGAGAGAGGGAGACTCTCCTACACCAAGAGCTTCAGAACTTACCATTTCCTTTGCTCACTCTTCCCAATTCTCAGTCTTTCCAGTAATCTAAGACTTGTAGTGACAAATATTATTGAGAGAAAGTTTGACTTGCCAAGCAATTTTTACTACCTTTTTTTTGGTCTGTACTATTCATGTAAATGAAAACAGTTGTACCTTCCATAGTTGTTAACTTGCCAAGCATTTGGTATTTATTTATTTATTTTATTTATTTATTTGGTATTTTTATTTATTTTGGTATTTATATTGGCTGCTTTCAACAATCTTGCCAAAACCTTTTCTTTGCTGAATTTCTTTCATTTTTGTATTGTGCATTAGCATTCCAGCGTTCAAGGGTTAACAGGCTCAGAATTTAGTTCTCTGTAGCTCAAGGCACAGTATTAACTTTGTTTTGTATATTGCCCAGGAATTTTTCATGTTATGTTGGTTTTGATATTGAGAATGTTTTCGATAATTGAGTTAGTTCTATAGTACAATAAGAAATTTTTTTTCCTCTCTATTCCAGGCCTGCATTATTTTTGCTTTAGCTTATCTCATTTTGCACATTCTGTCTCTGAACTGTATTTCACTGGTTTTAAAAACACATCATTTTTTGTCAGGAATGATCTGGCCTCTCTTCTTATAACATATAGCATAGTGTAGCATTTATTGTCATAGGTATGATAACTAGGCTAAGCAAGATTGAAGTCTGACAATAAAAGGGGCCAGTAAAACCTTTTAGAACAAACTGAGACCTAGTAGAAGTCAGTGAGTATAGACTAAATTGTGATGAAATCATATTTGGTCAGGCTGTACTTGAATTTAGCTGTTATTACTTTCTAAAACATATGTTATAGCTTTCTTAATTGTTTATTTTGCAAAGGGGAAGGCTTAGGGACTTTGAAATGACACCTTGCTGGTCTTGAATTGACTCTATTTCTATCTTCCTATTTCCTCTAATGGAATAGAGAGCCTAGCATTTCAGGTTTTGCCAAATTATTTCTCTTTTCTTACATAATTGTCTTTCAAGAATAAAATTCACTTGATTTTTTTACAATTTTTGCGGTTTATGAGATTATTCATTTGATGAACTCTCTCTTAAGCAGATACATATTTGTACTGCAGTCTTCTCCTGAGCTGTGCTGTTACCTTTTCATAAATGGCAATAGTCCTCTAATGAGTAAATACCTTTTTAGTTGCCAGTGGCTGAGACTATTTTGTAAAGAAAAGTAAGAAATACATAATAAGTTAAAGTTCTGGGATTTTTTTTTTTTTGTGGGGCTGTTTTTTGTTCTTTTGGGGTTTTTTTTTAAGATGCTAAACTCTTTTCCGAGGCTAGGATATGTTCTGTGTATGAGGACCTGTTTTCAACATTTATCACAAGCAAACCACCGTGCTATTCCAAACATGATATATTTCACTTTAGTACTGCTGACTTCAGCTTACTAATTGCCTGACAGCATTTTCTTTGTTAGGCTTTAACTGTGATCATCACACTTTTGTTGTACTGACAGTAGAAATATTCAGTAACAGACGACCTAAATACATCATAAGCACAACTGTACTAATCTTTCATAATGGGTGTGCTTTTGGAATTATATGGGACACGTGCATATAATCATTGTCAGGAGCTACATGCATTCAAGTCTCCAAAAGCATCAACTGAAAGCATTATCTGACAAAGCATTCTGATGCTCAATGCACATGACTTACAAAAAAAAAAAACCACAAAACACAAAAACCAATAAAGCAAACAAAACAACAACAACAAAAAAAAAAACCCTCAACAAACAAAAAAACCCCAAAACAAACAAATTAAAACCCAGACCCATAAAGATGCAGTTTTTATTTTATAGCCAACTGAAGCTGCTTATTGTATCAGAATCAGCAGGACAGACCTATCATCACCTGCATATGGTCTGGATCAAACTAGTCAATTCCTTTTGTGATGATATGAGCCCACAGAAATCCACAAGCCCTCTTTCTGCTGAATTGACTAATGTTTCTTGTTTTTTAGAAAAAAGGCAAACTGCATACATCATGTATGCTTGGAGAGATAGTGTCCGGAGTGATCTAATTTTGCACAGAGAAGAGTTCTGTAGCTTTGGTTGAACAAAGACTGATTTGCTGCTGCTATCACTTTCTAATTGTTTGAAAGGGAAGGTTCAGTTTCCTGGCATATAAGCAAAGGTGTGGTAGCTCAAAGGCCTGTGCTACGTGTCTGCTTCCACACCAGCTTATTCAAACTCACTTTGCAAGCCTTTGTTCCTTCATGTTCTAAACTCGGCTAATAAAATTTCATTAGTGAGGGCTGCCATCAGCTTCTATACATCAGTGAGAAAACCTACATTGTGAATCATGATGTAGTACAGAAATGCTGTAGTCCCTTAGCAGCTGTCAGCTGGAGCAGCCCAGAGCAGTGCAGACTCTGGTCCCCGCTCCCTCGGCTGCTCAGCAAGCTCCTCTGAACCAGGGAAGGGCATCTCTGTGACTCTGCACTCAGCAGCTTTAGTCCTTCATCAAAGGGCCTCAGTTTGTCAGAAGATTATCAAAATCTTCAATTATTTTTAATACACATTATCTTCTCTTCCTGACAATAACAATGTTCTAGCAGTTTTTCACGTCTGAAGTTGAATTACATAAGCAATGCTGATTACATGTCAGGGCTGTTAAAATGCTCTGGCATTTGTCGTGTTCGGGCACACAGACAGGGATATTTTCAAAAGCACCACTGTGGTTTAGGATTTAGTCAGTTTGGAATATCTCATTCAGTTAGCTTAGTGTGTCATCCTTGTCTATTCCTAAGGACCTCCTGTGTGATGTTTAATGAACTCTCAGAAAGGGCTTTGGAGAAGATACTCTTTTCCAAAATACTTGAGGTTTTTTTTAACTGTAGTTTAGTGCCAATGGAATGGATAGAAATAGTAACTCAATTCTATGCTGACAATTCATCAAGAATCTTTATTTTTGCAAGGCCCCAACAACATTTTATGTATAAGATTCAGCGTGGTGTGTGATAAAAATGTCTAACATCAGCCAGTGACTTTCATCTAAATGNGTGATGTTTAATGAACTCTCAGAAATAGATATATGCCATGGAAGATCTGCCATCTCTCTCTGTTTACTAAATATTTCCAAAAGGAGCACCTCTGTGCTCACAGACCTACCCTGTACATATGAAAATAAAAGGGCTTTGGAGAAGATACTCTTTTCCAAAATACTTGAGGTTTTTTTTAACTGTAGTTTAGTGCCAATGGAATGGATAGAAATAGTAACTCAATTCTATGCTGACAATTCATCAAGAATCTTTATTTTTGCAAGGCCCCAACAACATTTTATGTATAAGATTCAGCGTGGTGTGTGATAAAAATGTCTAACATCAGCCAGTGACTTTCATCTAAATGAGTACTAAAGGAACAAAGGAAAAGTGAGAAGGTTCATTAAATGCAACTCACATTCAAAACTGAGCAGACTGGAATTTAAAAAATTGGGGGAATTTGCAGTGAGGTTCATGGTTTTGCATATATTGCATCACAATATTTATATCTACAAGTTCTAAAGTGAAGATTTTTAGAACTGTTATAAAAAATGAGTTACTTTTGCATTATAATGGATGCAAAATAAGCAGTGCTTCTTAGTAAGAGTTAACTTGTTTTCTGAAAAACTTTAGATAGAGTTTTACATTGTCAATTTCCCTGTAGGCATCTTATTTGCATCCAGATTATTAAATGAACTGATTAATGATGTTTCTTTTTCTAAATATTTATGCATGGAGTACTCTAGTCGTGGACATGTGCACAAATGTCATGATGTAGCCTTCTTTGAGAATAATTCTTTTCAGGTCCGGGTGGAAGCCTCTCCAAATCAGTTACATTCTGAAATAAAGTAGGTATAGATTTGAAAAATCATGGTATTCCAGGCTGATTTGACAGAGCAATCAGAGACTGCTTAGTTTGAAATTTTAAAATTTCTGTTATGCTTCTAGATGCTTATTAATATTTTGTTGTATTTCATACCAACAATAATTTAATATTAATTGATTTCTAACTACAATTACATGAAGAACTCAGAATTATTACATTTAGGTTTGTAAGTAGTGTTATTGACTTTAATTCTGCTGTATATGAGCAGAAAAGACACAGGTGTCAATGAAAAATTGACAAATAATACCAAATTCATGGAGAAGAAAGAAGGGTGTCCACACTTAAGTTAGTGCAGGGAAAAGGATAGTAATTTACCTTTGAAGTACTTGTTATCAAGTGATATTTCTGATTATCTTAATTTAAACACTGGTATATATTTTTTACTGTTTATAATTTACAATTACTACTTTTCTTAGTTGATATCCAAAGGAAAGCTTTCTTGTCTTTTTCATATGCCCTGATCTTTTTATAAGAAAATGAATAATGAATTACTTTTAAAAATAGGACCAGCAGTAAAATTTTAAAGTTTACAGCAAGGCGGCTTCACACGGAAATGGAAATTTGTGCTGATTTTTGTGCAGTACGTCATTATGGCATTGGTCCTCTTGCCAAGCTTACAGAGCATATTTCAGTCTGTGTGACTTTGAAGTATGTGTTCTCTTAAGGCTTAACAATGTCAAGCTTCATAACACAAGAGCTAGTTTGCTTACTTCCTACTTTAAATTGCTCGTAATTTGAGACATGCAAACATTTCCACTTTATAAAGCAAGGCTACTAAACATATTATTGCTCCAACCTGCAAGTTTTATAGCCTCTGTATATTTAGAAAGCTGTGCTTTATTAAAATAAACTGTAAAGAGGCTTAACTCATTATGGAATCTGCGAGTGTCTAAAATGAAATATCTTCCATTTATTGTAGGGATTTAGGAAAGTTTGAAGAAAGACTATAATACTGTTGTTGTAGAAATAGGATGTTAACTATTTTTTTAGGCCTCTGAGGTTTGTAGCTGGATGTACAATTAATCATGGGATAGGTCTGCCTACAGTTAGCCTGAAAAAATCACCATTTTTCTTTGTGTAATCTTCAAACATTGAAAATGGGTCATCACCCTGAGTTTGAGCAGAAATCCTTTCAAATACTTTCACAAAATAGGTTTATGTAGCATCGCTTAATTTTAGATTTAAATAGATAGAATTCTCACTTTTCCATAATTTTATCTCCCTGATGAATCTATCCTGGAAGCCATAAATGGAATGTGCAACTCTTGACTCCACAAAATTGTGTTAACTTTTGCAAGGACCTTTTTGGATGAAAATGCAAGGAGATTCTAGTTCTGTCTTTATTCAGAGAAATGGTACTTTAGCTGTTGGCTTGTTGGCATTCAAATTTTGCTATAATTAATTTTTTTATTCACTTTTGGGCCCAGGACCAGTACTGGTTAGAGATGATAGTTCCAAAGGGGAAAAATGCTTTTCGTTTTCACAAGGCTAATTCACGGTCTTTATATTGTCTCCTTAGGTGCTGCTTGGCTTTTGCCATCTGAGTGTGTGACGTACTCTTTACGTCAATGACATTCTTCAAGGCTGTTCCTATGCTGAACAAAAACTACCATTACTGAATTTTGGTAGCTCTTGTTCTTGTTAGGAGCATCTCAGAACAATTTTTTTGTTTGATTTCACAATAGGAAGCTTGACTTGTCCAACCAGAAAATTTCCAGCAGGTAAAAAAAACAGAGCTCAGGTCCCAATGGTTTGCCAAGTCCTTAAAATTGCTGAGTCTAATAGGAGCAGGACTGAAAGACCTTACAGAGGCAGAGTGAGTTTTCCCAGCAGGAGTGTCTTCCCTCTTTAGCCTTCCATTACAGCTGGTGGCGCCAGGAGCAAGAGCACCTGTGGGATTCTGTGGCTCGGAAGGGACTGTGGATATATGCACTATTTTGTTTAGACAGACGTATTTTTTGTGCTAGCTAGAGTAAACAAAAAAAGTGGCTGGCTTTTAGAATTGTTGCAAAATGCCTGGTTGTTTCAAATACTGTATGTCCTAGCAGATATAAATAGTAAATCCAGCATGCTGACACCGTAGAAGCTCTGGAAAAGGGGTGGGGTTAAAAGAGACCTGCTTTGCTCTCGTGTGTCTATGGCAGCGGGACTGCCCCACCCTGCCTGTGAAGAGAGGAGAGTCTGTTGCAAGAAAAGCTTTGACCAGATCCAAAGCTGCTGCACACTCATACAAAAGAAAGTTTAAATCCGTGTGGGTGGTGTGTAAAGGAACGTAAGCAGCATCCTGGAAATAAAACAAGGTCTAAATGACAAGAAGAAACTTTGTCTTAAGTGAGATTGTATAAGGGGGGCAATTTTAGAGACTGGAAAGACGTGGAAACTTCTCCCTTTGCTACTTGGTACAAAATGAAATACATGTGAGAAAAAGGGAAAGCATTAGAGATGTTGAAATGGAGTACATGAGATATGTAGCTGATACTTAGTTTTCCTTCTATTAACCTTTTAATTACATGTTCCATGTACATTGACCTGAAAGGCTAATCATGTACCAAGAAAGTTGGACAAAATATATTCACAAAAATATTTGAAGTAGTGATTACTAGTGAAATACAGAGATTTTCATGTTTCTTAGCTGGTTTGTTTTGTTTTGTTTTGTTTTTTTTTTGTTAAACTGGATATTTCCTGTTTTCTTTTCAGCCACTTTCCTTTTGAATGTTGAACAAATCCCAGTAAATTAAGCTTCCTGAAGATAAGAAAGCTGCAGGTATCATCCAGTTTCTAGTAGGCATAAAACAATATTCACCTGTCCCACTACCAGTATTGACTTACATGACTGTTTTAAACATTCTTAACTGCCACTTTTAGGGTCGTTTTAGAAGGAAACTGCATCTCCACAACTGTGTTTCCAGTAGCTTTTTCATGACTTAAGAGTTGGAAGACAAGAAACTTTTTTGGATCCTCTCAGATTAAGGAAGGTTTTGAGCATGTGTTCATTAACCTATTGTATAAAAATTGAGAAGTCTCCCTCTTTGATCCCACCTTTCTCCTCCAACATTCATTGGACAAGTTCCAATCACTCCTACCAGACTGATGTGCTTTGGAAGCCTTGGCTCTTAGGGAACATAAGACAACTGCCTTCTTGTTGATCATGTCATTTTTAGCTGCTCAATAATCTCAAACTACTTACTTCTGCTGGCAAGAAGGCTGTTTCATCAAGTGTAAAACAGACTATTAAGCACTCAGTAAACATTATTAAGGGACTTGTAACCAATTATAGACTTCTAGCAACTGTAGGGTCAGGGAGGAGTTTGAAGAATTCCTTTACTGGCTATAGAAGCCCAAAGAAGTCCTCTTAATCTCATTTTAGATGCTGAAGTTCTTTTGCAGATTTGAACATTAGCTTCCCAAGTATATGGAACTTAGGTGCTTAAAAAGAATCATCTGTGAATTATATATTATATATCCTTGAACATCTCCTAGTTCAGTTACCCACCAGAATGATTTCTAAAGCACCGCTTTCTTATGCTTTGAAGTGGCGATAATGGAGCTAACAGGCATAATTAAGAAGTTATTCCAACTGTAACATATGTGAAATGTTTCTTTGTTTTGTACTTGTTGCTCTTTGATGGCTGTTTTAATGAATGGCATATGCTAAGCAGTTAATTCTGTACCAATTTGCACCCTTAGTCATAAATCAGGTGAAGTTCTGTCCTGTTTCTTTTCTAGCCCCGTTCTCAAACACTTATTACAGTTTCCCCTCTATTTTCCTTATAACACGCAGTGGGGTGCATAACCTGATTCAGGAGCTAGGTTTTTCAAAAATATAAATAAAAATAATAAAATAAAATGACTTCTGTTATTAAAAGAGGGACTTGTACTTTCAGCGAGTATCTGCCACTTAACCCAGAGCCCAGCAGCAGCACTCTGCAAGGTCTGAATGTCACTGGCTCTGAAACAGGGAGCCTACCTTTATCCCAGGTGTCTCTGTAATTGGGAAGGGGTTGATTCTGGTCCTGCAGGGATTGTAGTTCCTCATTCTGCCTGGAAAAGACAACCTGGTTAGAGTGGTACTGGTGTAGGAAGAGGTAAGAGCGTTCTTGGAGACAGGGAGCACCTAAGAGAGCTTATCCTGTGGTGTGTGCAGTTATGGAAAGTTGTTATAAACCTTCTTTAGAATAAAAAAACCTTGGTTCATGGTGCTAATGGAGTTTGGGTCAATAGAAGGTGGAGTAGTGACCTCTGCTACTCTTAGGTGTAAGAACTAACCAGGCTTTTCTGTCCCTGCAGTCCCCCATAGTGTCACCTTCAGCTCCAGATCCTTATCTGTAGCTGTCTCCTTTGCCTTTCTATTTCCTTGCCCTCCACTGGTTAATGCAGCACTTATCAGATTAATTCTCCCTCCAATAGCTGTCTTGCCAAATTAGGGAAGACTCAATGTGCATTTTTAATGTGCAAGAAATGATGTGTTCCTAATATCTTCCAGTACACCTCAATGTGTTATCCCTACTTCAGCTGGATGGGTTTGTTTGTTCAGCTCCTCTTGTTTAACCATTAGTTTTCTGTTCATATGCATGCCTTTTTCAATTTTCACATATGCTTAAGCTTTTGCAGCTCTGGTCATGAAGGGGTCAGAGAGGTGATTACAAGTTGTAAAATGACCTTACCAGTAACTCTTTAAGCATAAGTAATGTTGTGAAATTGCCTAAAGCAAAAACTGCCAATTCAGAGCTGATTGTAATGAATCAGGTTCTTCTATACAAAATAATGTGATCAATTTCTCATTTCACTGAATAAATAAGCTGGAAGATAGGGAACTGTCTATGACCTGCTGTTAACCTCTTCCCTCATTATTCATATCAAACCTATGACATGCACATAAGAAATCTCTGGTTCAATTTTAGCTAATTATTTGTTAGAAGTGAGGGCTCTGTGAAGTGTTACTGATTGTACAAGAACCCAGGGACCTTATGACATCTGATGAAAATAATGCCAAAGCAGCCACTCAGGCCTGTATGCTATTTGCCTGGCTATCATTATAACTAGAAATACTCTATACCTGTGTGTCTGTCAGTGCTGCTTCTCTCAGGTACAAGATACTCTTAAAATTCGTTAGAGCTCAATTATTGTTGCAATAAGGGTATCAGAGAAAAAAAATGAGGGGTATGCATTGGAATAAATTCTAAATTTGTGCATATACTTTTTTAACATTTTGCAATTTAGTATCTGAAGTGCTTTGTATGTAAAAATTAATTTTCATTAATTAGCTGCTTATATTTTATTGGCTGGGTCAGATAAAAATTTCTAGTATGTGCTGAATACAATTAATTTCACATGGTCCTTTTGGTGTAACTTATTGCTATTTTTTAAAGGTACCTTGATATGCTGTACAATGTTTTCTAAAATGCAGAACAGACTTAGAAATATAAAGATTTGTATAGAAATATAGAAGTTGATATCTCAGATATTGTGCTCCCCATAGGCACAGGGTTTTCAGAACTGGCACTGATGTCACCAATCAATCTACAGGAATTCTGCACCATAATCCATGCACAAGCTATAATTTTTCATCACAATATTCCTAAGAAATTCCTGACATCCATCTTGAAGGTGGGAAAGAGAACCTGATCAGTTTAAACATCTTGCTGCAATTTACATTAGAGACATGTGAGTGCTGGGAACCTTCTAACTTTAAAATATAAGAGCATCATCTCCCTACCTCCATGAGTGAAATACACCTCAGGTATTGAAAAACGTTCACATTGTGACACAACTTTCAAGCTGTGTTACTTCTGCCTAAAGAAGTCCCCGGAGACTTCATGTGCCCAAGAAGTACGTAATGGGAAGAAGGAAATCATAAAGGAGGTGGAGAGTGAGGATAGAAAGTCTGAATAAAAAACCCACAGGACTGATATTTTTGGCTGTAGGACTGTTGTATAATCAAAACATGTATTGTTTTTAAAGGCCAGAAAAAGAATTGATTCTGAATCAATGTATTAAGATCTCATGGGAAAAAGTTTTCCAGCACCACACATGAAACATCTCTCCTTACTGATGGAATAGCTACCAGGAAACTAGAACTTAAAATTGGTTTATAAAACATAAACTGTTTCAGTATTAATTCATAAATTTTTGTCTTTCTAGAAATATTATAAAATACATTTCTCTGTGATACAACTTTTACATGATTTCCAGTATCTGTAGCTAGTACTGCAAAGTTGGTCTCCGGGGCCAGCAGATATAAATTTCTGAGGTTTGGGGACTGGGAGGAGTGTTGAACATTGTCCACAGAAAGCTCTTTGGAGTCTTACATTTATGAATTTATGAATGTTTATTTTTAAACATGGCTCATTATGTTAGCTGTTCTGGTATGAGGCAGAATGGAGTGAAAGTGAAGTGAACCCTCGTAAGTAAGCTGGATGCTGCTACTGTGTGTATTTTCAAAAGAAGCTGGCAATAATTGTATCAGGAAACTTTAGAAGTAACATCATAGATGATGCCTCTAATGCCTGGAATGACACTGTGTTTGATTCCAACTTTCCTCTAATTTTGCACAGGTATAAATAACTTCACAAGCTTAGAGGCAGTGGAGGTTCAGGCCAATGAAGTTATAGCCTTGAAGGAATTTTTATAGCTCAGCTGAGAAGCCCTCAGTACATAGGTTTGTCAAAAAAGTGGTGGCAGACTCCTGGTTGCACCCAGTGCCATCAGGCACAGTTAAAATGAAGTTAGAGAGAAGACAAATGAAGGCTGCTCTCTTTTCAGCTACATCAGTCCATGGTCTTCCTTGACCCTGGGGCTGGTGGTTGCTGACTGGAATCTCAATGGCTATTTTCTAGTGACAATTTCAGTGTCTGAGCTCATTAATCAATTTCTATTCGGCAGAATCAGTTTGTGGAAAACTTGCAAAGGTTACTTAATCCAGAGGGAACGTGTACTGTTAGACAGAAGAGTTTTCAGCCACAGCATAAAACAAAATTTTTCAAATCTCTGTCTTGTATCTCATTTTCCATGACCATATCAGTTACTGATAGCAAAGAACGAATCATCAAAATCATTCATAGTCATGTTAGGAAAGCACAGCCTCTGCCTTCTTTCCTTAAGTAAAGAAGTCTTTCTGCATTGTAAAATCTGTCACATCTCTTAACCCCATGGCTCCAGCATGAAACAGGAAACAACACTGCTGAAATAGTCAAAAATGAAAATGTGAGAGAGGCTTTTCTTTAACTCTGTCCCGTAATATCAGTTATCATCCAGTCTAAGAACTGGATTTGAAAGCAATTTATAGAAACTCACAATCTGTTTAAGTCCTTAAAATTTTAATCCTTACAAACACCTGGCATAGGACTTGAGTGACTTAAAGGAATTCCCTAGACTTTGTAGCCTTGCACAAGGGTGCACATGCACTATAGCAGGACACCCAGGAGGGAAAACAGATACAGCACTGGCTTGTGGAAATAAGAAATGCTTTAGTGTTGAAGAAATTGGCTTAATAGTTTCAATATGAAATAATAAAATTCTGCTTTATTTCTTAAATATGGTAAAAATATTTTTAAAGCAAACCTTCAAATATTTGGGCTTAATCTCTGTTGCCCATTGTGTGTGAATGGTTATTAGCTGCCCATGGCAATATCCTGGCAAACTGCCTCCTCAGTGAGGCACAATGCCAGTGTTTGGTGTGATTCAAAAGCTCAGTACAGTTACTGGAGTCATTTTGTGCTCAATGTTTGGGTTGTTTTTTGGTTTTTTTCTTTTTGGGTTTTCAATTTTTTTTTCTTTTAATCTTTTCTACTTTATTGTTTCCATGTGTTTTTTCCTGTGCTTGTATGGGCCTTCTCTTACAAGGGATGATGAACTGTTTTGTGATCTCTCTGGGGTGTGTAGCCTGATGGGGTAACTGGACAGTGTCAGAAAGAGATTGCATCTTTGTGCTCTTCTGATCAGACCAAGGCATGAGGTAAGGTATGCGCCACAGCCAGCTTTTGTAATGCTGTTTAGGAAAAAACGCTGTGGCCCTTCAGGACTCGAAGGGGGCATTTAAGAAAGATGGAGGCAAACTTTTTAGCAGGTCCCATTGGGATAGGAAAAGGGGTAGTGGTTTTAAACCAAAGGAATATTAGCTTGGATATGAAGAAGAGGTATTTTTTTGCAATGAGAGCCACCCTTTATGTAAAGAAGTTCCTCCACTTACTGAGGTGGAATTTGTTGCCTTTAGTTCATGGCCATTATTCCTTGTCCTGTCACTGGCACCATCCGCTTGACATTTGCTCATAGCAGAGCTGATAGGNACTTTGGGCAGCATGATCTTGTTGAAGACGTACCTGTTCATTGCAGAGGGGTTGGATTAGATGAGCTTTACAGGACCCTTCCGACACAAACAATTCTTTGATTCTAAGACCATATTGGTCTTTATTTAAGACCAATTTAATTTTATTTTCCTTATGGCAGAAAACCCCAATTATTTCTTTCCTTTACCTGAACCATTCTTGGATTAAATTTTTTCTAGAGCCTAATTAGTTTTTCTGTCATGTTGGTATTTGGCAGATCATTTCCCGGAATCACAGATTTGCTAAGGTTGGTAGGGACCTCTGGAGATCACCCAGTCCAACCCCTGCCATGGCAGGGTCACCTGGAGCAGGTTACAGAACATGTCCAGGTGGGTTTGGGATGTCTCTAGAGAGGGAGACTCCCTGCCCCACCCCCCCACCCCGGGCAGCTGTTTCAGTGCTCTGCCACCCTTTATGTAAAGAAGTTCCTCCACTTACTGAGGTGGAATTTGTTGCCTTTAGTTCATGGCCATTATTCCTTGTCCTGTCACTGGCACCATCCGCTTGACATTTGCTCATAGCAGAGCTGATAGGAGAGCTACTGTCAAAAATGAGAAAGAATATGGATGGAGTTAGTTTTGCTCACTCCACAAGATGGCCAGCTTGTGCAGGTGGTGTTGGGCTGTTTATCCAAGGATCTGGACTGAGATCACTTTCATGGAAGGTTGTGTGCTGCAGAGGTTAACACCTGCCACAGAACATGCCAGGGTCCCTCTGAGTTATACCATGGTATGAAAGTGTGAGGAAGGGAAGGACTTTCCTATGCTATCAGTCAGGATAAGTCGTAGGAGATGCTTAAACGTTGAGACAGCAGTGAGCTCACAGAGAAGTCCAGGCACAAAAATGGAAGTCTGGCCATGAACTACCCAGAGAAGAATCCTTTTTGGAATTAATAAAAACTTTTTTTTTTTTTTTAAACAGTTTATCCAGGCAGTTGTGTACTCATGCATGTTTTTAATGGAAAATAATTATTTGTTTTGTGATTTCTTTCAAGTACGTTAATTAGTGGTAATCTTAAATTCAGGAAGGTATTTCTCTTTATGTCATTTCCGCCTGTACGTTCAGTTTTTATGATGGCCTGATGTATTCCCTAAATATTAATAGCAATGAGCTGATGCAGAAGTTGCTGTGTCAGTGTCTAGAAAGATTTATTTTTCGTGGCAACGTTTTACAAGGGAGACTGTTCTGTTACTCTTCACGCAGATACGCATGGATGAGTGGATTGTAAGTGTTACTTCTACAATTGGTTCTGGAGGCATTAGCTACCAGGGTGATTGTGCCCCTTTCCCACACATGTTAGCAATGATCTCGCTGCAGCAGCATTGCTGGAGATATTGAAATGAGCTGACTTTGGGAGTGTTTCCTGAGTTTAAATTCCTCAACTGTAAAGCAATATCCTAACAGTTATATGCTACTCAATGACAGAGGGAAAAGGGGAAAAATGATTGAGAGATGCATAATGATTCTGATTTTTTGCCACCATCTTGATAAGTTGCAACCACATTCCATGGCTGTATCTCTGCTGTCTTCTCAGAAAGATCCTGATTGTGATGTTTATGCAATTTCCTGTTAGTGGTAACAGTTCCATTTTCTCATATCTACTTCTTACCCTGTTTTCAGCAAAGCGGTGTTGATACAGAGGGTAGCACAAGTAAAACTTTACCTGTCTTATTGTCACCATAATTTGGCTGTAAGCATACAGGTTGTTATTGGGTAATTGGTTGGTAATTGTTGAAATTAAAATTCCATCCAAGGTCCCTGTGTGTCAGTGCATGTTTAAAGCAGTCTTATACCCTTCAAAATAGCCAAGAGCAGCTTTTGCTGGCTGCTGCTAAGGAGAATCAAGGCCTCAGATTCCCTCTGGCTCTCTCCATGTTTGAAAATACAAGTTCTACCACTCTTCTGTGTAATAGATACAAGGCATACCAGAGGCTGACTGGAAACTGGCTTCAAATAATTAATATTGCTTGTGTGAAGCAAGGATGTTGTGCTGAATATGAAAGTGCTGTAAGAGCATCACCAGCAACAGTGAGCTATCACAGACATGTCACTGATGTGAGTTCTTCTTAACTGAGAGCCTAAGTTCTGGCATTACATCCCCTTGGATGCAGGTACCACCTTTGTCAGTGGCAATTAATGTTAAATAACAGAGGAAGAAACAAAGAAACCAGGTTGAAAGTCATCTATTTCTATCAGTTTGTATTGACTTTTATAGGTGGGAAAGCTATTATTACATAATTTACTAATGCTAGGAATGCTACTAACTGAGGTGAAGCTGAGCTGGTGCTGTGAAATCAGGGTTTGTGTACTTAGATGCACCAGATAGTGTGGGGACTGCTTTGATAACAACATTAAAGCATTTGCCTGCTGATAGGTTAAAGGCTTGTGCTCCATCAGACATTAGGACTCATTGAAGACGCAACTATATTTTAAAAAGTCATTCTTAAAGTATCTGCAAAGAGATTCTTGCCTTTGCTCTAGAAGTAGGGTGCGCTGCAGAGCATTCTCCTTTGGAATGAGTGTGGGGCATTCACTGAAATCATAGCATCTATGTAATTTTTAGGCAGCCCATCCCTCTCTAAATCAAAGTAATTGTTTGCAAACAGGATTGTACCGTGGGACTTAGGGTCAGACAGGATTTGGGAGAGGTAGTTAAAACCTGGCTTTGCTATATATATCTGGTGTAATTGACTCAATTCCATAAAAACTCTACAAGTTTCCATCCCAAACCTTGTACTGCAGAGGGGTACCCAAATGCTTCCTTTCTTTCTCATGGACTATCTTAATATGTAAAGTTTTCCAAAGTTATCCTGTTAAAATCAAAGAACAGAATCTCCTGATTGCATTTCCGTCCTGTGTCTCAGTGCAATCTGGAATGAATAAAAAACAAGAGCAGAATTTGACACACGGTATTGAGATGCCGTGCAAAGCTCTGGGGGGCAGAACAAAAGGGGAGAAACCCCAAGCATTCCAGGCATGGGAACATCTGTACAAAAGCACTGCAACAAAGACGTGCCAGGTGGTGGTGTGGCCCCTGAGAGAGTGCTGCTCCTGGGCATGTGGGTTTGGAGTGCGCTGACATATCTGGTGTGTCCTCGTTATGTTACATCGAGCAAGGCTGGTCTGTTCCACCTCTGATGTTACTGAGTGCTGACCTGCACTGAAACTGCAGGTTATAAGAAAGTATAAACTTCATTTATAGTTCTCTAAATGTACATGCAAATACAACTTCTGCTCTACATATAAGATAATAGCATTATTTATAGATCGATGGTCCGTGTTTGAATGCTAGTTTTCTGAAAATGCAAGTTTCCCCTTTGGGGCATTTTTAGTATGAACTTCTTTATTCCTACTTGTGTCACTTGTCTTTGATAAAAACACCTCATCTCTGAAATGTATTATTTTAGAGCACAGTTTTTATTTGAATATTATTTTTATTTGAAAGTATCATTTGCCACTGGTACTCCGGTATATAGTAAGTTAAAGTCATACTCCTGACTGTAATCCTGTCTCACAAGATTCTGAGGCAAGTGCTACTGCCATTAACTATAAGTTCCATATAAAAAGTACACAACTGGCACCTTGATCATTCCATTTACTACAGTATTTTCTTGGTCTCACTGTACTCTTTAGTTGGAAGAGGGGGTGGTTTTATGGAGTATTTCCTGGACTTGCATAGGCCACAGGCCCCAGAAGGCATGAATTAAAATAGCAGATGCTATTCCCATTGAGACAAACAATGTGTCTAGACTGACAAAATGGCATGTGTAGCCTGGTTCCTAAACAGCACTTTGGACAAGTAAGAGTAGTAATTTGCAAAATTGGAATTGATCTCTGAAATATAATCCAAGAGTAGAAAGCCTCAGCATAGAAGTTCTGGATATACTGTGTGCCATGGGTAGAACTAGTTCAGAGCAACACTTCATTCTCCATAACTGGTTTTGGTGGACTAAATATGTGAAAATTCACCTTGACTTCAGTATTGAGATGTCACGCAAAGGTTTAGAAGGCTGAGCCAGAAAAAAAAAAATCCAAAAGTGCAACTGAATGGTTTTGTAACTTTTTCAGGGTCTGAAATAATGAACGTCACATTTTCATTTGAAAACGAGAGTTACCAAAAAAAAAACCAAAAACAAAAACAAAAAAAACCCCACACAAACAAACAAAAAGGAGGTAAAATTTAATTTTTAAATTAAAATTTCTTTGCTATATATATAAAAACCACAATTTAATCATTTCATGTATCTAATTTTTCTGGAAGTTATTTTACTTTGCCAAGAAAAAAGGTGTTTCAGTTCTTGTTGACCAGCATGTAATGGGAAAGTCAGTGATTCACATAGTTGCAGGCAGAAGAGTGGGAAGTGATTGTCGGTAGGAACAGTTTTTTAATATTCAAAAATTCAAAATCACTCAACACCATAATGCTTTTTGATATTTTACAAAAACAAAAGCAAATATAAAGTGTGTTTGAGTCACTACAATCATATCTAATTCAAAAGAAGTTCCCTGATACAACTACCACTAATGTTTTAAATCCTGCTTCTCCATGGCCCTGTAAAAAATGAAAGGAACAATACCTACTGTCACTGAATGCTGTTATACAGGTGAGCAGTAATTGCTGTGCACCTTCTAGACTAGAGAAAGATTTTAATCTTTTTAAGGCTTAGTTTGTGTGATTCATTTGTTTGCTACTTGTTGCAAGTACACACGGCAGCGACAGAATGTCAGTTTTCACAAGCCCTGAACTCTGGTTGTCTGATGTATCAAAAATATCAAAGATGTAACCCAAATAGTGTTTAATTGTCAGAACACTTCATTTATTTTCAAATAATTGCACTAAGTTGTAATGCTTAAAATGCAGTTAAGCGTTGCTGAGCTCTGCCAGCCTATCAGCAGCAGCTGATAGCTGTGTGTGTTTCTGCAATAATAGACAGATGTCAAAATTAACTGTGCCAAATAGCCCGAAACAACTTGTTCTAATATAGTGGTGCACTGACTCCCCATCTTGATGGCTTTTTTGACATTGATCACTTCTAAAGGAAAGAGTCACAGACCAGATTTGGGTCATAGATTTAGGTCTTTAAAAGATCTCTTGTTCGAGTTTTATATAACAGACAGTGAATGAGAACTTGCAAAGAGGGAAGGGTACGAATCCCATGCACATGGGAGCACCTCAGATCTTTGATTATCTGTGATCAGATGGACATTTGAAGGTATTTACCAACCTAGAGCAGTTTTTCTGGGTTCATGCACTTTAATTTCGTGCCTTCTGGCTTATGAATAGAGTAGATGTGTTCTTTATGTGCTCATCCACTAAAAAAAGTCTTTCTGGAAACCCTTATTCCCCAGCAGAAGTAAGTTGGACTTCAAAATAATTGTTCTGTGATCAGCATAACTTCAGGGCTAGACTCAAATGCCCAGTGTTAAGCACCAGTGTGCACTCACACAGCCACCAGTCCTGCAAGCACAGCCGAGGTCAGAGGGGCTCCTCCAGGGCACGGCTCTGTCTCAGAGCTCAGGTACAGGACAAGAGACCCACTCAGGAGTATCTGAGCCATGTGCTAAGCGTGGCACAGGGGGACAGGGCAGCACTGCCAGTCAGGGGCAGTGCATTTGCTTAGTGAGGCTGCAAGGCGGAATATTCAATTATAGATGAATTAGGCAGCTTTAGATAGTAAAGTGCATGTGGATCCTATGTCTTTCATTAATATGTGGGTAATACTCAGCAACTTTTACCTATATTCAATTTGCAAGTAGTATTCCCTATCTAGCTGACATGGTATAACAGCATTTCTATCTAGATAGTAAATAATTTTTGTGTGCTTCCTGTTGCTTTATCTCAGTGTAACGTAAGGATTTTCAAAGGAATCTTTCCATATGTTTATTTTTATTGTAATAATAACACTTTTAGTTAAAGCTCATGATAATCTTAAATCAGTCCTGTATAATTTGACTTCTGTGATTATTTTAGTCCTATTTATGCCCATTTTATAGGCTCATCCTTATTTTCAATGTTCTTCCCATCTATCATCTGCCCACAAATCTTTTTTTTTTAAATTCCATCAGAAAAACAAAGTATTATACATGGTAAAATAAAACATAATCTCCACACAAACTGCCTCCTTTCACCCCACACTACTGAAATATTTTTACCAGATGTGCTTGGATGAAGGGCCAAACAGAGTAGATGTTGATCACATGGTCACAGCTGCAAACATAGTAGATACTGATCACATGGTCACAGCTGGAATTAACTTAAAAACTTTTATTCAGTTGGTATTACCAGCTTGTTTTATTTTTCCCCAGCAACAAAATGGTAATGTAGATGACATCTGTCTTTCCAGCTGTTCCCTGGGCTCAAAGAGCCACTCTTCTCTCTCAGAAGTTTGCCAATCATCCTATTAAAACTGAGAAGCAGGAAAAATATAGAAGCAAACTGATGTGGGAATAGATATAAAACTAATCCAAAAAGGATCATTTGATGCTACATTTCCAACTATTCCTTTAGTTTCCTCATATTGAAATAAATGCCAAAATCACTTAATGGATTTCACAATTTGGTTGTAAAATTAAAGAAAGTAAAATTGCTTTGATAGAGCAGTAGAACCATTTGTCAGACACCTTTGAATATCTCTTCTGCACACTGCCTACCTGTTGATCTGCAGTAATATGACTTTCTCAATGGCTCAATATTCAGCAAAAGCAGCCTTTAAGAGTGTCTCAAACATTCCTAATTTGCACTCAGTTTTTGCACTTCTGCACCACACTACAGTAACCTATGCTACAGAAATTTTATGCAGTATTTGGACTTGAAAAAGTGAAGGCTCCATATTTAATGACTTTCCCTTTCCCACAAGATTTCTTCGTGCTCCTGTTCGGTGTCCTTTTTATCATTTTGTGCCTTCTGTCACAAGGTTGGGCACCTGCACTTCAGAAACAAAGACCTCTGCTCTTTCGTGAAAGGAAACTGCATAGATTTTGGTGATGAACATCTCTGGTTGGAGAAATGTGTTCTCCTGTAGGCTGACTGGGTATTTAAAAAGGATTGTGATTTTTGAAAGGCAATATATTCTACACTCATTTGTGACATGAATTGCTGACTAGGTAAAATTTCTGCAGTGCATCCTAATAATTACAGCACGAATGTGAAGATCTAGATCTTGGCTAAATTGTTGTATCCCTTGGATTTTATTCTCAGGGTCCACTGGCCTCTTAACAAAATAATTATGTACTCTGAGATATCAAGATTTTCAAAAGCATTTGTTGTGTGCTTCCCCAGAGCATGGGCAAAGGTTCTTTTCCAACTCCACTGAAGATGCAGAACTTATCTCAATCTGTCTACATAGAATATATTTCCCAAGGTGGTGCAGAGCATTCCTGTGCTTTGTCCTTTAACAGACACAATCTTTTCACTTCTGCAGCTGTTTGTTCCCATATCTAGCATGTTCATTTTCCAAATGGGAAAAAGCAAAACAAGATTTTTGCAAAAACATTTAGTTTAGTACAGTACAAAATATTGCTAATGTTTGGGCCAGGACTTCCAACTGCTGTATCTGAAAAATTAATATTTGTCTTGTACATGCTGACTAACATGCACTTTGCACATAGGGCTTTTTTTCCGCCCTCCTTTAAGGTTGGTTTGGTTTTCTTTTTTTGGTGCTTTTAGAGTTTTGTGGTTTTGTTTTAGTTTTTTTCTCTTTTTATTTTTTGGTGCTGCTACAAAACAAGAGGCTCCAATTTAACCTGTTTGATTTAAATTAAATTCGTACTTGCAAAACAAAGAGAAAGAATAAATCTCAGTCATTGAAGAGGGTTTGCATCATCTGGATTTCCATTACAAGCCAAAATATGGGGCAATTGCCAGTTTCTGTATGCAGTTATGTGTGGGAGTCTGCTGGCAAGAAGCAAAAAATATTTAGTTTAGTAGCTTGATTTGCCTTTAAAGTCCGTCATGTCTCAGCAAGCCCCTAATTTTAACTAAAAACCCTCTGTTTGCCCAGCACTTTCCGTACAGATTTTGTACTGATAGTCTCAGTAACAACGATATGAATACAAAGAAGTTTAGCATATTCCCAAGCCACCTTATTGTCCACAGGCAGTTGGGAACTTGGTGCAAGCAGATCACTTTCAATGTGTCCTTTCAAACACCTGAATTTACAGGCAAAGGTGGGGAGGGTGTGCCAGGGAGGCAGTGACTGATCCGTGGTCCTGGTACAGGAGGGGCAGGCAGGGCATGGTGTTCTGCTGTGGGCTCATGCAGATGAAATGCTGGGTGATTCCTATCTCAGCTAAACCAGGGTATCTGTAAAACAAATCTCCTGTTCCAGAACAGGCACAGAGTTCAGTTCTTTCCTATGCTGGGCGAACTGTTCCACGCTGAAACTAAACCTATCAGATAGCTGTGCTGCTGGAGCACAAAGGACTCAAATGTCGCTTAAACTTGCTAATATATACACTTTTAAATTTTTTTTTAATTTTATTTTCCCCCTTTAATGTCTACTACTGCTTCTTGTTTCTGACTGCTGTCTGGGATTGCATTTCTGCATTGATGTTTTGCTTGCTGTTTTATTTTCAGATGTCATTTTTCCAAGAGTATGCAATCCTTGCAAAATGAAAGAATATTGAATATTTTTCATTTTGGCAAAATACCAAATAATGATGATGAGATTAATTTCAAGTTGCCTCTAATGGTAGGAAGATAGCACCTTTTTCTAGAGATGCTATCGCTTTGGTTGCTCTTTTCTTTTTAATTTTTATATTATTTTCATTTAACAAAATACTGCCTCTGAGCTTATAGCTGACCACCCTCATTTTGGCAAAGCAGAAGTTACAGAAAATTTTCAATCTCAGAGATATTTAACGTTCAGTCCCAGAGATATTTAATGCCCATTTTAAAGATTGAGACTTAATTGGAAAAGCAGTAAGATTTGGGACAGGTTCTGCAGCTGCTAATACATTTTCCAGAGTGAATTCCAAAAGTAAATTAACTGAAATAAAAATGTTGACTCAAGAAGTAGGATATTTCTCAATGTGAATAAGAAGGGTTATCCCACTTTTAGTTACTTTCCATAAATGGTTTTGCTGGAATTATAGCATGTGTTAACTTTGAGGCTGGGCTGGATAGGAATATTTATAAAAGCTGACATTTCAATAAATTGACCCGGTTTACAAGTTTCTCAAGGAACAGCAAGAAGTATGGAAAAACCACCTGACGTGGCAAGCATGTTAAAACAAATCAAACAAGCCCTGATTTGTGAGCCCACGAGCACTCTTATATAGTCAATGGAGAAAACAAATCAAATGCTTGTAAATGCTGTTTAAGGGCTTACACACAACTTGACTTGATTAGAAAACTAAATATTTGATTATTTGTGGTTTTGATTTTATGAATGTTGCTTTCCTTTACTTGTGCTCTCAAGATGTTCAACGTCTGGTGAGAAAATTTGTGGATAGTGTTTCCATGTGTGGTGCCATTAGAGTAGATTTTGATCCTCGTGCACTGCTCACAGGAATGTCTTCATGCTGCAGTCCCATCAATGTCTGTGCGAGTTTCTTAATGAAGAATACAGTAACAAAAATCCAAGATTAGATTTGGCTTGAGAGTTCAATCCAGATTCTTCCCTTCAGCCAGTATGATGCCATCATCATTTTGGTCCCCTGCTGCTTTTAAACAATGTAGGCTTAAAACAAACCCAGATTCCAGTGCTGTCCTGTCAGTGTGACCACATTTTGAAGGTCCCTGTTAGCATTTTGTTTCGTTCTGGTGCTCTCCCTTTTTTTTCTTTTTTTTTCAATTTTTTAAATTGCACATGGGGTTGGTGGTAAGATTGTCAACAAGGTTTTTAAGACACATTTACTATTGCAAGATAAATGGGTGTATTTGAGACATTCAGAGCAATCAGACATGCCAAGCAAATGGCAAAAAAATTATGAGAGTCTAAAATGGTTGGTGAGACAGACTTCCTGTGCCTTTGGTTTCAGGTTCAGGCCGTGAGAAAAGCATGCACATCCTACTGTTTGTACCTGAGTCTCACCGAGGAGTGCAGAGCTACTTCTCATTGCTGGAGTGCACTGTGACTTTCTGTAAAACTGTCATGGCTTAAAGCTTTGCAGTAACAGAGGCTTTGTTCTGGTAACACTTGCAATGTGGGTGGCAACGCGAAGCCAGGAGTGGTCTAAGGCTGTGGCATGGGCTTTGAGTCTAAAACTGAGAGAACTATAAAAAGGCAAAGAAAATATGTGGTTGTGTAATAGGAGCTGGGTGCTGTGAAGGAGAAAATTCTTCCACAGGAAGAGCAGGACACTGACTCGAGATTCTTGGTGGGTCTGCTCTGGAGGGGACAGAGCAGCGCAGGGACACTGCATGGAAAGGACCTGAATGTGGGAGAATGAATAAAAAATGTTTCTGCAGGCATTTTGGTCTCTTAGTGGTGTTGATAAAGACGAAAATTCTTGATCCTCTCCTTCTAAGAGAGATCTGGTTTTGCTTTTACTAACTCCTGGTTTTCTGCATAAATTAATGCAACAATCACCATGACTTTGATAGTTTTCTAATTATGGAAGAGTTTTAAGCTTCCATTTGGTATTGTACACTTCAGTAACACTTACAGGTATGAATGTTATACAAAGTTAAAGTGTTTTGCATTTATGGTTTAGATATCCTTATACAGGAGGAATAAAGATACAGTTTTGAATGTTTGGTGCAGAACATCCCATTGATTTCCCCCAAATCCACTGGCTTCTGTGTTCCTCTGGAACAAAAAGGCAAAATAAACTAGCGCAGTAAGTCACACACTCAGGCAAAAGGCTGCAGCTATTTCTGCATGGATCCTCAGGTCCTGAAATGAGCTTAGGGACACAAAAAGCCATTCATATTACAAATTACCCTTTGCTTTTGAACTGTAAATTATCTTTATTATTAGGCTGGCCATGGTACTGCAATTATTAGGTGCCCTGTGTCTAAAGGTTTGAGCAATTAGAAGTCTGGGGTGACAGTCTCATGATACAGAGTGATAAAATATGTCCAGTCAAGACAAAGAGATGGTCTATATTCGTGTCTTCAGCATGTATCACAGGGAGCCTGGAAGCTGTGCTGCTCTTAAACATTTCAATTAGCCCTGACATGGCCACTGTGAGCCCACAGATTATCTCTGTGTTGCTGTTAAGTTTTTATGAGGCTTTCCCCTCAGATTACCCATTTTCACAGCAATCTATAAATCTGAAACTGCAACATCTGATTAATTTTCCCAGAAGAGAATAGTGAAGATCCAGATTTTTTCATTAATGAAGTTTGTGCTGTTCTGAGGTCTCGTATATTTCAGCCGTTGTTTTATAGTTTTTTCCCCATTCTAATCTCTTTCCTAAGGTACCAAGGGAGGCAGGAGCTTTGAAATCACCCACTTCTTTGACCTAGCAAATTAGACTGACTTTTCTTGTAGCACCATTTTGCAAGATGGTGGCCATTCTGTGCTGGTTTTGGAGTGAACAAAGCTGTAATGTACCAATATTATTTCATCATTAGTAGCAATTGCTTGGCATCACTTTTCTATTCAGTATTGTACAGTCTTCTTTTTATGCATTATATTCCAAATTAAATGTCATGTGGCTTTGCATATTTTTGAGCTTTGAGATCAAATGAACCCAAAAATGTAAAATGAAACAGAGCTGAATCTGCTACATATTTCCTGTTGTCAAACAGAAACTCTAAGAACCAAATACTCCTTCACTCTTCACAGATAGGGAAGCTGAGGCACAGATGTCTATTTAAAGGTATTCTGGTGGAAGACAGAGAAGAAAATTTCCCTCTCAATGTCTGTCTTGTCTGGTGGAGAAAGCTGGATGATATTCATGTGGTATTTTCTTCAACAAAGAAATTCTTTCACTGTAGTATTAGGTAAATTAGCTGAGTGATAAAAGAGAGATAAGAGTCCAGATGTCATGTGTAGCAATATCCTTTCAAATAGCTTGTGAGTCCTTGAAGTAAAGCTTCCAGGGCTCTGTATCATAAAGGCTATCAAAATGGTGTTGGAAGAGCAATGAGATTTGTATGTTGGCCTCTATGAATCTCATGTAGAGATCAAAAGACACACGGGCTAGATAACATCTGCCCCTAGAAAGTATTTTATCAGTATTTTTAAATGCTCTTGCAATGTGGCAGTACCATGTCAATGGTGCTTAAATTCCTGTTGCTTGGAATTCTGTTGAGGGAAGGAGGCTCTCCTCCAATTAGCCTTTGCTGCCCTTAGCCTGGATCCTCCACATTCTGAATTACTCAACACAGTAAGCTTCGAAGGGAGATTAACTATGTCTGTTTCAGCCATTTTAGACCTGCCATCCTTTGTCCATTGAGTGGATACTGTCTTTCCTTGCCTGGAGTCAGGGCAAGGTTTGCTTTTGTCTTACCCTCTCTGTGGTGTCCTGCCAACACCACATACAGAAATGGGCCTGAAGCACAGGGGTGAACTAAATCAATGAAACAGGTCCAGCTCTGTCCCACAGATCATCCATGAGCCCCTGGAGAGGAAGCATTGAAAATCAGAAGTGTTGTCTAGGAATATGGTCTGTGAAATACCTTTTTGGTTCTAAATAAATGTTGCAAACCTATGGCGAAAGGGAATGACTCATCTTCATCTTGCTGTTTGCATCTAGTCTGAATCCTTCTGCTTTCATGTTATCCATGTAGATTTCCACTAACATCTATCCTGACACAACCCGAGATTGTACTCTGCCAGAATATTAAACACATCTTGAGACAAAAGAGCACTGGAGATGAACATTAGTGCAACTCAAACAAGAAAAAAGTCAGATTTGCTGCATTTGTGAGCAGCTTGGAAATGGATTAAATGTAGACAGATTTGTGACCATTTTAATGAGGTTTACTTATAATTTGTAAGGAAGAAAAGAGCAAATTGAGTTTCAATTATGTAGGCTTCATAGGGTTCTGGATGTTTTCTTTGTTTTTACTATTCTGTGAAACAAGGTAGATGAATATAGGCACTCCGTTCTCGTGTTGTATGCAATTAGGGGTTTGGGTTTCTTTTTGTTATAGGTGTTTTTAGAAAGGATACTTACCATATTACTCTACTCAGCAGCAGAGAGCCTGAAGCAGCCTGCTGTGGTTTTTCAACCACGTTATGCATATTGGTAGGAATGCCTGTCACCTCACATCTCATACCAAATCTACAACTGCTTCATTTAAATTCGGCCTCCATTTGTTGTTCCTTCATATTCCTGATACTTCCTAGAAATTTATATTAATAATGCAGGATGTAAACATGGGCATGTGAATGTTTATCCTGTGTATCAACTACTCGACAGACATAATGGGCATATATTCAGTATACAGAATTTAAAATATGAAATGTCTATCATTATGCTCTGACACAACATTTTTTGCATAACCTGTATTTTCCATATTCCTCAGCCTTCCATAATTATGATTGTATACCTCTCTTCTCTCTGTCAGACAAAGCCCAATTCCTTTATGAGTCTCTTCTTTGTTGGCATTTCCCTCTGCAAATTCTAAAAAGACTTTTGTCTCAAATAGCCTAATAGTTTAACATAATTAAGACAAATCACATGAATTGTTTGCAGTCTGTATTTATCTCCAAGTTTGCTGGTGCTGCTTCAGGTGAACAGATATTCTTACATGCCTGAAAAAAAGATTATCCACTTTTCCCCAAACACAGCACTGGTCTTTCAAGATGTGTTCCTCTTCCTTGCAGACTTCTCCTCTCTTTAAGTCAACTGAGATTCTTTCCCAAATTGAGGATCATGTCAAAATGCTCTGTAGTAGAGCAGTGTTTTATGACCATGATCATCTCAGCAGATAGTGCTGTCTCAACTCTAGAAATGTATGCATTGTGGATGATATCATTGTTAGAAAAGTCATCCTTTGATAGAGAGACAAAAAACCTGCTCAGCTTATTCAGGGGGTGGAAGGGGGATCTGCATCATTAAACTGATTAGAATGCTCCAGAGGGTCCTGGGTTTTGTGAAGGACTTAGCACGGCCCTTCTAAAAGGGCTAGTGAGTTCCTCTGTCCCTTCCTCATTACTGTTTAATTCAACAAATCTTTTTTTCTTTTCCTCTTTATTTCTTTATCCCTCACAATCCTTTGCTCCTTTCCCCTGCCAGCTGGCTCCCTCGGCTGCTCCATTGATCTCTCAGCCACTCTGGCACTCCTGATATCAGACACAGTGGGAGGCAGAGTAGCTCAGAGATCAGCAGACAGACCATTATAGAAGTGAATCCTAGAGCCCCAGCAAAAAACTCTGAATTTGTTCTTTTGCTCTCTCTCCCTGTAGCAACCCTTTTTGAAATGCTAGATTGGCATTTAAAAGTCTGATGTGTTTAGTAATAGCCGAAATAGCTACTTTCTGCAGTTGTTTCTGTAGGGTTGGAGTTCTGACTAAGCTGAGGAAGCCACACATTGTATTGTCATGAGAGAGTCCCAGCTCTGGCCCCAGTCTTGGAGTTGTTTTGTTCTGAATGCCACGTGACTGCAGGACCAGTGTCTGCAACTTGAATTTGAGAGGTACTTAAGAATCAGTACAGGGTAGCACAGGAAGGTTGTGAGAACAGATTTTTGAGACAGTCATGGTGAATCATATCTCAGGTTTTTTCCATTTTGTTGACTGATTATTGTTTGTGCTGTGTAAAACAAATGGCGCGGCAAGAATGAACTCAGACATGTCAGAATGATTTTGCATAACTATGTACACTTTCCACCCCCTAGAACGTGAAAGGAGAAGGTGGCAGAGATAAGCTGCAGCAATTTAGCAGACAGAACTGTGTTTGTTTCCAGTGTCATTGATGGTTAGGTACTGCAGGTCCATGTTCATGCTAAAGATCAGGATGTCTGTAGCTCTTGTTTTGACAGCTCTCAAGAGCAAGCAGCTGAATTTATTTTTAAATTTTGATTGTAATGCACAGTGCCAGTGGAGGTGCCACCACAGTGACTGTTTATTGAAAGTAGCTCTAGTCAGCCTGGCCCTAAGCTTTTACAGCCAGTGATGCCTTCAGTGGCCCTGACATATCAGCCCATATTCTCTCTCCTCTCCTCCTGTCTCTCCCTGTCCTTCCTCACATGCCTACACCAGGTTGTTGGAGACAGACTGGATAAGCCACTTTATTTCAGTAAAGAAATTGGAAGCAGTGAAAGATCACTTGTTATATGACATGCTCTAGTTTACACTGCAGATCACAATAGTATTCTTGTTCTTTTCACAGGAAGATTTGAGAATATTTCACACGGATTATTTGTATCGTTACCATTCTATCCAGATGCAGTGCCTTGCTCAAGTTCACCCAGCAGATCAGTGGCAGAATCAGAAATACCTGAGTCATCATCCTTTGCTCTGTGCATTAGTGAGAAAACTATGAGCTGAGGAAAGCCAGGCTTTGGGAATCCAAAATCTCACTGTGGATCAAAAGTTGGCATGTGGTTCCCTTTTCAGTGTGGGCTGAGTTGGGTAGATCTTAAAACACCCATCTAGGTTATCAACATCTCAATATAAGGATTTCACTGTGGTTTTTTCCAAATTAAGATATCACTGGAATGGCAAAAAAAAGGAGTGCCATTAGAGTAAGCCACTTATTCATAAAAAGCTGTAGGAATGGGCTATGCTAAAAGGGAAGGAGAGTAGTAGTACACAGTTAACAAAAACATTAATATTGCATAAGTGGTATTGGTAACAGCTTAAGTATATTTCCATAGGTGTATCTTTTTATTTACATGTTAATTAGTGGATACCTAAGATCTTATGTTACAGAAATGTCTGTGGTATTCATGTTTTATTGACAGACTATGGCATCGAATAAAGGTTGCCAGACATTATGGAAAAACTAATTTGCATGGGATTAATAGAATGCAGAATTTCTTCTTTTGCCAAAAGTTTTATTCTTCACAACCCTGCGACAGTTAAGTGTGCAGTGACAGAGTGGCCCTGCCACTGCTGTGCCAGAGGCTGCTGCACGAGCTGTGTCACACAGACTGGGGGATGAGTGGATGGAAGCTCTTGGAAGCCGCTTTCCTGGCTCCCTTCACCCAGAAACCATGCATGCCTCCTGCCAGGTCCTGCTCTGAGCCCTGCTTGATATTCCCCTTGCCCCACCCCTTCTGTGCTGGTCAGAAACTGGAAGTTTCAGCCCTGCAGCCAGGCTTCTCTTTCTGAAACAGCAAGAGCTTTGTATCTTGGCTCCTGGACCTTGATCTGCCTGGCACAGAGGCTGCTCTTCAAGCATATGTTGGCATATATTTGTTTGGGTATCTACCATTGCTAGTGTTCAAATCTGTAATCCACTCACTTTTGCTCATAAAAGATCCAAATAGTGCAGATCTAAATCTTGAGTGCAATTCTATCATTAAAACCTTCTCACAGTTGTGCAGAGCAATTTTTTTTAAGGTTTGGTGTTCCTTCAACAATTTATGTAGAAATTTTGGATGAGATTTTTGCAGTTAGAAAGCACACTCAAAGTTTATTTTTTCTTTGGAATGAATGCTGCAAGCCATACAGGATAATGAGTTGTAAACAGGAGGTACAGTTTGGATTTTTCTGAATTTTGAATAAGATTTCTTATATCCACTCTTGCACATAATTAGGATGCAAAGTGTTTGGCTAATTAGTATTGGCTTGGGCCTGTCTTAAAACTGGTACTGCTGTATTCAGCACATTCAGGAATTTACTGCTGTAACACAAGATATTGGCACAGAAAGTTTGATTCAGTTGCCAAACTGTAGGTGTCTGTAGGCCTTGAAATGTCCTGTGTTGTCTGAGAAATCCATATATGTGCAGGCCATGAGATGTACTTTTCTGTAGCAGGAACTGGGGAGCTGATGGATCCCCAAGTGCATTTGAAATGGCACTGGGTATCTTTGTGCAGGCACCATAATAAAATCCAGCTTGTCTGAAAGTAGACTACAGGTGTGGCCCAAGAAAAGCCTTTATTAGGACTATTTGGCAAAATTCAGGACAGGGAATCAGGATTTTCCTCCTAGCTGTGCCATTGACTCAGTTGCGTCTCTTTCGTCATATGAACAGAAATAGGAATTCCTATGATATTTTCATTTATAGTCTTTGTACAGTGCTTTAAAGATACAAAATGCCTCATAAATATCATATGCAACACAATAATTTATGGCAGTTGAATAACTTAACAGTACGAAATTGTCTGATTTTGCTTGATCAAGCATGGAATTAACCAGGATGATTCATTGCTGTGGACTTTGTGCTCTGCATCAGCTCCAAACCAGTGGTGTTACAGGGAAGCTCTGCCTCTGGCAGGGTGCTGCCTTTGTGGAGATGTGAGAGTCTTGATCACTGTTATTAAAGAAGGGGTGGTGCTTTCAGTTGATGCTGGTGTTCAGGCCATTTCCAGTTGAGACAGTTTGTTATTTCTATGCACCTATTTTCCCCATGGAAGTGCTAATTGCATAGCTGGTCAACTCAAAGAAATCCAAAATTATGAGGTGTGATTTAGACATGTTAAAAATTAAATTTTGTGCTATATGTGTTAGATAATGGTTCCTCTTTCTCCCCTATGAATTGTTTCTGTACACTGTTCAATAGTTCCCATGTTCAAAACTAAAGGGATCCTAATTCCATTAGCTGTATATAAGGTGCATTTACAATTGTCTTGGAAAGTTTTGGGAGGAAGAAGAAAATTTTTCAGCATCCAAAGAATTAGTAACAACTCTCAAGTTCGATATGTCCTTATCTTTACGTAGTAGAACCAGGATACTCTGTTTGCTTGCTCAAAAGTTGGAGACTTTTTCGGAAAAGCCGTTTTAAAACAAAAATAGCGTGAAGGTTTTTCTTATGAGGGTGAAACAAAGACCGTGTGCAATGTGCTCTCAGTGAGTTTTGTGGTTTTCCTTCTGACTGCATCTTAGATCATCTACTCATTGTAAAAATGCATTGCAAAGTGGAACTGGCATAATAACGTGTAGGAAAGTGGATCTTAATTAGCTGGAGATATTTTGGGGGCAGCTGATAGTAATTGTATGGACTGTGCCATCTGGTCACTGAGGTCAGTATCATTTAGCACTATAGGCTGTGCAAATATTTGTCTCTCAAGCTGATGCAGCCAGATAGAACTGGTGGGATTATGCCCTTGACTGATACAGCTATTTTCTAATGGCACAATCCTTATTTAAAATGGCTGATGTAGTTCAACAAAAGTTATGACCAAACTTTTCAGATTTATTCCAATTAAAGTTTAGCTCTTTAGATTCAAATAGTAATATGTTGTTAGATGGCACTAATTTTATTTGTTTTCCTGGCTGCACTTTATTTTACTCTATCATGGTTCTGTGTGATAAATCAGAAGTAAAATACATTTTACACAACCCTCTTATTTCACAGAGGTGAGGAAAATTATTATTTTCTATTGGGTTTTTTTTCCTTTTCCTTTTTCCCTAGTTACATAAAAGTTATCAGCTACAGGCACATCATGCTTTAACTCAGAAAACAAAATTACATGTTTCCATTGTCATTATAAATTAAATAATCTGGAAGAATTACATTGAAAGCATATGATTTAAACCAACCATTTCTCATCACAGATCTTTGGATTACAGGGGTCTTTGGAATCTATTAAGAGAAGGTCAGAACAATGACATCTGAATGATATTTAGCTTGAATGCTCGTGCTTTGTCTGTGCCAGACTGTAGCTTTTGGTATCTTTTGGCATCTGTGAGAAAAGAACCAGGTTTTCCATGGGGGATCAGTGAAATAGATATTTTCTAGATTACTTTCTAAGAATCTGTCCCAAGTATATGTCTAGAACTGCAGATTGATCCTTTGGACTCTTCTAATGTTGTTTCTGTGTTTCACTGAGATTCTATTTCATTTAAGCACCCAAATCTGAAAATGAAGTGCAGTTAATGTAATGTTAAGTTTGCAATGGAAGTTTTCCAGAAGGTAGTTTTACTTAAATAAATTAGCATCTGTTTGTAAGCAGCGTCTGCAGGCTCCTTGTTTTTCTTGAATTCATCTGTTATTGGTTTAAAAAAACAGGAATAGGATCACAATTGACCCTAATCTCTGATCTCAGCAGGCTTCAAGGCATCTCCACATGACGATTTCTACTGATGATGGGTGACAGCTTAATATGTCCACCTCTGTTGTTAAAACTAGAGACATGGAAAGTTCTGATCCTCTAAAATTATGCATTGAAATTTCCTTAGAATCCTGCACTGTAACACCAGAGCTATGGAGAGAATTTTTCAAAACATAATCTAATACAGATGCTTTTTTGAAGTCTACCCAAATTTGAAGCTTTTAACCCTGACCATATCCAGAAGGAGATAATGTTTTGGAAATAAATGGAGGTAAAACCTGAGCATAGAGTTGAAAAACCCTCAAACAAAACTATTTTACTTTTTCTTAATCTATAAAAGTAGGAATTTTCAATATATGCACACAGATTATGCTCTGTGAACCAGAGAAAGTGAATTGTCTATGGTACAATTCAGAAATACCTACATATATTTTTTGGAACTTTAAAGCCAACAAAGATAAACCAAAAATTGCTTCAGCATTAATTATAAAATGAAAGGAAGAATGATTTAGAAAGCATGATCCCCTCAAACCAGTGGGATATTAAAATGGAGAAAAGTTAGGAGGCCAATCATGCATACACTAACTATTTTGTGTGACAATCCCATTCTGAAACCATAACAAAATAAATGAATAAGCATGAAGAGGTGGTAGATTTTGAGGGAGCTTTGGTTTTTTGTTTGCCCATATAAGTCATTATTCCCTTTTTAATGGAAATATAGTATATTTTCTATTGCCTAGCATGTAGGATAGATGCAAAAATGTCACTTTACATCCAAATGTTATGCTTTGGCTGCCTATGAGAACAAGTGACATAGCAAACATGATGGTGATCTTCACTCAGCTTTCGGAGTGTGCTCTGCCTTCAAAATAACTCAGCTGCAAAACACGAGTGCTCTGGAGGCACAGGGATGATGGTTTGGTTTACAGTCTTTTAGTTTATTTAGCAAACTAAAATAACAGTTGCTTTGTAGTCAACTTTGTGGAACAGATAAACAATAGTGACAATTTCATATGATGTATATAGACAGAAGAGGTTATCTGCACCCCCTGAGTGATGGAGCTTGTCATATTCCCTTCTCCAGTAATGCACAAGGTTAGAAATCAATGTCTTAATCATGGGCAGCTCTGGGCAATTCAGATATATCACACACAAACAGGCTTCTAATTACATTTAAGAAATACATATCATACATATATAAACTGACATAAATATCAGAGTGGTGTTGCTAGCTGTCAAAATGGATAAGTATAATTCCCTCAGTGGCCCTTGACAGGTTCAATACCTGCTCCGGAGGTGCTATGAACAGCATTATACGGCTGATTGAGTTATGACAGCTCCAACCCAACAGGGAAGCCAGGCAGGAAGGAATAGCCTGGGCTGCAGACAAATGATGATAAAGTGATCACTTTAAAGAACAATCTCCATAATATTTCATGCTCACTGCACGGTGTAAAGGCAGCCTTGACTGCGGGGCTAACTGCTCTATCAATTGATTTGATTCACTGCTGCAGCTACTCCCAGTCATAATATTTCAAATAAATGGTACCGTGGATAGAAATAATATCTGCATCAATATTAACCCTGAAAGGACTAATGGACACAAGCTATAATTTCCTGGACACTCTAATAATGCATTTTGACTGGGCTTGGCATAGGATGATTTTTCTTTCTTTTTTTTACCCCCTTTTTTTTTTTAAATAAAAACAGTGTATTGTTTACTTAAACTTTCCTTTTATGGCCATAAAAGAAGCTTTGCAGCTCAGGCCTCTTTCCTTGTCTCAAGTTTAACTTTAAAGGAAATTCTGCTAAATGTTATTTTCAAGTGTTTGTTTATGTCTGAATATATTTTATTAGAATTACATTAGATATGTAAATGAGAGAAAAGGCATTTTTTGGATGTGTGTATTATATATAATTTATCTGTGCATGTCTGTAGAGACAGAGGTAATAGTACTCAAATTATTTACTAAGCTATATTTAAAACAAACAGAAAGGAACTTAATTATAAATGAGAATGAAGTCAACAAAGTATTTTCTGGAAACACAAGGAACCAGTAAATTCTGATGATTATACAGGATGTTAGGGGCTTTTTTTCCTTTAGAAATAATAATAAGTACTCTATGAGACAGGCCTAACTTATAAGAAGTACAAGTGAATTTATGCGTTCATAATCCTAAATCAAACCTGATTTCTATTTTCCATGCAGTTTTTCACATACGCTGTAACAAAATGGATGTTTATTCTGTTCTTTCATTCATAACACCCCATTGACATTTAAGTCCCTTTTAAAGATCTTCTGTGCTTATTGTGAATCAAGTTGACATGTATAAATTGTATCATTTTATTATTGTTATTCTTTTTCCACTACTACTGACTACTTGACTATCATTGGATTGTACATTTTAAGGTCAGAGCTGTTTCCAAATATTCAGAAACTGTTTGAAGAAATACTATCAATGCATGCTAACAAGAAGTAGACTGAATGGGCTCTTTCTCTGATTATTAGTTTGTCTGCTTAAGGTTTGTCTTTATCAGATTCTCTGTTTTTTCTTATTTGTCCCCTAAACATTTACTATAAATCAGAGCAGGAGATACTCAGGTTTGAATCTCATGAGGCCTGTTTAAATTTAAAGCTTAAGCAGAGAGGGGTATTTTATGATCAGTCCTTAGTGAATGCTCCAACTGCAACACTTCACCAACCTCTGAAGTGGTCTTAAGCAGGCTTCAAAGGACTTCAATTTATAGTTTTCCAGAAGATCTGGGAAATATTTGTATTTCTTAGGAGTCAGAATAAAACCTGAGGGTTCCAAGTGGGCTTGGAAGGCTGGCTTGAATCTGAAATTGAAATTGAAAATTGTGGAAGATTGGCATTGGCCTGATGCCACTATTCCCACCAGTCCAATAAGCCACAAAAGCATAGTGTTTTCCTCCATTCTAGATCTGAGTAATCAAGCACCTCATGTTTGTTGCTTGTTACCTACAGATCAATATTAAATTTTTCCAGAAATGCAAGCATGTGACTCTCATTGTATATTTCTTTTTAGTTCTGATTTTTTTCAGAGCCTATGGCAACAGTACAGGTCACTTTTATGTTATCAGTACTCAAAATCCTGCTGGAGTTCGTGTTTCTACAAGGAAAACTGAAACTACCTCTTTGCCTTTCCTGCTTGCTTTCTCTCTCCTTCCTGAAGAATCTTCTTCCTCCTTGCACACACTGCATGAGAGTTGTTTTGTTTCTCAATTTCAGTCCATTTCCTCTGACTTCATCCCTGTCTGGTGTCCTTTTTACACTCATCTTATCATAGAATCGTAGAATGGTTTAGGTTGGAAGGAACCTTGAAGATCATCTGGTTCCAACACCCTGCCATGGACTGGGACACCTTCCACCAGACCAGGTTGTTCCAAGCCCCAAAAACTTCCAGGGATGGGGTAGCCACAACTTCTCTGGGGAACCTGTGCCAGGGCTGCAGCACCCTCACAGTAAAGAATTTTTTACCAACATATAACCTAAATCTACTCTCTCTCAATTTGAACACATTCCTCCTTGTCCTGTCACTAAATGGTCCTGTAAACAGTTTTGCCCCATCTTTCCTGTAAGTTCACTTCGGGTACTGGAAGGCTGCAATTAGGTCACCCTGAAGCCTTCTCTATTCCAGGCAGAGCAACCCCAATTCTCTCAGCCTTTCCTCATAGGAGAAGTGCTCCGTCCCTCTGATCAACTTGGTGGCCCTCTGGACTCTAATACTTGTCATTATTTGGACCATGTCTTTCCAATATATTTCTAAATACAGGTACATCTTACCTTCTTCACACAGACACAATTTAACTTTGTCAAAATTTTTTTCTGGGCTATTTTCTAGGACTTCTGCTTATTGCTTTTCTTCTCTGTCTCTGCTCTATATCTGTTGAATTACTTTCTGATGATGTTCTGTAAATAATTTTCAGGCTTCACCATTTGATTACAATGAGTCTGTCCTTACAGAATCAGAATAGCTGGGGTTGGAAGGGATTTTTAAATTTCCCCTAGTCTAGCCCCCTGCAATAAGCAGAGAGGTTGCAGTAGCTCTTCATCTCCATGGGTGTGTCCTTTGCTTGCACTTTGCTCTTTCTGTATGTTACCTCTAAGATATAGTCCACGTACACAAACTCAACAATTATCCCTCCTATGTTTGTTTCTGCCCTCTCTGAAGTATAATATGCTGGCCTGTCACTATCTGATGTTTCTCTATGGATCTTCAATGTATCACAGTTAAAGCAGAGTCTTAAACTTTTGCTGAAAACTGTTTGAAACAACCTTCTTTTCAGCGTATCTGTTGTTTGCAGTGACCAACATCCTGATGCTGTCACTTACTGTCACCATCCACTAGCCCAATATTTGATGTCTAGGCCATGTTTTGTTCCTGTTGATTATTTTGAAAAATCATTTCTGAAAGAGAGTCTGTCCTGTCCCATCTTCAGCATAAAATTTTTCAGATTCTCATCCTCCTCCTTTAATTTATTGCTTGAAATAGAATATTGTTTCACTTGCGCATGATCAGAAATCTTTTGTAAAGTCTGTTTACCCAGGCTATTTCTTTCCCTCCTCCCTTGTTTTTCTTCCATTAGCTCCATCACACTTGTAGTAAAATACTTGTTTTCATGTTCACTCTTTCCTTCCCTGTTATCTATCATCCTGCTCTCAATATCAAGATATCATATGCCTCACTAATCTTGATGAGTAATGAGTGCCCAGTTTCCACCTCCCACTTGTTACTTCTTCCTGTGAGCATTTCTCTCCTGTCAGCCTTCCTTACGCTTACAAGGAGCTTGCCATGAACATTTGCAAAAGTATTTCATTGTCTTACAAAGCCCTGCTAAAATTTCTTTTCAGCTTTAGGTCCAAAAATTGATGATCAAGCTTCCAGCCTGAAATCTTGCCAGTCAAGTTTATCATATATGAGTATTTTATTTCTTGTCTTTCTCATCAATATTGGTTTTGGTTTTTTCTTTGAATACTCTCCAATCTGTCTGTATCTTTTTTTTATACTGGCATGATAAGTTGTTGTGGGTGAAGACTGTCTTTTTCAGTGTTTGCACAGTAGCACTGTAGCAATACAAGTACTTAAGACAATAACAATATTATTAAAGGTAAGCTGTGAGACAAAGTGTATAATTAATGCAGCCAAGGTGTGCCCTGGCAGCCAGGAGGGCCAAGAGTGTCCTGGGGGACATCAGGCACATGGTATGACTCCTGGGGATGGTCTGTGCAGGGCCAGGAGTTGGATTTGAAGTTCCTTGTGAGTGCATTCCAACTCAGCAGATTCTGTGATTCTGTGAAAGTCAAGAAATATTTTTTTTTAAAAAGTAATTTATTTATTTTCAAATATTAATTATTTAGGAGATCTAACTTCCACAGTAGAGTCTGAGACTTAATACTGGTTTCAGATGTGACAACACAAAACACAGCTTCTGGACTGGGCCAGCAATGTGCTTTTTAAGACTGATAAATTATAGAGTTGCATCCATTTTCCAGCTAATGTAGATGAAGTGTAAATACTTGATGATAACTGAAATGCATCCCTTTACAGTATTGTAAATGAGGAGGTGGAAAGACCCTCGATATTTTAAGGGCCAAAGAGAATCACGGGAGCAGCTTTAAAGATTAATTCCTTGTGTCTAGTGTAAAACAAGATTAAATTAGCTTGTGTGAGCTGCTGTTAGCAGATGCACTATTACATTATGCATGATTCCTGACTGCTCGTAGCATGAACAAACTGCACAGTGTTCCATTAGTGATTTTCAATGCTGTGCTAAGCTTTAAGTCACATAGACAGGCCAATGTATTGGGTTTACTTTGTGGATGTGTTTTCCAGGCAATTTCACAACCTACCTGATCACTGTTATTGATTGACCGCATTTGAAATGGATAAAAGAATTAACCTGTGTAAGGGTAGCAGAATGGGGTATATACAGTATCCTATATACTTAGGAAAATCAATAGTACTCTAATGTAGAAAATTTAACCAGACAAGACAAAACCGTCTTCCCACCTGCATCAATCCTCATGTTCCCTCCCAGAGTAAAACATTGTAGTTATACCATATATTTTTAATGTGTTTTATCCTTTGATGCTTCTCTTTGTACTCCCCTGTAACCCTGTGGATGTACTCATGTGCATACTGTAAAACAAACTGAGGAGCTCCTGAACAGACACATTTTTCTCCTCTCCTGCCCACTTTCACTTGAAATGAAAACAGGCAGCTATACGCGTCTAGAGACTTGTTTCATCTTTCAAGGTGTAGGCACAGTCCTGCTTTCTGCCACTTTCCTTCTTGACTTGTACCTTGTCCCTCTGCTCTCACATTCATTGCGCCTCAGCAAGTTCCGTCTCCTACTTATGACATTTTCCCACCCTCTTCTGCTTTAAATGAGGATGAGATGCACGCAAACACATTCTTGGTGCCTTTGCCTCATCACACCTACTTTTCAGGCTCTCCAGCTAAACAGTGCTGCTTTTTGTATTCGAGTTAATCTTTCCAGTACTGGCTAATGAAATGCTTGTCACTGAAAACTCAGCAAGTCTAAGCTTGTAAACCAAATATTTTTGTGGAAAACCCTCTTGTTATGTTATGGCTACTTGAAATCTTTATCACAAGCATGACTGAAGCTATCATCAGAGTTATTTATCCTTAGAGTGAGTTTTTATATTTTATTTTTGTCATATTACTAGGTTCAGAAATGAGCTTTAGTACAACTTCAGTTGTATTATACTCGTTCCTCCAACACTGAGAGAACATTAAACATACCAAACCTCTGGGCGTCTGGGAATTCCTGCCTTCTTGGCCAACTCCCTTTCCTTCTTGGCTTACTCTCCCTATTCACAACCTCCTCTAAAGGAATAGCCACCCAGAATGGCATTTCTGCCTCTGCTTTCAAGAAACCCAGGATACTTCAGGAAGAAAAGAGTGAGAAGCAAGTAGTGCTGCTTAGGCTGTGCTTATTCCACAAGAAGGGAAAGAAAAGGATAAAGAGGACTTGCTAGGCAGTTTTAGAATGTACTTCCAGTCTACGGCAATTGTCTTTTTTTTTTTTTTTTTTTTTTTTTTTTTTTTCTTGTAAAAACTAGAAATCTCAAAATTGTGTTCTGTTTTGGAATAAATGTTTCTCTGAATCCTTTCCTGGAATATGCAATAAATTAATCTGTAAACTATATTAGAAGGTTGTTTATAAGTAAAAATATATAGCGAGCTGGTGCAGTTGCTGCCTTTTGCCTAGAGCTGAGCCTAAACTCCATGCCTCTCTTTGTATTCTGTTGTATAGTTTTGCAATATTTTATTTTCTGTAGCCTTCTGAGCTGGTGACTTGGAGTTTGGAAATTTTTTACTGATTTCAGCACGGATGGTCCCTCCTGCTATGCCCTTGTTCTCTGCAGACTTGCCTTGTAAAATGGTGTTAGACTGGTTGCTCACTGAGCTAATGTTGTGTTAGCTAATGACTTTAATATGGACTAGTAAAAATTACACAAAACTGGTAACATTTCTTGGAGGTAAAATTGATTGCAGAAGTTACTACATGACTTCAAAATGCCATTATTATTGTTTAAAGGAACCAATAATTCAAGACCTGTTTTTTTCACACAAGCCAAAGGGATGTAGAAATTAGAAAAGACAAATCAATCACAAGGCTTTACATATGAACTCTTTCTGCTCAAATGTCTGCCCAGACAGGATCAGCTTGGGTGGTAAGGTCAGCAGGGTGACAGCTGGCCAGCAGTGTCACTGCTTTACCAGTGCCCGCTGTCCAAGCACTGTGGAGCTGTCGCCAAATCCCAGCGTGATGACAACAGGACTTACAGGGGAGTTAGCAATATGCCCAGGAGAACTGCAAACAGAATAAAAGGGCTCCCTCAAAGGCTAATATTCCTAAAAGAGAAAACAATATTCTAGTTCACGGACATTTAGGAGATATCTGTGCAATTTTTAAGCAGTCAGTGTAAACAAATATCCCCTCAGAAAGCAAATACTTTGTAAAAAACCTCACTGTCGACATTAAGCAGTTTCAGAGCAGTGCAGTAGATACTGAATCAAAGACCACTACAGTTCTTTATTGCTGAGGGGGGAAGGTCCAAATATTGCTTGGCAAATTACTGTTTGCTAGGGGCACTGTTACCAGTTGACACAATCATTGGTCAGCAAATTGGTCACATTATCGGTTAGTAAATTTGAGAGTGCAGAATTATTTATTGGTAAATTAGAGATGGCAGAATTATTGGTTGGTAAGAAAAGAATTGCAGTGATTGGTTAGCAAATTAGAGATGCTTGGTTTTGTCTGTGGATAAATCAAGGTTGGTCAGATATTGGAGGCCAAATTAAAGATGGCCATGTTATTTATGGTTGCTATGGTGGATGCTGAAATTCTGCTTTTTGTGTTACAAACAAGTAAACATCCGGGAGGGTTTGCTTCTTTATTTTTTCTGATTTATTCTTTTGCAAGAATTTCTGTGGGTACTAATATGGAAGTAAACATACACTTTTGCTCTCTTACTTTTTAATGGATCTATGTGTTAGCTGAAATTGCACAGAGTGCCAGGGGACTTCTGAAATTGTTTTTATGAAGTGAATATTAAAGAAAGGTGTTAGATTTCCAGAGCTGAAAACTGCAGCCTTTGCAATTCCAGCACTAAGCTGGTGCAGTGCAGGCAGGACAAGCTATTCCTCACAGGCTGATAGCTGGCAGCAGGAGGAGCTGGTGGTGTGAATCTCTTATGGAAAGGCTTCCTTGCTGCTGGTTAAGAGCTGTGGTCCTGCTTTATTTGTCTGTGAACTGAAAGCAGCCAAGATATGGAAGAATAGTGCCTTCAAGGCTGTAATTTCTGTGAGATGTGGGGATTTCTGTGGGCAGTGGCCTCCAACTGCTTACCTTCCCTCACAAGATCTAAAGCGCCGTGACAGAGTCAATATCCAGGCGCTGTTACCAGGCAGTGATGGTTTTCTGCTGAAGAACTGCAGCTGAAATCGCCATAGGCTTGCTAGACAGCTCTGGAAGCAGCTTTTTTAAAATGTCATTGATATCACCAATGACACAAGCTTCCCTTGAACTACAATACTGCAGCAGAAACTTTCTCCATTGCTTTGAGTTTTTCCTTCTGTCTTTTCCTTTATGTGCAGAACTTCTACTTAAAAGCAATCCTGGTTTTGTATACAATGTTAGAGCAAATCTGAAGAAAAAGTGTGTTTCAGTATCATTCTAGAACACTGTAAGAAAATTTCTGTTCACTTGGCAAACTTTGCAAACAATGCACAGAACACGATGGTTCAACAATTAAATAATTTTAGATTTTAACAATGCTGAAAACAATAATAGAATATGTGTTAAGAAAAATCTATGGCTGTTGATATAGCTATTGAATTCTACAATGAAGAATGATGCTAATTAATCAGATTTACTTTTCCAAAGGGACACTATATAATGCTTTTGACAATAGTACAGATGGAGTCAGGGAGGATGTATTTTAAAACTTTAGGAAAGTCTTAAATTTTAAAACATTAAAATTTGCTTTTCATATGAACTCCTATAACAACAATGCCCCTACCTTTCTTGTCTACTAATTCTGCCAAAAATGATATGTTTATTTGGAAACAGTAAAGTATGTCTGACATTTTTAAGATGCAGCAAGGGGGGGAATTTTACAAAAGTGAAGGGGGTGAAAAGGAATTTTTATCCCACTAAAGAAGCAACACAATCGCAAGATATCTGAGTTTTATAAATCTCCTGGATTGAGATAACATATGCTGCTCATTTTTTGGTATTTTCATTGAATTGAAAAGTTAGGACTTGGAATACACCAGAGCATTTCAGTAACACAATGATTGTTCAGTGTTGGGTCCAGCTTGAACTGTTCATCTGGAAAGTTTTAGCTGAAACCATCATAATTAATTAGGAATGGTTTAACTAGTTCAGAAAAAAAAATAATTGTAGGGCTCCCCCTTACCCTGGGTAGAGGCCTGCATGATCTCCTCTGCAAAAATGAAATAATCCTATCGGTGCCAACCTCGTTCTCAACTCTCAAGCTCAAGTGGGCTCACACTGTAAGGCATCCCAGTCTGGACTGTTGCATACCTCAGAGTCTTTACAGTGGTGATTTGTTTCAGCATATTCGGATCCATAATCAGACTTTCTCAAAATCTGGGGTATTCAACTGGGACAAATTGTCTTCAGTTGTTACTCAAAGGCAGCAGGAGACAGGGAATGCAAATGAGCAGAGAACAGCCATGGTAAAATGAAGAAGTGAAGATGGTATGGAAATAAAATAGGACTTGTGGATGGCTTTTTTTTTTCCTTCCAACAAAACCTAATAACTTGAAACAGAAAACAGCTCAGTGCAGGAAGGGAGAGTCAGGCCATTAATCTTTCATTAGAAAACACCAGACTTTTGGTCTACCACTATTTCAAATAGAGATGAGCACAGGATTTAACAAGAAACCGTTGGTTGTAGTTTCTGCTGGTAAAATCAAATTTAGAGGTGGGTTGATTCCTCAGGCCATTTATCTGTGTTCTTTCCAAGCTCAGTGCAGAAGCTGGATTAAATCATTTTACTGGGGCTCAATGGGTCTACCTCTCTTTTCAACTTTTTATAAGAGACAAAATCATATTTAACAATTGAAAAAAAATATTGTTATTGTCAGGTTAAAATCTGCAGTAGTATGTCTGCCACTATTTATTAATTAGTAAAATTAGGTAAATTAGTTAAAATCTAGCTTAATAGTGGGAGTTTCACAAAATGTAAAGCTAATAATGAAAAGCTTGACAATTTGTATGCAGGAAATTTTTGTTCTAACTGTGACATTCTGAATTTCCATTTTGCTGGTATTCATTAAGCACTGCATAAACAGAAAACTCTGGCTTTAAATGTAGGTATTCCTAATCAAATCTGCACCCCTGTGGTTAGGTTAGATATGTCCTGTGATACTGCTTGTGTCCCTTGATTAAAGAAATTATATAATTTCACCTCTTTGAAACGTCTCTGTGCTAAATGTCAATTTTACATTTTACAGTTCTCAATTTTTACATTGTTGACTGATTTATGTAGTGTTCTACTCTAGATGTGGAACATTTCACTTACATTACCAGCAAATATTGTATGATTTTTTTTTTGCAAGCGTTTACCTTTTGCAGTGACAAATCATTGGCAATTCAAGGATTACAATCCCTGTATTTCTAGAAAACATTTGAGAATTTTCAAAATTACTGTAAGACATTTCATGAAATGAAAAGAATGAAAAGACCTTTAGATATAATTTGCATTCCCAGGATTTTTTCTTGCCAGAAATTTTCTTTTTGTAAGAGTACACAAGTAAGTGTTAAAAATTTGAGTCAACAAATAAAAGCTTGTGCTAGGTTATTGTTGAGATAAAAACCAAATAGGTGAAGTTCAAAATCTAAGTGCCTGAGATGATTAAAAAATTTTAAATTCTTCATTTGAAAGGGATACCATGAAATGTCCTTTTCTGGCATGCATGCTGAGATCAGGAGATAACTTATAAAAATGAACGTAAAAATGTATCCTTTTTGCCCGTTGTGGACGTTTGAAAAGCCACAGGCTATTCAAATTGTGCTGTGAATAGACCATTCTCCAGTGTAAGAAGAAGGAGTTCTTCCCAGGATTCAAATAAAATATTTTTCATCTTCACTGTGAAGAGCTTTTTTCCTCTGCTTTTCTTTATAGGAATAAAAGGCCTTTCTGTTCTTTCAATTGAGCGACCTCTGCCTTTTAGGGGGAAAGGAAGTTTCTGCTCCACTCACCCATCACCACCACCCAGAAATTCTTCAGCTTCTGTGCCTGAGCCAGGTGAACAATTGGTACAATTGGGGATGGGAAGGAAGGAAAGAGAAGTATGTGAGCACACATTCATACTTTTTCCACCAAAGAAGGCAGGAAGATTCGTAACCACAAGAAAAAGAACTTAAAACACCTCTCAGGTGGAAATGGATACATTTTGTGGCACAGCAATGTGGTTGAGGTTTAATTTGAAAGCTTACTGTTAAATGGCTCAGGCAGCTTTGCAGTTGCCAAAAGAATACCCTTTATGCATTCAGATATGCAATACCCAGTCTGCAGCATCAGTCACAGTCCATTTAGGTCATTTTGTTACACTGCAGTTTGTTAGAATATCACTAAATTGTCTCAGCAACTCCTAGAACAGAGTGTTGGGTTGTTTATTTAATTTATTATGTTTTCAAATAGCATTCATTAGATATTCTTCAAGCTATTCTGGACCTACTTTGGGCTTGAATCTTGAAACTGGAGATTTGAGGATCTAGGGTGTTCTTAAGCACAAAGTCACCCTGGACAAAATCTAGCCCAACTTGTTGTGATTTGTTGGCAGTTGGACATTTAAGGGCTGAGACCATCGTCATGGTGCACTTACATTGTCCCTGGCAATAGGTGGGGATAAACAGATTTAAAAGGGCACAGTTTTGACAATACTTATATAAACAATTTTTCCTTCATCTCTAACAAATTCTTTAGTGTTAGTTTGCAGAGGCATCACGTCTGCCATGTAGTCTATGGATTTCAGTTATTGTCATTATGGATCTGGCATCCTTCCTAAGTATTGTATATTGTGTGCTTTGGTTCAAATACACCTGTCTACACCAAGTTATTAGGAACTTTTAAGATGCATATGCACCTTTTAAAATATGCAGATATATTACACCTATCCTTTTAAAAATTGACTAATGGTTGACTTTAGGCAGTGGTGTAGCTATGTTCCTGTAATCTGTGTGTTTTATTTAAATTGAATGAAATTATTTTCATTTTGTAAAGTAATAAGTAAATTAAAGGGAAAGTCTTTGTAGGCTGCTGTTTTTATTATGTCCTAACCTTAAGTAGAAAGAAAGCCAAGCCAACTAGTTGTTCTTGCTTTTATTAAAGTTCCTGTTGGCAGCGCACTGATGGGACACATTAATCTTGGTATTAATGCTGAGGAAAAGGGGCTTAGAAGCCTAGGATGAATAAATCATTGCAGAGCCCATTTGGATCTGTTGGCACCTACCCTGCTATGTTGTTGCTGGATAAAAAGTCTTCCCTAAGTGTTAAAGAGTTGGATAACACAGTTGGCTTATTGCAGAATGGCCCTCAGTAATTTGTGAGCGGTCTGAATGGGGGTAGCAAGCACCAGGGCAGGTTGGTTTGAGCATGGCAAGCCTCTGGGCTGACACTGAGAAAAGTAAAGACACATTTTCTTCCATCCCCAGTAACCTGTGTAGTCTTTGTCACTGGGAGTGGTGCTAGTGATGCTTCCAGTCTCGCTCTGAGGTGTTTGTTGGCACTAGAGAGGAAGAGTAGTTGAAATGCTTCCTATTTGTGTTACTTACGTCCATCTCCAATCACTTCATTAAAATTTTTGGAGCCTCAGGGTGAGCCATTTATTTTGCAATTTAAAAGCCACATTATCCATTTATCTTTCCCTTGAAGACTCTCTCTGAATAAGCAGAAAGGTAAAACCATCAGACTCCAAGAGTAACTTTTTGCTTCAGTTCCTTCATATCTTGCTCTTTTCTGGGCAACTTTTGGGGTTTTTTTCAGTCCCTTTGTTTCTGCAACATGCTCATCTATTTGTGTTTGGCTCAGAAGCCTCTCACTGCTCTGTTTCACAAAACTGCCCTGCTCTCAAGACTCTCCTTCATAACACAGCCTCAGAAATGGGTTTTGGCTACCAGTCTCCTTGACCCCTTCCAGATTCAATTCAGATGCAGTTCCGCACATTTTCGGTGTAGGATGCAACTAAAATATGACTCCATGAGGTTTCTGGGATGGCCAAGGGGAAGGTGCTCAAGGAAAGAGGGAATGAGCAGTGCTAGACAGCATTGCTGTGGAACTGGAAGGTTCACAGCCTTTTCACCACCCAGGTCCTGACGCCAATAAATCAGTGACTGCCGTGATGTTTTCACTGGCCCCAGGTGGGCTCTTCTGTCCTCTGGAGCATTCTATGCACTTAAAAATTAATGGAGTGGGATTGGTGTCTTGGTGAGTTTTTCCCAGTTTCCCACAGCTTTCATTGCTGCTCCATGGAACAGTGGCTGCAGATACCCGAGGAAGGTTGCCATGCGGCAGTAGCTACACATTTTCAGTGGCAGTCAGTGAACAATTGCGTGCTACAAGTTACACTGTCTTCTCTGGTCTGTTCTTCAACTGATGAAGCACCTATTATTAGCCAGGCAATAATCAAATATTTGAAATAGGCATATAAAAGAAGATTTGAAGAATAATGCATGCTACCATCTATTAGGCATTTCACGCCTTCAAGGGATGCACTGAAGTGTAGAAATCCAAGCTATATCACTATTTTGACACAATTGCTGTTCAGACAGCTCTATTTTCTCAGTGTATTTTATTCATAAAACAATCTTGTTTCATAAACACATATCATCTTTAATGCAATGGATGTAATGTACAACAATTATTTTGGATAACTTTTAGTTGTTAGATAGCATAAATCACAGTTAAAGTAACATTAAAACAGAAGGAAGATGGAAAACAGCATGAAATGTCTCAATACATTTTATTTTCAATGAAATAATAGAATATCATTTTACCAGTTCTAACATAAATGGAATCATTTGAAAGCTATCAACCTGTACATGTGCTGTAATAGAAAGAAACATACTTTTTCAAGTCAGCTGGTTGTCAGTGGACTTGGGAAGGAAGACTTTCATTTACATGTGGTCCTTGTAAAGCTGCTGGTTAGCAACAGTTTACAATTTAAAAGCTCAAGCAATGAGCAATTACAATGTGGTAATGGAACACCAGAAACAGAAGAGAGAGGACAAGAGTCACTTGGTTTTCTTTCAGAATGTGATTTTCCCAGGAAAGTAATAATAATTTAGCTCATTTCTTAAGCAGGGGAAAAAATGCCTGTGTGTCTATTTTGATACATCATCTTACTCCCTTTCTACCTCCTGTCTTCTCCCACTGTCTCTGGCCCAGAGCTGTGCTAAGTACAATGGCTTGTGCAGTGTCCTAATGCTGGTCTCAATTTGTACAGCACAGTTTGTGAATAACTTGTATATCTAGTTTTGTTCAAAAGCCTCCAAATTGAGTATATATTGAAATTACTGGTTTTAGAACAGCACTGACTCAAACTTTTGTTGTTAAAAAAGAGAATCTGTAATTCTGAACTGATTTGCAAGCAAATGTTATTATAACAAAAAATCCTCTTCTGAATTCCTCACTTTTCTTCTGCATTTTCACAATGGGGTCCTTCCAAAATGCCAGGGAATGTTCATGCCTGCAGTGGTCTCATCATATTGTGTCATGTCAGAGAAAGTTTGTGAGCATGGGTCTCTATGGAAGGGCCAAGTCTTAATGCAAGCACCTTTTATCTTAGAAGAATGGGATACCAAGTGCTTGGTTCCACTTGTTAACAATTGGAAAAGCAGAATCTGGCCTAACTTGTAATAATAGTAATTATTAAATTGCATGGTGGGCCTGAGTCTAATTTTACTCTTATTTTATAGAGCCATTGGCTTTAATGGACTTGCTCCAAAATTTTCACTGGCATAATCGTGAGCAGAATTAGGCCCAATAACTGTCATGTAAAACAAAGTCATTCCATCTTGTAAACCATAAAGGAGGTTACATGGTAGTTAAGTGTGGGCCAAAAACATTAATCTTTCAGATGATGTGTTTAATGGCAGCCTTGGATGCTTGCAGTCAATTAAAATTTCCTGGCACATTTTCATAGGATAAGGAACGTTTGTTACTAATCATGTCCAAAAGGAATTCTAGCTGGTGTAATTGTATTTTACTTAGCTAAAATTGCCTTTGTGCTTATAGTTAGGTTGTTATTCTTCTCTCTATTTTTTAAAAAACCCACACGATTTTGCAGTTATTTTGGTGCAGATGATAGCTGTGCTATTGCCCAGAAGCAGCATAAAGTAGAGTTTCTCTTACTCTGTGCTGTGGAACTACGAAGTGTCTTTAAAGTCGAGAATTGGGAGGGGGGAAGGAAGTGTCAAGGCTGCTGTTTTTAATATTTAGGGACAGATTCTCAGCTAATATAAATTATCATAGATGGGTTGAAACATCATAATTGATCTGCCTTTTTTCTCTTAAAATAATGTACATTTTAATTGGCCATGCCACTTTGGTTTTATCACTTCTACCTATAAAATACAATATTTTATGACACTTTGGTCCAAAAAAAAAAAAAGAAACAACATGCAGTGTATTACACTTTTGCTTTTTCCTTGTGTAAATACTGAACTTAGCCTAAAGTGACTCTGAAACACTTCAGATCAGCTGCCATAGCAATAAATATTCTTTGAAAATACCTGTATTTCTGCCCATTTCTTTGGGCAGTCAAATCTGCACTTTGTTTAATGCCCATCAAAGATAATGTGAATTTTCCCAGCCATTTGGAAGATGGGGCAGTGTTACCATACTAAGGAATTTATACCAGATTGAAAATCTCTCCTAAGAAGATGCCCCATATGAGCTTCAAATGGATATATGGAGAGCAATTGTTCCTTGCGTGCTCTGTGGGAAAACCTAGCAAAACTGTGGATATGAGAGATCAGGAAAGAGTTTAGGAGTTGACTGTTGTGCTTTCCCTTAGAGCTACAGAGTGGCACAAGAAAGTGTGGTGCTCTTCCTCTTATTAAGTTATATATTATTTTTATATAGTTTTTACTTCACTCTATCTCTCAAAATGGTGCGTGCAGGGAGGGAGCAGTGGTGTTTTTGTCTTTGAGCAGCTGATCAGTTTTGTGAGAATGTGTTGGGAATATGAGTCAAAGTATCCCAACAACCTCCAGATGCATCCACAGACAGAAATCTTCATTGCACTCTCTTAAACAAAAAAACCCCCAGAAACTGATATTGCTGGTACTGAAGTCTGGTGGTGATCTAAAACATTGTGCATTTTCATAGGCATTGGAAAAAGCCAAAGAAGGTGCATGTGAGGCAATACCTGCATATTTTAGTTAAATATATAAGGAAGCAAGAGTGCTTGTGACTAAGCCAGAAAATTGAATGCAAATATTGGTTTGGGCTTACCAGCTACAAGTCTCCTAACCTGAAATATTATATTTTTGGATTTCAGTTTCACAATACTATATACTTGGCTTCTCCAGTTCAAGTCCATAACAAATTATTTGCATGCTGTGCTGGGATTTAAAAAAAAAAAAATGTAAAAATTGAGAAACAGCTGCTGTTGTCTCTTTAGTTTGACTTCAATTTATTCTCAAACTCAGCCAACAAACACAGTCCTCCTACACTTGTAGAGCTTCTGGTTTTTCTTGGCCCATACAGCCCTTTGTCCTCTGGCAAAATTTCACTGGAAACTTCATGCAAATACTGTTTGATCTTTACCGACTCATCTCAAGGAGGAGGACTCATGTTTTAGCTTCTTTTCCTTCTCTGTAGTGAGGAAAAGAGAAAGGTAGAAATTTTACATGAGGAAACAACTGTGTACGGGTCTAGTCTCAAGAGCCTCAAGAGTTCTTGGGCAGCTGTGACTGTGGGCTTTCCGTATGTGCTTCAGTGAGGTATTTACCAGCATAACCAGTGACTGTAATAAATGTAATGAGGTCTCACTGTATTTTCTTTCTGTATTTTGGGTGCAGTTTACCCAACACTCTTACTATCTGCAGAGTGAGAGGATTCTGAAAACCTCCTCTTTCAATTCATTGTCTTACACAAATAGGAATCAGTGCAAGTCTATGCAGGAAAAAAACATAGGGAACTATGGCACTTAGTTTTTGATCACTGCCACCCTTGCTGATCAAATTATGCTCATGTGAGATCAAATATTCTTTTACTCTTTGGAAATTTGAATCAAGCTCTCCAAACTCTGACTCCAGAATGGTTCTGAGACTAAGGAATAAAGGAAATGAATGAAAATTATTTAAAAGGCCAAAAAGATAGGAAGTATTGATGCAGAAACACTGGTGTCTCTGACATAAAGATTAGCAATGAGACTTGTCCTGCTGCTTCTCAGACATACGCAGTCATCTACCCGGTTTCTGCCTGGAGTCATAACAGTGTCAAGTAGAAAGCAGCAGTTTTGCATGTTTGGCTGATGGTTTCCCTCTTTGCCTTCCTTCTTTTCCTCCTGCATGCTTTGACAACAAATTTCAATTGGCTGCAAGACTTCAGTTACATTCTTCTGCCTGTGTTTAACTGATCCATAAATATCTACTTTCATTTGCCTCCACAGCATCCTTGTGGCCTCACTATTCTGACTTCTGCTGCTTGCTCATGCTGAAGTTTTGGATATGCCAGATTAATTATCCCTTAATCAGAGGAATATGCATGTCTAGTCAACCTTTTTTTTTTCTGATATCAGGGTGGCAGAGATATTAAACAGCAGTGTCCAGGAAGAGAAGAGGAATAGCTTGGAACAGCTGTGGAATTTGTTAATAGGAGCATGAGAGAGTGAAGGGTTCATCCTGAAAGGGGTTGTGGTAACTTAGCAGTTTACCTGCACAGAAACAACATAAAAAAATTGTTTAAATATCTTCAGTAGTAAAATCAGGATGCTGTCATGGATCGTATTTTCTAAAATATGAGATAATGGTACAACACAGGAACATTCAAAAACCTACTATTAGTTATTGTTACAAATGAATAAATACAGTGAGTTCTAATTGCCAGCTCTATTCTGAATTCATCTTTGTTTAAGGTTTAGAAGGGTCTGACTCAGACAAAAACTCATCCTGTTAGTAATTCAAGCTATTTTTAATAGTGCAAACTGAGTTCCTGTAAGAGATTGTTTTAAAGTTCTCTTTGATTTCAGATATCTTCATATATCACACTAGATATGTATCCCAGATATCTGAGCTGTGTGGGAAATGAGCATGCTCTGACTTACACAGTGTTTTGGAAAGGCAACCTGAAACAGGAGATGTTTAGATATTACAGTGGCAGCCAAAGGAGTGTGGGGAGCCAGCTAGGCAGAAGTACTCTTTAGTTCAGTGGCTGGGCTTAAAATGAAAAGTTGTCAATTTTCTGTTTTAGAGGGGAAAAAAAGTTATTTGTTTTTTGTTCACATACCATGGGGAAATTGTTAAAAAAACCCAACTAAACAAAAACTAGAGAACTGAAACGACAAAAAAGCTTGCTATCCAGTATGCGTTTTCAGATAAAATGCATTTCTCTTTAGACATCTTGGCAAAACAGGAAATGGTCCTATAAAGTACTTTGGTCGCTGAAGTTGTCTTTTTCTTAAAATATTTTTGTAAGCAAACTAATTTGGCAGTTTGGGTTGATTTAGATTGGTGCATCTTTATTCATTTTTCAGTTTTGAGGAATAATCCGATCCTTACTTCTGAAATGCAGGAGAGAATCGTATGATTCTGGGTTTGGGCAATCCAATCCACAGAAGGACATCAAGCATGGTTTGTTCCTTTCATAAACAAGTTATTTGCTCTTCTTATATCATTGCTGATTCATTTGGACTATTAACAGGCTTTTTAAAACTATTAAAGCCTCACTACTCATCTTCAAAACTGCCTCTAGGCATCTTTGATTTATGTGGTCAGCATTTACTCCCTAAGGTCTTATCGACCTTGGCAGTGTTAGAAATCATATTTTCACATGCATGAATTGCCCTTGACTAATTTCTCCAGTACAGTTTGAGCATAAATAACCTTCCTTTGGCAGTTGTTTTTTACTTTTCACTTGTTTATTTTTAAGAAACATGGTGTGAATGTGTGTATGTAATATACTGCAAAGTGAATCTCTATTAAGTTTGGTTAAGAATGCGCATTATTGTTCTCCTTAGATATGTTAGTGCTAGATGGAAGGATTTTTAATTTTTTTTTTATTTCAAGTTCTTTTTTTCCTAATTTCCCTTTCGGAATCCTGCAATTCACAGTGACTTTTGATTTTATTCTCCCCCATAGTAGTTAAACATTTCTAAAAACAGAGTGAAATTAATTTTCTCATTGTGACATGGGACATGTACTCCATAACAGCCCTCCCTATCTCATTAGCAAACATAAAAAAAGGTAAAGGTTTAGAAAGATTTTGAATTTGTGAAATTAGACTTCCAGTAAGAAGTGTGCCAGGACCACAGACACATTGCAAGTGACTACATCAGACAACAGGCCAGGAGAGGAATCCAAGAACAGAACTTCACTAGCAGCACCTGAGCATCAAGAAAATATCTTACACTGTGTAACTGAGTGGTTTCCAGACTAGGAGCGTGGAATTTGAGCACTACACGCATTTCCCACTTTTGTTGTAGATGTAGGATGTGGCCTGGCAAGCCAAGCAGCCTGGCACCCGAGGGAAAATGAAAAAAGGTTGGAAAGTAAAATTCCTCTGTCCAAATTCAAGCTCTACAGCTGAGCCATTATGCCCTGGTGTGTAAAGGAAAGCACTGTATTGGAGAATGTGTTAACTGCCATGGCATTATAAAACTCCTGTGATTTGGGTACTTTCTGAAACGTTTAACAGTGCTAGTAGAAAGCAGGTAACTCTTTAATTTACTTGATCGAGGTAAACCTTACATAACTGTAAATAAAAAGAGGATGATAAGGTGAATTTAACAGCAAATAGTTATTATTGAGTCATTCAACTCTTTGAACCTGTGCATTTTACTGGCATGTTAGAAGTGTGATGAATAATTTTCTTGGTCTCTGATACAATGTTTGCAGCCATCTGTAGATACAGTGAATATTTCCTTAGTGATGCAACTACAAAAAACCCGGGTGAATGCACCTCAAGATTGTCACAGTTCATAGAGCATTAGCTGAGGCACAATTCTGTGATGTGCTTTCTACACATAATCATGGGGTAAGAATAGAATTTTTCCTTCTCGCTTGCAGACATATATTTTCAGTTCCCTTTACAATGTTCTCACCAGAAATTTTCCTAACCTTCAGCCAAAAATTTTTTGACAGCAGTATGAGCTCCATTGTGTAATTCTTCAATTGTGTTTGAGATGGAAACAATACCTTCATTTTCTGACACCAATTTTCAGAAAATGTGGCATCAGCCTCAGCACTGCCTCATGCTCTGTGACAGGGACTGGCAAAGGATGCGCCTTCCAGCGCTGCCTCCAGTGGTTCTCGGGGTGCTGCACTGCACTCTCGGGAGCAGCGCTGAGGAGTATCTGGGCCTTGGTGACTTTGTGGTCTGGAAGACAAAGTCATCAGAGTAACTTTCTCAGTGAGCTGAGCTGGCACCTGTGTAACACTGAAATTCCTCCAAGAGGTACAGAAGCCATACTTAATGTTAATGACCTGAGTATTTCAAGCAGGAGAAATCCATGAACTGTGAGCCCTGTTCAGATTTCATATGAAAAATCCTCTTTTCCAATTCAAGATATTTTACAAAAGACTGATGCCTTTTTCCCTAAATGTTATCCTGTGGACTTTCTTCTGTATTTCCTATCATTTCTGCTGATAATCTTTCAAATGTTTTACTTTGTAAAAAAAAAAAAAAAAAAAAAAAAAAAAAAAAAAAAAAAAAAAAAAAAAAAAAAAAGCCTTTTCTGTGACAATCTAATATAAAGAGTAATCTAACAATGGGAGCCTGGAGGCAAAAGTCTCCTTGTGTTAATATGCTTGTTACAGAAATGCAACTTTCTATGAAGATTGAAGCCCTAGTTCATGGGATTGGAACCTTCAGCCTAAAGAGAAAAGTGTTCGGGCTAAGAAACAAGCATTCTACTATGACTTTCACTGCTAGTGCTGTACACTAAGAACATAGGTTTTGTGTTCCTTAAAGGCCTTAGCTTTACCAACCATATTATAAACTATCTCCTGTTTGTTATTTATGTTGAAGATTTCTGGAAACTCTTGAGACTTTCTTGTTTTGCCTATGAAGTGTTGTCAGTGTGGCACATGTTTTGTTCTTTTTAGAAAGGCATAGGATAATAGCAAGTTGGCAGTGGATAATTTTCTAATTATGTGGCATATCTCCCATTTCACGGGCTCACTGGCAGTTTCAGAGTGACAAGAGGATAAATGATGCTGATCGTTCTCCACAAAATGACACCTTTGAGGGCCTGAGAGAAAGTTGCAGTCAAATCCACATGCATTCAGGTAAGGATCTCATATAACTTTTCTTTATGAAACCCTGATAGAATGAATGTTTTGGACAGAGTAAGCAGCTTTGTTTACTGTGCTTTATGGAGCAAAATATTTTTAAAACCAAGTTGTGAGCACCAGGTCAGGACGAGAGCAGACATGGCTGCATCTCTATCTGAAAACAATTGCAATCATTGCATGGAAACAAAGCCTGAGGGAGGTTGACCACTAGATGTTTTCAGAGACATGAAGAATTATCTCACCTTAAATAGGTTGCCTCATCAGTTGTTTTGATTCAAGCTGATGTTTTGTACTCTTTTCCTTCATTCTGTTGCTGTGCCAGACGAATAATTTATTGCACTATTGTCAAGGCAGACAAGGGGGCTTTTTCTCTTTTTTTTTTTTTTGATGTTATTTGGATTCACAGGATAATTACACAGTCTTGCTTATATGCTCAGTGTTGGAGCTAGTCTCACATTGTTCTTATCATTGCCTATGTATATTACAAAGAAGTCCAACAAAAATTTTTCAATATGTTTCAAGTACTATATATATCAGTCTCTATTGATCTGTCTTTGTCACTTTAAGATAAGAAAACATAAAATTCCGAGAGGATTTGCAAAATGAAGATATATAAAATCTTCACCATATTCTCTCACTTCTATGTGATGTGTTATGTGGTACTTTACCTAGATTCTACCAGAGAGTTGGAGATGCATACCATAGTTACAGACTACTGATTTGAAAATTGCTATGGGCTCATTAAGTCATGGGAGAAATACTCTGATTAATAAACTATTTATTTGCAATTATTTTGGCTAATCCAGAATTTATATGCTGCCAAAGCTAAACCAGAATCTGGATTTAAAAAAAAGCAAGTTATCACGACTTAAGGAATAAAATTTCATCAGATCAAATTTTATAGTTTCATTTCATCCTGTAAGTTGTACTAGGATGATGAATTTAGATGTCAACTTTTGGAAGTGACCTGGAGTATTCAGAAAGAGTAATTTATGTTTAATGATACTGACTTTGTTACAGTCAACACAGAAAACGAGCAAGGAGGGTTGGGAAGCAGTTCAGAATGCAGACCTGAACTAGAAGATCTGAAACACTGTCTGGAGGGGACTGACTTCACAAGGTTAAACTCAACCTTTGTCTCATATTCAGAGTTCTGCAGAATTTCTGAGCCTCTCACATGGAATCAGCACTGACAATACTCAGAACTTTGCAGGACCAAGTACAGCCTTAGATGGGCTTCTACAGATGAGACCATCTGAGAATTTCTAGTGACTAGAAATACAAATTTCCACCTAATAATGTCAAGGGAACATATGCAGGATTTTTGGAAACACAGATATTTACAGTAGCAGAGAGTTGAGGTAAGTGCTAGCTTTGATTACATGGAACTCTGGTGTTAGGGTGAGTTCTGTAGTTGTACACTTGGAGGGATACTGTTATTCATTCCCATGCTCTGTCTAAGCATTCTGAACATACATATCCTCCTAGCCCAGGTAAGCACACAGAAGGATTGTCAAACTTTTTTACAAGTGGGAAGTCATTGCCTCAAGCTACTTAGGAAGTCATAAGATTCAAGGGACTTCCCTCTCCCATTCCATGCTCTAAATTACAGAACCATCTTTCCTCCCTCGTTTTTTGTAGCTGTCCAAAGTGATCCACAAAAACACTGTACTTGATTTCTCAGTGAAATAGATTTCATAGATATACAATAAAGGACATTTAACAGTCTATCTACAGTTGCACCTAATTACTCAGGCTCTTGAATATGCATTGCAGAAGTACCTGTGAATTCATCAGTCTCACTGCTCAGCTTTAATTGCTTTACTTTTTGTTGTTTGATTAATTTGCATCGTTGTAGCATTGATGTTTTCATTGTTCTACTTAAAATAATCAAACAATGAAACCTTAAAATTCTTTGCATGTGGTCCTTGTAAATTTACACCTAAAACCCCTTGAATATAATGTTCCCAAGCCACCTAAAGAGGAGCAACTCACGCATGCCAGTGCAAACATCATACTATTGCAGTGTTTATCACAATAAAATAGTGAGTTTTTTCATTGAGCTATGTGTTCTGAGAAAGATGCAGGAGAGCCTGGGGCTGTATTTGATCACAAGCTTCACACAATCTGACTGGGTCAACGAGTTTTTCCAGCCAATTTAGACAATTTTCTGTGTGTGGACAAAATCCCTGGATTTCTCCGTAGTGTTTATCAAGGTAAGCTTCATGAAGTATTTCAGAAACCCCTCTTTTCCTTCCTTCCTGCCTTCCTGCCTGTCTGCCTTCTAACAATGTAGGACTGATGTACACTTCTGTACATCTGTCTTAAGGTCAGCATGGTCACTACCACTTGTGTTTAAACAGAGCAGGGTTAGCTGGCCACACCTATATCTGGGCTGCCCAGGGAGTCACATGCAATCTTTGCTACACGTAATACTCCCAGAGTGGGAATGCAGGATATGCAGAATGGTTGCCAGCCCTGTCTGCAAACAGAACAGCAAAAGTTTTTCCAGTTGATGAAGACAAGGTGCTACAATTAAGCTTCACAGTACGACAGACACTGCTGAAACGAATTTCACTTCTTAAACTCTTTCTTCTAGAGGTTCACCATCACAGCTCCTCATTAATCCCCCATTATGCTCCTGAAGTGTAGATTGAATTTAGAACTTTCTAGTATTACACTTTTCCATGTTCCTGTGTTTCAGTACTATTTTTTTTTTTTTAAGTATGTAACCTGGCCAGAATTTTTTGAAGTACTTGGCATTTTGGTACAGAACTATTAAATGTAATGAGGTTTGAAGTACAGTTTGGAAGGCACACCATGTTTGCAGGTCTGATTTGTACAGTTCATCAATTATTTGTGCATCTGAAGTGATGCAGTACTATGTGTAAAGGTTTTGTGGGACATGGGGCTGTATCATACCATATTTTCCCTTCCTATTTGAATAGTAGTTTTTTTTAGTTTTGATGTTTAGGTTGCAGAGTTTCTGAGCATGAGCCCAAGTAAGGCCTTGCTGTGATGCTACTGGATTGAATGCAATTGAAAAGAAACTAATAGGGCTTAATTTATTGGTAGTGGAGAAATCTGCTTAGTCTTACAGTCAATGCCTGTATGGTTCATATGAGAAAAGGGGAAGAGTTAAATTCTTTATGGTATCCATGAAAAGTGAAAGTGAATTGCTAGGGTCTAAACTTCTGTTCTTAATTTTGTCACTATGATATCGTAGGTAAAATTAGAGGAATTACTTAAGGAGTACTAGAGGTCACTGAAAATATTAAATGGACGATCTTTAATTTTTATTTGCAGTTTCAAATACCATCAGAGAACGAGTATTTAGGGGTTAATGTTCTTTTGTTTGATATGTCCAGATGCTGATAGATGGTGATGCATTTAATGAAAGATGGCAACAGTCTGACTGGTGGAATGTTTGTGAGGTAGGGGACAGGTTAAGGTTTACACTTGTGACTTCAGCACTGTCCTTTCTTGCATCCTGAGCTATTTAATTTGGAAGCACTATGTTCTTCGAATGAGGTAAGAATTTAGTATGCTGTGCATCTTCTCTTAATACATCTGCTCTCTATACAAAGCAAGGTGGGGAAAAGCAACAAATAAAGCCATAGAAATTGTATCAGTAGCACTAAGTTTTACTTATGCATTTAGTGCAAGGACAAAGCAAATCGGCCCATAACAGAATTAACCAAAAAGAAAATGAATGGATCTAGAGAAATGGCCTATCTAAAGCACTAAATGGGGTATAAATAAGAATTTCACTAGTTTTATAGGAGGATCCTAGAAACAGTCCTTTCCCAAGGTAGAACTAAGTTATTAGGTGTATTTCTCATTAATATGTGGTATCCATAACTGAGACACAAGTTTTGGAAAGTTGGATAATGGTGACAGTGTTGGTCACTATTCTGCATTGTAAATAATACATAATAAGATCATTATTTCTTCATTTTTACCACCCTTCTTTGTGGTCAAACTCTTCCTTGAAGATCTTCCGGAAAGGAGAAAAATAGTACTTTTTTTTATCATGAGTCATTTGGCCTGCAATAAGTTTTAACAAAAAGCAAAATAATGATAAAAAAATATAACATATTCTCAGCAGAATCCGCCTGTAAGAGGGATTTCACTGCATGCCATACAGAACCTAAAGCAGGTTTCTATGTTTCCACCCAACAATTAGAGCATATCCAGCTCAATGGATCTTAGAGTCTACAAGGTATAATCCAGGCATTTCATCCACACCTTCTGGAAGGAGCTACTGTTTGTGAAATGAGCTCACATTGAGATGATCACATCTGAGATGAACAGACACACTGGCAGAAGTGTGCTGGGAAATGCCACCACTGATCTGCGGAAGGTTTTGAAGATGACCATTTCAACAGGCGAATTTCTCACTTCTCATGTCCCATCAGAGTTGTGTTTGCAGCTAACTCAGGTTTGGTGTTCTCTCTTGCAGGTTTGCCCCAGCATTCTTGACTTTAAGAGCCATTCAGTTCTGTAAAAGTGTCTTGCTAAGTTATGCCAAGACAAATAGCAGCAGAACTGTATCCATGCTAGGAAATTGCACCAGTGTAACTATAAACTGAGATAGTTAAATCAGCACTGTGTGTAGACATAAGTACTTTGCTGGATTTCAGTCAAAACGCTTTTAAAGTAATGTTAAATTTTGTTTTTGTGACAGCTGTGGGCCAAACTGAACCACCTGTATTCGTATTCTATGCTTAGCCATAAGTACACTTCAAGTACATTCAAAATTTAAGACAAGAGAAAGTCCCACTGAAGTAATTTAAAACTTAAGGATATGCATCTGCTTAACTTCTTTCCCGACTCAGGAGGGACTTAAGCATGTACTTAGACTTATATGCTAACGTTTTCTGCTGAATAAGTACCATTATTTTTTAAAATGGCAATCAAGAAATTCTAATTTTGAATGTAATAGGAAAATTCCTAGATTCATTCAGCCAAAGATAATTGCTGTTTGGAGAGCTTTGCATGCTCATGGTAAGAAAAGTGCGTTTATCCAAGGAAAAAAGATCCTCTTTAAATTAGTACAACCTACAACACAATATTATTTTTATTAACATGTATGCTGTAATGCTGAAAGTTGTTATATGTTTGACTCAACCCAATAATCACACAATGTAAACGATAGTCAAACAAGAGCTTGAATTAATCTTTGCATTGCGAAGATTAATTAACCAGAAGGTTATTTCGCACCATTCTTCAGGGCAAAACATATCATTTGCTCTAAGGTTACAGCCTCTTTACTTTGTCAGAGTACTTTAAAATAGTCCTGAAATTTCTTTTTTGAGGAGCAAGGCAATAAATTGTTCCCCAGGACATGTTAGGTAGTACAAATTCTGCCAGTAGAGCAACTTCCAATGTTATGAACTATACAGCTGACTCTTGTTGGGTCCCAAGCCTTCCCAGGATTATCCATTTCAGTCAATCCCACTGGAGGAGAATTCCACATGCATGCACTCAGGTGAGCTTCACTGGCCAAACCGGTCCTCTCCCAAATCTGAGAGATTTCCATCCAGTGCCAGGCCCTCAGGAATATTCCGTCTTTGTCTCATGTTTTGTGTTTGAATGATTCTGCTTGGGATGATAATTAAGCTTGTAGAATCTCTTTTATGACATATCATTAAATACTTTTTACTCTTTTCATATGATGCGCTGATATCTTTTCTGTGTAAAAAGGGTGTCCAACAGTCTTCAGAAGAGAGGGCTTTATGAAATCGGCTTCTTATCAAATCATTAGATTTCGTGGTCCAAGCTCTTTGGTGGGCTCTTGGGAGTAATATTTGTGTTGTACCAAAGGAATTCACATTACTGTATTTTTATCTCTGTAGTCTGAATCCCTCAAAACTCACTTTTTAGGTATGCTGGAACTTGATTCACGCTGCAGTATGTGCTTACACAGATCTCTGAGATTTTCCCTTTTCTATACAAAAGGCAAGACGACTTTTCTTTTTAATCTCTTTTTTCCTTTCCCACAGCTCTGTTCTTCACTGGAAACATGATAACATATTTAAGCAATGAACAACATGGCATTTTAACATTAATCCTTAATGTTATTGAAATGTTTAAACCTGTATATTTTTCACTGTCTCATACACCATTCTAATTTCTTTTACTCTTTTAAATTCAGACATAATTTAGGATGGAAAATTACATCTTAGAATTACACCTGCAGCATGTAGTATTAGTATGACTTTTTCATGTCATGACAGTGATGTTTCTACAATCTATACATATTGATTTAGGCTGATAATAAACAATTTGATTAGGCTCTATCTATAGGCTGTCATTTCAATCACTGTCACTGTTCCAATAGAGTGGAAGGCAGATAGCAGACACATATGGCAAGATTTCTCAGAATAAAAACTCTGGCCTGATTAGAGCCCTAGGTTCAGTGAATTGGACAAGACAGCTCAGCTGCCAGGTTATTAACTCCCTCAGAAAATACTCTGCCTTTTCCCCGGGGCCAGCCTGAATATTCTGATCTGGATCGATAAGCAATCTCCGGTGTGTACAAAATGCCAGCTAGAATCATTTGTCTCAGTGCAGTCTCCTTACAAAGGATAAAACACCTGCAGTATATGGCCTTCTCTCCCTCCTCCCCCACCTTCCCCTTTTTAACTAATGACCCACAAAGAAGGAAGAGGTAACTGAATCTGTTCCATCATCAGGAAGGCTCTCTCAGGTTTGTTTTAATGATCACAATGGCTACCTTTCAATCTTACAAAAATTATATCAGTCATGGTTTCCCTGTGGCATGTTTATGTAAGTAATGTGAACCACAATGTAATGACAAGTGTACAGATGTCATTGTAAGAGGGCCCTTGGCAAGAAGATATCTCAGAATGTCAGAATTTTAATGAACCGTGGACTGCTGGTAGGGTTCTCTTTGGTGGTTGTCTTTTATATTTGTAATGTGTGCTGTGATCTGTTGCTTGGGCCTGAGATTTTTCAAGAGTGTTTAGCAACAAAGGATATTTTACAATTTATTATATCCAGAGTGGTGGTGTTTTCCCAATCCATTACATATCTGTGGTTTTGTTTGTAGCAGAGCTGGATTGTAGCCATGTAACTTGCACTTTCTTTAGATGCCAAAGAGGAATTTTTTATCTGAGTGAATTCAGAACCGCTCAAAGCTTTTGGACCTTTTTTTCACATGTTGACCTATTAATAACTTGACTCAAATCAAACATCTGCAGAGCTTGAGAAAATCAGCAAACCTCCAAGTTTCTCTCATTAATTGGTTATTTATTGCACCTGGAGTCACAGGACAGAACCTGATATTGCCTAACAAGTCTGTAGCTTCATATGTCCCATGTTGTTAAGAAATAAAAGCTGAATCTCCTTAGAAATCTACATAGAATTTACTGAGCAAGTTCTGACACTAAATACATGTTTCTGAGTATGGATGAAGTATAGAGGCCAGTTTTGGCTTATTTTTCCAGGCTATAGAACTAGGTCCTCATCCAGCTGTTAATGACAGCATCGTTCTGACCTCAGTCTAGGTAACTGTTCATGTCTGTGTGCCTATAGAAAACTCAGCCTTGAGTTAACGTAAACTGAAGATCCATGCCTAGTTAAAAAATTAAATGTTTTTTCTACGTCATATTCGATTATAACACATCATAAAAAAGCATTTTGTGTTGGTACTGCCATCACTTGGAAAAGGAAAGCTTGCATTTACTCTCTGTCCTTCTTTGCTGCATGAAGTGCCTTGCCCTCATAATGTCAAGAAATCAGAATATTGCCTTCCAGACAGCTCCCTTCATATTTGCTATCCAAAACTTCAGGAACTAAAGATGCTTTTAAAAAACAATGTAGGGAACAACTTCAGTGAATTGATTTCTCAATGTAGAAAGCACATTTCCTATCGAGATACTTATTAGAATGTTTATCTTAGAGAAAATGCACACGGTTTATATGAAAAGCTGATGTTATGTTAATTCCCATTATTATATACACATGATATTGAGAAAGATGGAACAAAGTGCCTTTAAACCAAAGCTGATGACATTTTTTTCCTGTTTGTTACAGTTTTATTGTAGTGAAATATGTTCATTTTAGCAGAGGAAAACTGCCCTAAATAGACAGCATAACAGCAGTAAGATGTCACATTGCAGAGCACAATTTAAAAATGATGTTCTCTAGAAGTAAGGCTTTTAGACATTTTGGTTTATGTATTAAAAGTTCCCACAAATTTGATTGAGAATGAGCCTTTGATGGATATTTGCTGCAGTTATGCTGCATTAGACTCGATTTATCCACCATCTCTCATTGTTGCTATTGATTGATTTTTAAATTAGATGAAGGCAATCAGTAAATACCACCCAATCAAGTCCTAAAAACATACAGGAGATTAGACAATTTAGGGTAATCAATGAAAATATTCTGTGATTTGCTACCACTCAATTTTGACCATAAATTACGACCATAACTTGCAAGTTAGTAAACCATAAAACAAGTGGATGTGACAAGAAAAACTATAAGAAATGAATTAAGGAGATGAAGAGGAACCACTAGTGTTATCATTTAATGAGACAAAATTACTCTTTATACATATCTGGCATTTCTAGTTGAGTCTTGCCAACAGTATTGGAGTACAAGAGTGCTAACACTTCTCTTATTTTTCCAGGATTTTGGTTTTGGGATTTTTTTTTTTGTGATATGATAACTGTTCTTTTGTGTAACAAATCAGTTTGAGCAATAACTAATCTACCTAATTGTGTTGCAGCAAATAAATTAATGTAATTTTAGGTTTAAAGCCTGCTGCTTGCTAAAACCCCGCACCTTTATCTCAGGCTCTTGCAAAGACTAATTTTAAAGTCACACTTCTACATGGTGTTATATTCTACAAACTTTGAAATGTAGCAAAAATTTAATGATATTACAGACCAACACTTTGAAGAAGCTGTGCTAATACACTTTCTCTGTGATACATGTCACCCATTTTCTATATTTTCACAACAGTCTCACTAGGAACTAATTCACATGCCTTCAAAAATCTGTTTTAAAGCTTATTTACTAGTTATTAATAATTGTCCACGTTTTTTCTATTTATGAACTTTAGTATCTATTTGGAATTTCTAGGCAGTATCTAGGCTGAAAAGCTGCTTACAGATATATAAACAACTATTAACAGCTATAGGCTATATTGGTATGAATTGGTGACATAAAGCAAATATTTGTCATAAATCTGCTGCATTAAAAAAGTAGTACCGGTGTGATACTGAGCAGCATGAAAAAATCTTCCTGGTTAATGCCTTTATGATCCACTTTAGAATAAAGAACACTTGGAAAAGGAGTCCAGAATAATTTTTGGGAGTGTTGATCATAGAAGAGGATGAAATTAAGATACTGTTGACAAGAGGAAAACTCATGTTCCTTTTTCTACATTGAACAGAAATCTGAGAGGCCTGAAAACTGCCCAGGTCACTTTGAAGGGTGATGAGATTGTAACAGAGCACAGAAGGAAAGAACATTCTCACTGCACTCACACCCACTAAAATGCAAAAGTGACTTTGTAGAGCTTGATGGTAGAGCAATTCCTTTGATAGCAGATAAATGCAAAATGCACAGGTGGAATAAATATTGAAAATATTTGGATTTATATTTACCACAGTTTACTTAATTCCCAGTAAAGACAGATTTCATGTTGCAGCAGAGAAAGCAAAACCCCCAGAGTCAAAAGAAAGCATTAGTGGTGTTGCAAACAAAAGATTAGTCAACAAATACTGACTCTGCATCAGCAGGTGGACTCTGTATGGGATAATCCAGAATTAGAACATTGCAAGGATTTCATGCAGGAGTTCCAAATTGTTGCTGTAGTAGACAAATGTCTGGCACTAGCAACTATCAAAAAAAAAAAAAAAAGTAGTTATTCTTAGCTGGTTCTTTTTTTAAAAAGTCATTTCCTTTAGCCTAGGGTTTTGGAATCAGGATTTGCTTTTCTGTGCGGGTCTGTGGAACAGTATAACAGAATAAGTCCATGTAAGTGCCGGGCTCCTTACAAAAAAAGGTTTCTCTCTGTCAAAACCACTACTCACCTGAATTCTGAATTTAACATTAGAAAATGTCCAAGTCTGGTCTTTCACATTTTCTGTGTTATTAAGTACATCTGTCTAAGGCAATCCAGTTTGCAGAACTGTGTGAATCCCTAATAGAATAAAAAACTTACCCCAGCTTACTAAATATTCTTTTTTAAAATATCACTGAAATGGACTTTTCTTTAACTCCTGCATTTTATCAGTTTCTACATGTTCATAAGATTTTAAGAAAGAAGCAATTTCAGTGCTAATAATACCTTTTCTTCCTTCCACATAAATTTGGTGCTAGAGGAAACTTCTGTGTCTTACAGCATTGTCATGATTTCTAACAAGTATGTACAATAAGACTGGAAGACACATAAGTCTCAAAAATAATATAGAATATAGAATATATACATTATTTCTGAAATCTGAGATTTTTATTTTAATTTGAAATCTCCTTTGAAAAAATGCATTTCCAGCTTATTTCTAAAAGATTCTGGTTGTGGTTGAACCTGTGGTAGAAATTTGCAAGATACACAGTTCAATTGCGAAGGCAGGAAATGAAACAGCTCAGAATCTGAACGAACTCTGGAGCATTTGCATTCCCATATTTAAATATTTGCCTGAATTACATGTGAGCTATAATTTTTCACTCACTGGAATTTTTTGCATTCTCCATAAGTGATAGTGCTAAGACAAATCAATATTTATATTATTGCAATATATGAACATATTCTGTTCAATCTCATGTTTGTGTGAGTTAAAAAATATACAAAACCCCAATAACCTCTAGTAAGTAGGACAGGAAAGGGAGAGAAAGAAAGAAAATCCCTGACTTGAAACAAAGACAGGGACCTACTCGCAGTTCCTGATGGACTGATGCAATACAATGAAGCTGGTGTATTCAATATAACTTTTAGAATAATTGCCTGGGAGGTAACAAGAAGAAGTACATTTTACTTTATCATGGTACATAAATAAAAGGGCAGACTAATTAATCATATAGCTTACTAAAAGTGCTTTTTATTTTGCCATTTAGTATGCCAGAAAGATCATTTTCTTTAATGTATATACCCAGTATTAACATGATTTAATCCATCATGTTCTGTATTATGAAATTACTTTGTTTTACTCCCTGATCCAGCTGAAGATCATTAACCCACACTATTTTCTAAGTCATACATCATTTGAGTGTATTACCTCATATAGCAAAAAAGCTACTTCCCTCGGTTATACACTCCAACTAAGAAATCATTTTTTCTGGATGTTGCTGACAAGAGGAGCTGTTTTCATTAGAAAGCAGATGGTTCACTATTTCGATTGTGTTTTACCTTCACATTTGCTCCAGCTCAGAGTTCTTTGCTGCCAGTTACCTCATTACCTCTCGCAACATCCATGTCCTATATCCCTGACCTAGCCATAAAATGTGCTAAACAAGCAAGTGCTTTGCCTTCCCCCAACACCTTTATTTCAGTCTGCATCCTCACCTGTTGTAAGTCAGGCTTCAAAAAGCAGCAAAGTGAAGCCAATCATCTGAACAGTAGGTTAAACTCCCACAGTTCTGCAGGTGTTTGTTAGCTGAGAGTGCCAAAGGTTTCAGATTTTGAGCTTGGACGTGAAGTCACACTGCTGATGAATTTGCCTCACAGAGCTTTAAGGCAGAATCTGGTCTTCTATCATTTCTTGTAGTTTTCAGTTTTTATGTTTATGATAGTGATATTTTCACTGTTATATTCTCTGAGTCTGTAGGATGCATGTTGTACTTGGGCTGCCCTGGGTGCCTGGTAAGTGTCAATAAATAGTGGTCTGCAATGTAAATGAAAGGTGTGCACAATAGAGTAATGGATCTTTGTGAGCCAGAATGAAGACTGAGGAGTTCCTGGAGATATGTCTTGGTATTTTTAGAATAAAAAATAATAAATCGTGTTTTAAAATAGAACACTTCAAGTAACAGAAGTAACACCTGTTAAGTTTCAGACTGGTTTTAGTTATCTCTAAGCATTTGCCTTGAGAAGTAGACCTTCATTCCCGTTAGGCAAGGAGACAAAATGCTTTCATTGCTTAAATAGAAAGCCACTTACTAGAGATTAAATCCTTAGAGGTAAACCCATCAGTACATACCTACAGTTTCTCCACACTATGTATGTTTTGGTTTTGATCATTCTATGCTGAGGATAATACTCAAACATTGTAGTAATAAATTCTACCTGCTTTGTGCAGTTTTTTCTGGTTTCTACGATATTCATCACAAACTCCATTTTTATTATAGCTTCATGTTTTCAGGGCAAGGTTTCACTTTTTTTTTTTTGCACATCCTTCTTAACTCATGTCAATTTTACCTTTTATTATTACCTCTTACGCTTGCCATGTGTAAAAATGTTATCTTTTTTTATTCACACTGAAAACTAATACAGAGCTTGGCAGGAATAAGGGTAGGGTATTGGGAGAGGTATTTGATTTTGTTAATTTGAAGGACAACATGTTCACTAATCTTAAAGTGCATCATAGATGGGATTTATTTAAAACAATGATCTTTGTAGAGTTTTCACTGAAAAAGGAAGAATAAAGGCCTGTAGTGAACATGTTGACACAATTCAAGGAAAAGATCATAGACTTGGAATTGTTCCAAACATATATGAGCACCAAGGACAATGTTTAGTTATACTTTAATAAACCACTGTACAAAGAGTTCTGAACGAGCTGGGGGGAAACATAAATCTACAATATTAGGAAAGCCAAAGCTGAAGGTCAGCCTGCAGTTAATAACCATGCTCAGTTGTATTATTTTTATGATGACACAATACCTAAGCTACTGAACTTGGCATACAAATAGCCATGCATGTTGTACAGAGTAAGGAATATGCAATTGGTTTGAGCTTGACTTCTACCTGTCTGTCTATAATATCCGTGGATTCTGGTCTACTCTCTGTTGCATGCAGCCTCAGCAGCCAGCCTGAATAAAGCTCACAGCCATAATTCAGCTACAAATGGAGTAGAGCAAAAACAGGAGGTGCAGGTGCTGCTGCTTGCACATCATGAGCCAGAAACTGAAAAAGGTGAGGCACAGAGACAGATTATCTTCTGCAGGAGGAGCTGGGTGCAGCTGCCACTGGTGCTCTAGAGGCAGTGCCTTTACACAGTGAAGTCTTTGTTGCGGAACTTTAACCTTCTCTCATTGGTGTGGACAGGATTGCCAAAGTGATGAGAAAAGAGAAGACTGCAAAGGCTTCTGGAGGGACTGGATTATCCCACACTGGAGTATGTGCAGTGTCAGGATTTACTCCAGTAAACAGAGAAAAGATGGACTTTTTGGTTTATGCTTCTGAGTGCTCCACAGAATGGTATTTATCAGTGATGTCACCCAAGCCAATTTTTTTTTTCTGCTCAAGAAAGCATTTTGAAACTACCAGATTATGCTAATGAAAGTAATCATCAAAACTGAAAAAGGATATAGCAACACAAAAGTAATACTGTGAACTGTTGGTACAAAACTTTGTTTTCAGTATAAATAAGTTAGTGGGTTTTGCTTTAACAGTCGTGAACTTACTTAATATACACAAAAGTTTTTTCTTGCCTTGATTTTGTCCCTACCTGAATGCTGACAGCATAATCACAAAACATTATAAAGTATCGTACCCTGGTAAAATAATTCCAAACCAAACAAATGAGAAGCCGTGGGGAATTATAGCGTAGGATCTTGACAAGCCAAAACAGAAGACTGTAAAGTACACCAGGTGTCATTGTGGGATTTGTGCGTGAGTGACTGTATAGAGTGCACTGACACGCCTGATGTTTAAATAAATCACATGGAGAAACTCCACCTGGCATTCTATGGGAATAAGTGAAGTACACTCTTCAAAATTATATCAAAAGCAGTTAAAAATGTAAACCATTAAAATGTGATAGAATAGCAATGTATTTATAAAAATGTCATTTGCATTTCTGAACACTGTTTAACTTCCATGCTTGTTTTGCTGTTTTCAAATAACAAATTGACCATTTCAGATTCATAATGAGGTATGAAATAAATGAGAGGGTACTGAGGGTGAGTCATTCATTAATCATAAGCAAAACAGGGACAAAATCAAGGACACAGGAGCACAAACTGTAAAAGTAATAGGTTGCATAATCTTTGTATTTAATATTAACTATATTATGTTTTTCACATGAGTTCTGAGAAGTTGGGTTTGTTATATTTACATGAAACTAATCCAAGGTAAAATTTATTTCTCAATATTATTTTATCATAGAGGTTGCCCTCTTTTTAATAAAGTAGAAGACAATGAATTCTAGCTTATCACATTGTTATGAAGATTTAATAGAAGGGTTAGCACAAACATTGAAGCCTACTGAAACTTTTGATTTAAGATATTCCACTTTTGACTAGAACGTACCAAACCCTTCTTGTTTGTCATGGCAGATCTCCCCTTAAGGACATAAATTCACCTGGAATTGGTTGTTTTGGCCAAAATAAGTTATTATTCATATTCATCTGCCAGAAAAGGACAGAAGAACTATTATTCAAACCATTCTGTGTCTTTATCCTTCAGGAGTTCAATCCACAGTGATTACACAATGTGCAACAAGGTTGTTTACAGTTTGCAGGTGATGTGAGCATTTAAAGAGTTGGTGTAGTTCAATAGACATAATAAAAATAATTTGTTACCCCATGTCAGATTTCAACAAAAAACCACAAAAATTAACTTGGACAAGGTGAACTGGTGACACAACAAGGAGTCAGCTCACTTCAGAGTCACTGAACAGATGCATCTCTCTGTTCCATGTGCATTCATTTGGATGGAACTAGCATTGATGCTATTACTTGTTGTTTTGGAGTTTACTGGAATGAGAAGGAGAAAGAGAGGAGAAAAATCAGAGTGAGAACTATACACATAACTTGGTGTTAGAACCTTTGTGTGTTGTGGCCCCCAGTGTGGTACCCATGGCCAGCCCTGTGAGTGCTGTGTGTCTGTAACTCTGGGTGGAGCAGGAGTGGTGGGGGTGACCAGCATCCCTGGGAGCCGTGTGTTGGAGCCCCAGCACAGCTCCCAGCCCTTACAGCACGGGTCACACCGGGCTCTGGGTGGTCCATACCAGGTCATCTTTCTGCACACAGAACATGGAGGTACCCAGCAGATCGTGCCTCACCTCAGTCCTGCTGGTATCACAGGGAGCAGTGCTGCGAGTCCAAGCACATGAACTCGTTGGAGTGCACTGGAGCCAGGCTGCAGGAGCACTGCTGTGCCCTGGGATCCTGCCCTCTGTGAGCTCAGGGCATAGCCTGTGTCTGCACCAGAGTCCGGGCGTGTTCCTGGCTCCTCCAGCCAAATGGGCTCAAGCTGCAGTCCTGAGGGAGGAGCTGCACTTGAACTGCTTATTAATGCCCTTACTGTCCCCACTGTCACTCACTGTGACTTGCACCTTTAGTGAGGGACAGCCCCCCTGTGAACTGCTGCAGCCCCGGATGGAAAGGCTGTAACCTCGCAGGGTCAGAGAAGCTGCACTCCCCTGTGGCCTGGGGTCTGACTTGCAGCAGTCTTTGCTCACACTCTTGCTTAGCTGTAATTAATGCACGTTGTTTTGGTGCATATCAATGTCTGACTAAGGAGTCACCTATATTTAGACTGTAAAACAGGAATTGATACACCAGTGGTTAATATTTAGATAAAAATAATGATTCCTCAATATTTCCATTCACAATTTTTGCAACTTGAAGCAAAGTTCTGTCTGCAATTCTGTATTCAGAGGGAAAAAATTGTCTGTTGGTTAAAAGCACATATTCTACCAGCTCTGTTTGTTTTCCATAAGCCTGGATGAAGAAAGTATCTTAATTTTTAAAACTCACATTTAACTAATTTCCTACCTTCTCTGCTCCAACATATCTACATTTTATAAATTGTGTTGGTGTTAGCTTCACAGTGTGCCTAAGGTGTTTCTTCCTTATATGAGAAGCTATATATAAGCTGCAAGATGTTAAAACCAGTAATTGTTAGTGGTGTTTTTCTTTCTAAAGAAATATAAAGGACATGATAAATGGACTGATATATTATCAAAACTGAGGAATTTGCCCAGATCTCTGAAAAATCATACCTTCCATTCAGACCTGTGTAAGTGGGGAGAATCTCATAATATATACACCTTCAGTGTAGATGCAGCTGGTTTAAGTGTGGTGCTCTGATTTAGATTCCAGAGCAAATAGGTTACCTATGATATTATCATTCCCAGGAATATATTGCCAAGCAGTGCCTTTCTCAAGCCGTATGGGTAAAGGGTTCACTCTGTCCCCCGTGTTCCTCTGCTTGAATGCTTTTCCCAAGCTCCAGATCAATCTTTAACTCCTCACTTTTAAATTAAGATGAAATACCATGGAGAAGAAAGGTAACATAAACACTTCCAAAATCCTAGCAAATAGGTTTTCTCACTCTTCCCTGTCCTAAGCAAGACACTTAAGATGATGAAGCCCATGAAGTCTTCTCTCTGCTGGACCAGCTATTTCCAAATTTTTTGAACCAATCTCAAATGTTTCAGCAGAATATATTTTTTTTCCAAGGAATCCTCCAATGTTGTTATGGTCTTCATCTCAATACCAGAAACATTTTGCTATGAGCCTGAGAAGTCTGTCAAAGTAGAAAATTTCAAAAAAAATCAGTACCATATCAGAGGAATGTTCCTTTTATAGGTACTCTGCCCTGCTCTTGGCATGGTGTCTTGCACAAATAAGCCCTCTGAATCTGAGCTGGGCTTCCTCTGTACCTCAAACAATCCAACTGCAGAGCTTCTGTTGTTCTGCTTTCAGAGGCTGTTCCTGCAGCAGAGATGGGGGGTAACTTTATATCCAGAAGTCAATAGGTGGAAAGAGTTTGGCTTTTGGGGGAAGGACTTGAACTTATTTACATCTTCAGCATATTTGAAATTGCTGTTCAAATACCTGCCAATGTATTCATGAAACATATCAAAGTTGAAGGAATGCATTTAAGCAAATGCCCTCTCCCAGGGTAATGATTAACGCTGTGAGAATTCAGCTTGGTATTTATTGTATCATGACACAAGTAAATTGAACTCCAAGCAAGTCATTATCTGTTGTTTTTTTTTTTTTTTTGAGTATGCAATGCCAAATTATTAACTTTTGTGGTAGAAGGGTAGTAAAAACACAGGTCAGGCAGTACCCATGGAGTCTTGTGAGACTCATTTGTTCACACCTGCTGTAGTATATAAAGAACAGAGTTCTTGTAGAAGAAGGCTTCCTGTTTCCAATGCAGTAGCTAAGTCATTATATACATTTTAAAAAAATACACCTGTCTTCATTACTGTATTTAAAAATAATTATTGCATTCTCTATCAATTTCTCGCTCTCCACCACAGCAAACTGCACCTGCTGTTCTCTGCATGTTTCAATGGACCAATCAGTCCATCTATTTTCCTGCCAGATTATGGTATGATCATAAACATTTCAGCACTGTGCCTATTACAAAATCAAAATTTTCAGCCTTCTTAATTCTGTAGGAAGGGGGTTTTACTTCACTAGGAAAGCACTTATTTTTCTTGAAATGTAAATATCACCTTTTAGGAAAGGTATTGCCTGGAATATTCTGCCTGAAACATGAATGCTACAGAAAGTTATAAACACCTAAAATTTTGAGCATTTACATTTTTTACATTATTAACTATCCCACTGTTAAACCTGCACCTAGACCTTCCTTTCTGCAAAGACTTTAAGTTTCTAATTCCGTTTTGCAATTCCCAATTCTTTTCATGGTAAGCTAGCACTGTTTAAAGGTTCAAAGGTGTTTCACCTAATTTTCCTTATATCTCCAGATAGTGCATGGCCAAGTTATTTAGATACAAATAAGCCTTGAGAATATCACCAAATCCATTCTAATTTCATTCATGCCTTGGAGATAATAATTTAAAGAGCTAGTCACTGCTTGCAATTAAGCATGGAGAAAATAGATCCGTCCCATAATTTATGTCTGCAAAGGTTGGGCTGGATTTGTAATTAATGTTTGCTCCTTTTAATGAAATACTCCAAAGGTCTGCACTTCTGTCATTCATGGAGGTAATTTTTCAATTGATTAGTAAAATAATACTTGAAAAGTAAATGCACCTGCTTTAGCACAGAAATGTCTTAGTCAAGTAGAGACAATGATTGGAGTGCTAAAAAAATATCATTTCAATACAGTAGAGACTGGAGTTTTACTCCTCCAGAATTCAGAACTCCCACTAAAGAGAAAAAAAAGAAAAGGTAATTAAACCTCCACCAACTTCCTCAGCATGCTTTCATCCAGTTTAATTCCTGGGTGGTTTTCAGCATAGCTAAATACTTTTAGTTCAGGCATAAGGCTGAACTGCAAATGAAATATGTCTGGAAAGCACATGTTACAGCAAGACATTATTTTAATATTTGTGTACCTTACTATTTTTGGAGGGCATGATCAAATCATTTGATATTGGAAATTTGTTTCCATTTTGGATAAACACTTAATATTTGACAGCTCATTTGCATTATGTTCTTATTTCCTTTTCAGGATCAAATGTCTTCAAGCCTGCAAAGTGGCAACACTTTCAGTTCCTGCAACTGCTGGTTTAAAAAGGCTGGTAATGTCCTTTCTACAGAGCATCCACTATCAAAGCAAATGAAATAAAATAGCAAGCCACCTCTGCCTGTTTTCAGGAAATTGATAAGGATTTTCTTTGCATTAATCACTCAAAAATACATGTTTGATGACTTCTGCTGCTTTGTTAATTTGGTCATTTTGACCCAAAGGTTTACTGTTCCTGTACTCCAGAGACCTCATGTTTTGTAGGAGTTTTTGGGAATAGACTGTAAGTGGACCAGACAGGGTGCAGAGCAGAAGCCACAGTCTGTGCCAAGCTTCTTGAGGGCCACAAACATGGTGATCCGAGAGGTTTTGAACCTTGTGTCATCTGGGACAAGGATTTTGCTTTCAGAGAAAGAAGCAAGAGAAGGGAATACATGTGGTGAAAGAAGCCCTTATCCGATGCTCAGCCTAATGGAGCAGAGTAATCCGTACACTGGAGCAAGGGCATGAGAGTCATCAGAATATTTAACTTTAAAGATAAATGTTTATCATTTTAATGCTGCAGTTTTGAGTCATCTGAAGGATCCAGCTTTGTTAAAGCATGAGCAAAGCAGCACCTAAGGACTGTGAGAAACCTGCACCTTGAACTTAGTTTAACTCCCATTAAAGTCGATGGATGCTGAGTCAGACTTTAATTCTTTTTGCATCTTAGAGATTCAAAAGGTGAAAATCCTGGCACTACTGATGTTTTGCCATTGACCTCACAGGGTCAGGATTTCATGCTAAAAGCCATAAAATGGCACTGACATTTCGTCATTGCTGTCTTGGATCAGATTCATAACAGTGACCCAGGAGAGAAAAATCTGCATAATCCATTAGTACTGTGCATCTACCCAGTGCTGTCTCACCACCTTCTACCTTATTTAAAGGGAAGGGATAATCTATAATTTTGAGCTGCATTTATTTTAACTCAAGTGAAGAAGAATGGAAAAATCCTGATATTAATTTTTAATAATGCTATTTTAACCTTCTAAGTAAATTCTTGATTAATATTTTATATTAATTTAATTGGGAAATTCTCTTTTGGAAATGAAGGAGGTTTTCTTGGGTGATTTGGGGTTTTTTTTTCAATACTTATTCTAATAAGGCTTTGTAGTAAAACTGGAAGGCAAATTTCAGATTTATAGCATGGTTGAATGAAATGTTTATGATTAGCAGTGAGAACTATGAGGAGTTTATATAACTCCTTAATGATCCTTAACAAAATATTTAATTAAAGACCAGCTGGAAAGATAATCTTGGTTAATAAAAGGAAATCAGGGGATGTACTGATTTCTGTAATGGAACAGTACTTGCAATATGTGATGGATGCTACATATCGTTAGCAGTTAGATACAATAAACTGTAAAAACACAAAATTATTCTGCATGCCCCCATTAAATTTTCAAAATTGAAAATACAAAATATTGGCTGTACATACAGATGATGAAAGTAATAGATTCCAAATTCATGGATACAAATGTACTGTAAAATTTGGGCAGGAAATAATATTCTATCTAACATGGTCGCTTTGGCATAGATCATTGCATTACCTTGTGGCAGTCTCTGTGTCCAGTGCTTTCAGTTATAATTCTGGTTCTTCCTTTCAGCAAAGCTTGGTCCCCTCTCAGCTTTGGGTTTATAACTTTCTTCATAGTGATAGACTTGCTGCCCTACTGGAATCAATGGGTTTGATGTATTTAAATACAGGCATAGCTTGAGCTGGGGGTGACCTGCTTATTAAAGCAGTTGAGGTTTACATCTGGAAATGAAAAAAGGCTGGTTGTGAGTTTTGTGCAGACTTTGTTTTTCCTTCATTAAAACTTCTCTTTGTTAAATAACTGCAGATCTTGAGACATTAGGGGTACTCATATTACTCAACTTGGTTTCTCTGACCTCTTTCTGAAGAAGCCTGTGGAGAGTAATTTAAAAATCTCCCCTATATTCCTGGAGGAAACTGATGTGAACATTCCTGTTTGTGTCAAACTGCACTCTGAGTGCATGTTCTGACTTCACTGGAGTAGCTTGGGCTTTCCACCCTCAATGAGGCCTTGGTGTCCTCTGAGTTTTATGCAGTTGAAGGTCCAAGTCAGGAATGGTATATTATTTCTAAGGAATGTGTATTTAAACATAAGTTAACAATAAGATTTTAACCATTTGCTTTCCTATTAACTTTAATGAAAGCATGTATTTACATGCTTTGAAAATTAATTTCCTGAGCTTCTCTAGGGATATAGGGGTTGTGAACAATGCATGGTTTTTCTTTGTATTGTTTATGAACGTAGGGGTATAATTAAGTAGCCACTCCTTTTGTCACAAATTTTTAAGCTCTTCAAGTCACTTTAGTTGCATTGAACCTTGAGATGAGAATGAAGCCCTCTTTCTCTTTATTGGGAGTTTTTCTTAGAATGTGAAACATGTTTACTTGCAGAACACCGTGTAAATATCTCTTGAAGAGGTGCTTTGCAAATAAGCTATTATGGTACTAAAGAAAACATTGATTAGTTTTAAATGGCAGTAACAATTCAAGTGTATGTAAAGACAAGTGCATTTTCGTTTGAGGTTAAGCCTCTGAATTTAATAATTGAAGGAAAAAATACAACAAGGTGCAATAGTAGAAGCTTCTGTGAAGTGCATTATGCAATTATGACTGCCATAACTACAATTGCCTCACCAGATCAGAGCATGTTTTCTCCTCAGAGAAAACAAAACAATTTCTATTACTTTTTATTTGGAAATATGTACTGTTTGGAAAAAGTTGTATGCTCTGTGCTGATTCTGTTGATTCAGAAAACCAATCTGTTGGTTCAGGAAATCTGAAAATTCAAGACACCACATACAGTACCAAGCTGAAGCAATCTATTTATTTTTAGCCTTGTCAAAGTTGTTTCCAAATATGATAATTTTTTAGGCTATATCTTTTCCAGTTCCCTCAATTACATCATGTTACATTTTGCTTAACATACAAAAGACCAGAATTATTTGAAGAGAGATTTTGGCTGTGTGTTGTGCAGTTTAACTTGGTAAATTTCATAAGTCATTAACTGTCTAGATCAGAGCCTTCACAGAACCTGTGTGCTGGAAAGATCCTGTGTGATTACTCTGCCTACATAGTCAAATTTGTGGCAAAAGGGCATACTATAACCTCTTCTTCATCACATAAAATAGGCCAAGAAGTAGGACTACAATTATAGTAGCAAAGGTTCGGATTAGAGTTTAAAAAGTAGGGATATTAACTAAGAGGTTGTACTGTGCTAGAAACTATAATGAAGAAAGGTGGTGGGAAGGTGTTTGGCTAACGAAACAATTTATTGGTGGAAACCACCGTCTGATCCATAGTTCAGGGAGTTTGGTGTAGCTCCAGTAAGAAGCACATTTAAATTGTGATGGAGTTAAGGTTCCCTCATACAGAAGAGGCGTCATGGTTAAAGTATATACGCAAAATGTAATTGTAAGAATAACTTTCCACAAAGAAAGGTTTCCAAGAATCCCTTGTTGTTCCTTGTGGGGCGTAGCTTAGGAAAGAGTGGCACAGTTGGATACAACCATTAATTAATGTGCATCTTGGTTGCTCAAATCATAGCTGTAACTCCTCTGTGTGTTGCAGCTCTTTGTGTTTCGTATCAAATTTTCTGAAGTCTCTCAATCTGTTTTCCGTGGATGCTGGTGTGTTCATACAGACATGTACACTTTTATTTGCAGTGATTTCTGATCTAGCATAGTTTTGCAAAGACCTCCAGCTCAGTAGCATTAAAGATGATAAATGAATATATAAATCTGAGGGGAAAGTAATAAAGTTAATAGTGAGGAGGTTTTTTGCGTAAAATAACCATGGTTTCCAACATTTTAAAAAGTCCCTTCTCAGCTTAATGTGTGCTGATAGAGATCCATTCTATTCCACCAATTTCCTCTCATCTCACCACCCCATATCTGCAGTTTTTCCTTATGTCTATTCCTCTTAAAATCCAATTTTCTAGTTATACTAGTATTTATTAAAAGCTTGACTGTAAGGTCTTTGTTTACCCAAAGATCTATTTTTATCATAACTGTTTATAATGATTAAACCTCAACAACTTAAACACTTTACACAAAATAATGTATTTTCAATAAATTGAAATATTAACCAATCATATGTAATGGTTCAGTTCTAGCAAATGGATTGCTAGAAATCCTTAGGGTTTCATATAAATTGAAAACTGTATTGACTGACCAGGCTGCACTCGAATTGCATTGCATTTGGATCAAAAAGCATAGAAAAAGTTCTCATTATAGTTCCCTGACATTAATTTGAGCATTTTTATATGTGTGTCCTATTAAGTACTTTAAGTGCTTTTTGATAATTGTGCTTTGTAGTTTTTACAGCACTTCAGCCTATTCCCAGTTCAATTTCCTCTTTTATCCGATGTTTGAAATATTGATTTCTGACAGATAAAAGCAAACCTTATAATCTCAGCAGCATGCAATAAGTGAGTAAGACGGGGCTACAGAATGCATCGGGGAATGGTCATATTTGAAACAGTCTTTGTTTTATTACATTTCGTCAACAGAATTTACTTACCACTTGCTGATATTTATGTAAAAGCAGGACTCCTGATAGTCCAGTGATATTACCAGCTCCTGGTACACTTTTGCATTTAGTAAGATAAAAGAAGAAACTCCCTTGGTGGTTGATGATTGCAGCTGCTTAAACTGCTGTCAACTGGCTTGAAGTAACTGTGATTTATCTTCCTCAGATTGTGCAGCGTTGTGTCCACGAACTTCCGGAGTTTGCATTAAAAAGTGACAGAACATCAGAGTGCCAGAAGCTTCTCATATTGTGGCCCAGAAGGTAAAAGCAAAAGAAACTGTCTCGGTCTGTGTTTGGAAACCCTGTGCAAAACCTCTGCAAAGCTCTTGTGACATGAAGGAGATCTTAAAGAAACGGGTTGGGATTTTGAACATTGGACTAAACACAATTAGGAGATGCTAAGGAGTAGCATTGGTGCTTTGCATGTTTTCAGGACGTTTCTTCTGCAATTTCTGGAAACTAGAAAGAGGAATCCAGTTCAATCCAATGAACAGTTAACGGTATGCTAACTTTTCTGTTTGCATTTATTTCCTTTTCATTATCCAGTGTAATCCAGTGTCTCACAAGTAACATTGCATTAAACATCTCTACTCAGCTCTATCAGCACCTATAGTAAAAAAGCAGAATATACAGTGAATTAGCTGCTTCGCTTCTGACAGTATTTCTTCTGAAGCTGTAAAAATTCAGAGTGCTGTTTTAGAAGGTGAGGAAAGTTCCTCAGGTTACACAGTAGCTTTGGCAATCAATAGTAAATCCTACCAAGGTGAGAATGGAAGAGTCTCCAGCCTGAGCACCAGGTTAGGAGAAAACTGAGTATCTTTGTCTTGAGGCATACATTTTTAAGAGGTATTGATGTACCTGACAAAACAAGCAGGTGAAATAAAGGAAGGAGGAATATGATTTTTAATAATTTAGACATTTTTAAGATGAACACAGAGATTTTATTCAACCCCGAATTAGCAATTGTTAAATCAGAAACTTTTTTTTTTTTGCTCAATCCTGGAAATACTTAAAATTACTATCTTACATCTAGACCTTCACACGCTTGGGTATAGAATAGTTTTCAAACTAAAGACATTTAAAAATGCTCTTTTAGTGAATTTTGATTATTATGGACTGGAGCTGGAATTCTGCCAGTCACTTAGCAGAAGTTTACTCTCCGATCAACTCAAGTTTTCATTACTAAGCAATTAGTGTTAAAAGTTTTAAGTGATAAGCACTTAACTGCATTCTGGAAAGAGTGGATTTGTGATAGCAAAGCCTGACAGTGTTCTGAAGAATGTCAAGGCTGGAAAAATGATTTGGTTACGGCTGTCAGGGAGAAAAGATCTTCTGAGCTCTACAGGCTTTGATGATAGGGCTGGTGGAGCAGAGCTTGCTTGGTGGCAGAATGTGGTAGAAATGGTGCCTGTAGGGAGGAGAGAACTGAGGAATAATTAGGAAGGCTCATTAGCTAGGACTTGGGTTTAGTATGGTCAGAGCCAGAGCTCCAAACACAAGGATTGTGGTGCATTGCCCACTCAGTCCTCCCTCCATCCAGACTCCATCCTGGTGCTGACATCAGTGTATGCCATGACATTCACATGCCAACGCATAAGCACAGGCAGAAAATGCTGTTACTGACAGAAAATGAGGATGGACTGGAGCTAAGCTTTGCGGGAAGGTTTATTCAGTGATGATTTGACAGTTGGGATGCATGGACCAGGTGAACCACAGAACTGAAATAATTAAAGGACAGAAAGTGTTGGTTGAATTATATTTAACAGCAATGTTATACCATTGAATATTCAAATAAAAATCTAGAAGATGCAAATACAGCAACAAAATCTCTCCATCTGTTTGGAATATGCTGGCTGCACCCCACCCAAATTTCTGTGTCTCAGCCGATCCACACAGAAACGTGTAATGTGCAGGTTACATTCCTATATGTTCCCATATATACTGGTAAAGCATTAATACAAGGATTCTGCAGTGAGTGATATAACTGTAAACAATCTCCATTAGAGTTTCAAAGGAGCTACTTAGCATTTTTCATATTGGGTAAGTTATTTACAGTTCCCTATTTAAAGAAAAAAGCATTGGAAAAGGTTTATCTTCTAATAAATCCAGACCATTGTGACGTCAAGTCACAAAGCCTGAAGGTATAAAGGCAGTTGCAGAAGCTGTGTCTTGCAAAATATCACATATACTATATTACATTGTATAGCTGAATTAAAAGTGCTTCTATGAAGAGTTATAAACAATTGGAAATGGAAAAGTAAAATGTGGAAAAAATAGTACTGATGATTTTTGATTGAGGTTCTTGTGGGAATCAGGTTGGGAAACAAGTTGAATACACCAACTGGTATTTTCTAGTGGTATCTTTGAATCTGATATTGTATATAATGCTGCAGGCATATACATTCTAGTATTATAGCTGATAGAACTATCTTAATGCTTTTATCTCTTAAATTTCATCTTAAAATTTAAATCTCAGTGTTGCAACTATTGGCACTGAACACATCAAACTAGTGCTGGTAAAACTCTGAGGTGTTCAACAGCTTTGGAAGACCAAACTGTAATATCCCTAACCTTGTGCATGGGAAGGATTGTGTTGGCCTCAAACATCTATTTAGTTGCTTTGTTTGATGGGAAACGATGTCTTTGTGTAAAACAAATAAAATTAATCAGAGATAATTCATCAGACAAGCTCAGAGCAAGTTCAGGTGTGCAAATGCAAGTGCTTGTGATTAAGTGGACATGGAGCTACCTATTTAACCTAAAATATCTGTAATGGAAATCTGTCTAGATTTTCTAGGACTTTTTAAAAAAAAATACAGTTGTTTCCAGTAATAAAAAGGAGTGAAAGTGCTTCACCAGGTTCTGTTTTGGTGATAAATAAATTTTAAAAAACCCAACCCAAGCCAGCAAAAAAAAAAAAAAACCAAAAAAACAGAAGCCAAAAAGTATTTAGTTACAAGCAATGATATTAAAATACTGAAGTTCAGCTAGTTTTGCTGTTCCCATCTCTTTGTTTCTGTACTGAAATTTTTGAAGTGCTGCAGAAAATTTTGGAATGACATTTTGGAGAGTTTCAACTAAAATGATTGGAATATCTTGGTGTAATGCATCCAGTCAGTTCAAAAGGTCTGATTTTGGTTTTTTTGCACATATGTTTGAAAGTTGAACAATATGTGCCATTTTTCACTGCGTACTCATTTTTTGACTATTTGAAACAGAATTTCAACATGAATCCCTACAGTCATTACATCTGTCCATACAAGTGCTTCTTACAACAGTGCTAATAACTTGTGTCCTCTGTTACACAGTCAGAAGAAAGTACTGCATCTTGTGCCCCTCCAAAACACACACAGTGTGTACACTACAGGCATAAACTGGAATTTTTGTAAGTCTGTTTTCTATTTTGGCTCACTGCTGTAAAAGGTCAGAGGAAGAAATTAAGCCACCTTCACAGGTGTCTTCTCTCACCTTGGGCACTTGGACCAGCTGTGTTTTCTATTTCCATGTACATAATATAAGGAAACAAAGACATTTTAGCAAAGACATGACAGTAAATAACTATTTATAGTAAGTTTACTTGCTCTGATGATTTCTGCTTATCTGAGGAAAACAACTTTAAAATTTTACCTGAGATATTTGGAGCATTTTTTCAATACAACTAAAGTATTTTGAAAGGACTATTTTTAGTAGGACTAAGCCTCTGAGACTCCAACAGGATGCTTGAGGAATCAGTGCTCTATGTGCTTGTTTGCAAGTATTTTTAATATTTCTCTGTAGACGTTAGGCAAACCGATAATATTAGTATATGTTTATATCATTAAGAAAACAACTCATCTACTTCGCAAAACTCGTGTGGATTGAATCCCGTTTTCACCTCAGCCTTGGCAGCTGCCTGTTTCCCTCTGCTGCCTTTGATGTGTGCAGCTGCTGTGTGACATGCCGGGCGGGCAGTGCCTGCGGTGCTCCCGCGGCAGCAGCTGCCGAGGCTCCGGCGGGGTGTCCGTCCGGCGTGGGGACACGGACACGCACAGCCTGCAGCCCAGCACGGACCTCAGCCTGGGACTTCTCAGCAGCTCCTGTGCTCCAGCTCATTTCCTTGTTAAACGCAGTGTCCAAAGTGTCAGAAGGGTGATACCGAGCCATTACGCTGTGGAACCAAATGACAGTATCACTCTCATTTTAGCTCCTTGACACCATATTTAGCTGAGCGGGAAAGGACACAGATTGTGTGGTGACACTTGTTTCAGCATTTATTATTGGAAGAAAATATGGCTTTCAAAAATGAATGTATTTCAAATATCAAATCTCTCCCTATGCTGAGCTAAATGCTGCCTCGATGTATGCCCTGTATGCCCTAAGTTGACGGATGTGAAGTACAAGTAAGAGCAGAATTTGACCAGCTAAATTTAACATAATAGGATTATGAATACTGCCAGGGCAAAGATTTTCTAAACATTGAATGCTACAGCATGCCTGAGTTCTGCTTTCAGATTTAGTCCTAGATGGTCTGGTTGTAGGGCTAAGCAGTAACAAAGCAGCAAAAGAATATAAATATTATGTTGTAGGAATATTAAACCTACGGTGTTTAGACAGCTACTCAGTGATGTACTGGGAGGATTCCATGTAAGTTTAGCCTTCTGTTTCAACCTTTCCCCCCCCACCCCTTTCTCAAATATTTAGAAAACATTCTTATCTCAGAATATATTCAGGAAAGGGTTCAATTTGCTTGAATTATTTAAAGTTATAATGGGATTTTTCTGCCGGATTCTGGGGAGGTTTCATCAATGTTAATGAAACCTGTTTTTAACAGTGTTTGCAAATGCAGAGCACATTGTTCCACTGAAACATCTCTCAGTGACTGTGGCAAAGGTTTTTCATAGTGAGCACTGTCATAGCCTGGTCTTTACTACTCTTTCCTGTAGAACAATCACAGAAGCAATTGCCACATGACATCTTGTACTCCCATGTTTTTTCAGCAGCTCCATGTAACAAAATAACTTTTTTTTGTTTTGCAAAACAGCCAGAAGCAGATAGGGAATCTTCCAGTGAAACAGGCTCCTAACAAGCTTTTCTCAGTTTCACCAATGGTGGGATTTCCAGCAAAAAGTGATAGCAAAAGACCTCTTTTGCAACAAAATAAATGTAACTTAGTAGTTAGTGCTTATCAAGTTGAAATCTGAGGATCCAATCAGATAAAAGATTTTTCAGAAAGGTTACAGTGTTTTAGCTGTCAGCACTGATTAACAGAGTACATCTCAGATGACTCATCTTACATTCTTAACTTTTGGCTTCACCTTCCCTTGCAAATTATTTGTGAGAAAAAAAAGCATATTTTCATCACATGTTTTATGAAAGGTCTAAAAAAGGACATCAACACAAATATGCCCAAACTCAACTGCTCTTAGGTGGTCCAGGCAGTCACCTGGGATATGAGAAATGCAGACTGAGCATGTTTTACCAGAGCAAGAAATGTAACTCTGGTTTCTTTCATTACCAGTCAAATGAGAAAATTATTGGGTTGGTGGATCCTCTGAGAAGTTATGAAGGTCATCCGTCATAATCTTTTACAAACATTCCATTCTCATTTAAATGAAAAACTTCGACTTTCCAAAAGCTATCTTTGCCGAGTGACTCTTCTTCCAGCCCTAGAACTCTAATCTCTTGGGAAATTTTCTTCAGGGCTACTTTGGCTAAAAGTAGCTAGGTCTTTATTTATGTGTTTTAGTTGTAGATGAGCATGTTTCAGGGTTTTTTCCTTTGGTCTTTTTAGAAATGGGTGGATATTGGTCTAGCATCATGCTAGTCATCCCTTACCATCACGCTTCTTGGCTGTGGACACAAAAGCCTATTTATGCAACCCAAGTCAGTCAGAAATTTATTCTCTGAGCCCCTGTTTGCCAAAGAAGGCGAAGAAATTACAGTCAAAACCAAAAGGCTCCACAAAATCAGTTACTTTCCCTAGAGCACTTTCTTCATATGGAAGAATAGAACTGCCTTTTTTCAATATATGCTGAATAAAATGCTTTCATTTTTCCTTCCTAGATGGCTTCTTTTGAGAATTTGTTTTTTGTGTGTTTACAACTGTGGTGGCATTGATTCCCTACCAGCATGGGAAGGACAGCAGTAATGAGAGCTTGGGAACACCTGGGAGCTCTGTGTCCTTACCTTAACGAGGCAGAGCTGTGAAGAAAAACAGCAGGAATGTCAGAATTTCACTCGAGGAAGGTGCTGTGTTTGAGTCTGGCTGGAATTAAAAGGCTGCATTTGGGGGTGTCTTAGGAGGGTTGTGCTCATGTGTCCTGCAGACCTTTCACTATGGAGTGGGCTACTGCTGCCACTGCCTGCTGCCACCAGGCTCGGAGTAAGCATAAAGGTCTTCTCTTTTTGTTAGGAGAATGAAATCTGGGCTAAAGGAAACACTGCCTAGGATTAGAAGGGTATGAAATTTGTGTTGTGTGTGCTTAAGGAAATGACAACTGCCTGCACAGCCCTTCAGGGGCAGTATCTTAGTGCAGAGTGTTATCTTAATTTTATCCTCTTGATCCACGCAGAAAGCACCTACGTGGTAAAAAGTCAGGTGTTTCTTCTACAGGGATATTTTATGTAGGGAATGTGCTGCCCAGGATGCAAAGAGCACTTGCTACAGCATTCCTGAGCACTGTGTATTCAGGATCTGAGAGTTTAGGGAAGTACAAAGAGATTGTGTAGAAAATGCTTTGAGGGTTCTTTTCCACTATATTTACATACTGCTTCTAATGGAAATGGCATCTTCTTCTGTGGGAAAGGTCAGACTGTGGTTTCACCCAACTGCATGGGTGCTGTACATCCCATGGGATAATGGGATTTTGCCACTGACTTATGGAGCCTTTACTTGTGCAAGGAAACTTCTCTGACCCTTTTAATTTCTTTCCTGTAAAGCACTGTTTGCCATGAACAAGCTTACCCTGCCTTTTCAGGAGGGCCCATTGTCTGTGCTTTAGGCCTCTGTTAACGTTAGTATTTGGCTTTTTGCACAGATATAACATAGAAAATACCTGTATGGTAAAGGATTGTATGGTCCTGGCTTGTACTTTGTGGTGGTACTGAAATCTGCGTAAGAATCACTGGTGCAACTCACTTACGTGAACATATGAGTCTTGTACCCTGAAGGACAGGTGTTCCTGACAACAAAAACTGTATTTGGCTATTAATGTTCCTAATTTAAAGAGGAATAAAAAAAGAGTTAGCGATAGGGAGGAAAAAAAATCTAAAATAAGGTTGTCCCTGTAGTAAAAGCAGACATTCAGCTGTTATAAATTGGCAATGGTCCACTGGCTTCCACAGAGCTATGCTGATCATGCCAGCTGAAGAACTGACCCTGAATATTATCAAAGTTTTCTTGGAGGTGGCAGGAAAATAAATCCTTTACAATTTCCTCTTTAAGAACTCAGGATTTCCGTTTTTATAACTGCAAACTTTCAGAATGAAATGTGGAACACAGAGACAGGCAACGCCACACTGACTGTGTTTGATTAGGGTAATCCTTTTTTTCCTTCTATGTGGTTACTACAGCCAAGCAATTATTTATCATACTTTCAGTTGCTTGAAGCACTGTAGACTACAGGTTAAACATTCCCATGTCAATATGAGCTTCTGCTCCAAGTTCTCATTGAAATCTAATGACTTTCATCTTCAAAAGAAATTTTAATGAGCTCAAAGTATCTACCCTTCTGTTTTAATTGTTATACTTTGTACACTTCACATTCTGCAGATCAAAACCTCCTATTTTTCATTTTTTTTTCACCTGAAATTGCTGTTGACAAGTTCTTTCCGGAGCTCTCTTCTTCTGTCCACTTTTTATTGGTCATATTCATGTAGAATATAAATCCAGAAATATGCAACACATGCACATTTAAAACCTGTAACAGATCTAGTACTTACCCCTTAAGAATGGAACATGTGCACTGTTGCTTTGATTGGCCTGAGATCAGGGATGTCTCAGATGTGGGTGCCTGTAACAGTCAAATAAACCCATTAAATCAGTGGTAATAAATGTATTTGGTACGAGTACCAAGACTTTTCCTGGATTGCATGTGGAACAAAGCACAGAAAGAAGTTTTTCTGTGCTCGTGTGTGTAGGCAGCTACGCATGTACTGTTGTCCTCTCCTTTTCTCCCTTCATGGGCCTGCTGCATCTATGCCTCAGGTGCCATTTGTTCAGTCCCATCGGCATCTTCACACTTTCTTGTTTCCATAATCCCCTTTTGCTATGAGCATCCTGCTTTCACTCATCCTCATAAATATTAATTACTGTGGTCTGGTTGAGATAAATACAGTTAGACAGCTTTCCAAGTGGAAAGTTATTGGGTTCTTTCTATAAAGCTGCAGTCTTGAATTCAAAGTTCTGGCCAATATTTAGCATGTAAATGAAATGGGTGTGACCCAGGACTGCCTGCCAGCAATTATAGGGATTGGAGTGCTCTGAAGTATCTGGCTTTAATAGTTGAGTTTCCAGTATTCTTCACAGGAGGCATTTGATTTGTTCTGTTCCTCCAACCCTTTAGAGAGCATTATTTCCCATTTAGCTTCTTACAAAATTCTATAATCTATAGCATTTTAGTACCTTTCATGGAAGTGTGATACACTGCAGTGCTGGAGAGAGTGGCCCTGGTAAGTCATTGGCATTGCATGCACTGAATGGGGACAAACTGAGTGATTCTTTGATCAGGTCTACAGATCTAGAATTCACTTTCTATTGTGCTCCTCTGGTTGTCCAGTAGATGAGACTATGAGGAGCTGTGCAGTGCTGCTCCAATAACAATGGCTAGCAGACTGTTAAAGCGTTGGTCTCTGCTAATTACTAAAAGTGGGCCACCATTAAATTTAGATGTAAGCCGTTAATAAATATTAGCAAAAAGTTCATTAATGTTCTCACACAGTTTTGTTACTGCATGAAACCTTTTTGGGAGAATGCAGGGGAAGAGTTTTGTGCTTGATCATGGGAAATGAGGAATGCAGCACAAAAATGTTCTACCTGCACTTCAAAGAGGTATAAAGTACATCCATCCTGGAAGATTCAATTGGATGTATATTGCACGCGAGAATGATTCAGACCCTTGAAGCTCTACAAACTCTGTGTGGTGTTTAGAATAACTGTTAAACCTGTTTTCAAGAATCCTGAAGCAAAGCAGTGAGATACAGATCTAGATCAGATCTGAATCTTTGAGTATTCTTAAAATTATTTTTAGCAAATAAATTGCAAGCTGATACTTGTTCTCATCTCCGTATATGATGCTCTAGGTTTAGAACTCAGTTACTAGTTATTAAGGAATTTTCAAAATTGTTCTTTTTTAGCTACTTAATTTACTATCAGCCATCCAAAGACAGATTGGTAGGATATAAATGAAATACTATAATTATACAAGGGAGTGGGTCACTGACCTTTGGATTGCAATATCTTGTCTCTTTTGTCCTTTCCTTATACCACCCAGTCTACAGAATGAAATTGCATCTTTTTCTTTGGTTGTCTCAAGAATGAGGCGGTATTGGAAACTAGTGGGGCATGGCAAAATGTAGGTGTTCATAGCTTGCAATAATTTACCCATTTTCATTTTGTTTGATTTTATTAACACCTGTGTCTCCAGGGAACACAGGGAGCGGGGAGGAAAGGAGAGAATACTTCAACAATAATCTAATGATCAGCACTTACAGTCCCCCCCAGCCCTGCTGTTATGTCAAATGTCAAGATACATCACAGCCAAGCAATTTATAATACAAAATGCGTGTATATAAAGGAAGAGGTGCAGATGGTAGGAAGCTGTGTGTCATGACATACACATATACATGGAGGACAGCTAGGCAGTCATTAAAAATATGGATTTTTTTTGTGATGCAGGGGCTGTTTGTCAGGTGGTGTAATTGGCATACATCAATGGAACCACTCAGAAATACACCTTCTGAGGAATTAGGCACTTAATGGAAGTTAATCAAAATTCCTTATAGAAGACTAAAAAAAAATTCTTGAACAGAATTTGGAGACAAAGAAAAAAGCACATAAGGAAATATCGGTTTGCAGTCTGCTGAAGTTTCATCTGGGTATTAATTTCTGGAGTATTTCTGTAGATATTGGTATTCTAGACAGCAATCAAGTTATCCAAAGTATTCTGAGATTTGAGAAATTGCAGTACTGTTTCCTTAGAGACCTGATTTAAACATAATCAAATAAATTAATCAGCAAACTTTTAAAGTCAGAATCAAAAGAAGAGTTTTATTAGTGTCATTTCCTTTTCTTGTCCTTTTTAGTTGTTAGAAAACTTTCTCAGTACTGTGTAAACGTAGCATTGTATTGGCTAAACTGTTAGTATGGTATTTTTTTAATATTATAAAATGAAATAAATCTGCAAAGAGTACTATGGGATTGTCCCTATTTTGCTCATGTGTGATTATTTGATCTTGGTTATTAGCAAAGCTACTTCTTTCTTTGCTACTAAATAAATCATATGTGAATTCTCCATATTCATGCAAATGCTATACATTTAACAAAGCTTTTCCTAAAAGTCCTTTTTGCTTTCCGTTTCTGAATATGGTTCCCTGTATATTGTATTATTAAGACTGGCATAGATAACAATCTGGAAAATTTCTGCCAGATTATAAATAAAATTTTTAAAAAGGCACAAAGTAGCTCAGTTTTACAGTCTCTTTTCATAAGGACTTAATATCTTCAATATCTGACTGCAGGAATATAATTTTTGCTGTTGTATGTTCTGGTCTTTCAGACACCAATTCTTTGTTCACAATCTCAATGGGAGGGTTTGTTCTTTTCTTTGTTTTCCTGTGATTCATATATGTGGGAATCTGGTGAGAAGAAGGGATTGAGAGGAAAGGGAGGGTAAAGTGCAAAAAAAACCCCCACAGGCAGTTCTTCCTCATCACCTGTCTTGCCCTAGGAAAAACTGAAAGTAACACAATTTTTAAGATACTGGTACTACACGAGTTTAAAATGTGGAGGGAACAAATCAAGCCTACTGCCTAGATCTCCTTTGTGACTCTTTATAAACATCCTCATTGATTTTTTTATTTTTTTCTTTTTGGGTACAAGAGTAGAACAGGTAACTGTCAAGTTTGATATTTAGCAAAACAAAAGGTTGTTGTAGTGTCTTATTGTGCAGGTACCATTTCCTAATAAAAGCCCTCAAGACATGAATTACGACATCAATAAAAGCATATTGAAATGGAAGGTATAGAGTCGTTTATATGCTAAGAGAGAGCTGAATTTAAAAATATATGTGTAAATTGAAAAGCCTTTACTCTTTTTTGAATGACTTGGGGTTTGAAGTCTTAGGACTTTGAGTCTTCAGCGAAGCACATAAGGGTGTGTTGCACTGCAAAGGACGGCGATCTCTGGGCTAATGTGGGATAACCCACCTCTGCAGTCAGCAGCAGGGCAGCAAGGTGATATTGCATTTTTATTGCACTCACTGGGAGGAGCTTTGTGGTGTCTGAGCTGGTGTTTCTGATCACACACCTGCACTGTAGAGGTAGCAGCTCATTTAGAGTTACCACAAGCATTTATACACATGGCAATATATCAGAGTAATCAACCTTACCAGATCTGTGGTTTAGCATGCTTGTGAAACATTGGTTTCACTTAGTTGAATTTTTTAATAATCGGGCTTTTTAGTTATAATTGAACATGACTAAGGTTTCAAACAAAACATTATTTAAAATTTAAAAGATCAAATGGGTGTCCCCGTGAAAATATTGCCTGGTCAACTAAAAAACAGCTGCAGTTATTTGTGGGATTAAATTCAATCTTGTGAATTTTCTCAGTTGAGTGAGGGAGAACACGAATAGAGAGAAAGACAAAAGGTAGTGCAGCAGCTAAAAGAAAACCACAGAACACCAGGAAGTGAAAACCGAAGGCACCTCAGATGGCTGCAGGGGCCTGCCCTGATTGTCAGTACTCTCAAGCACGGGTTTGTTTGGAAGTTGCTGGTTTTGTGGCAGGCAGTGGGAGCTGAAGGCTGTGACAGTTCTGTAGTGCTTAAGTGCTGTAGGGCCAAGCTTGGGGGAAGAGCGAAAGGTGGCAAGCAGCTGTATGAACAGGCAAACTCTGACGTTATCTTCCTCCTGTCTTGATCTCAGTCGATCATCTGTCACATGCTGTTGCTCTGTGAATGTGCGAGAGTGTACTGAAGTCAGAGGAGAGAAGCACGGCCCCTGTTCCCTAAAGAGCCACATGGGGTGCAGGTGGGCAGCAGAGCTGGCCTGGCAGTGCAGGAGGGAGAGGAGTGCATTAACACATTCAAGAATTTACATCCTCGTGTGTATGTGCCCATGCTATTACTTTCTGCATGTTGAGAACTCTGTGGTGTTTCTTAATTCCATCACCTCTACAGAGGGTGAAGCTGTCATCTCTTCCTGCAAGTGAAATGAGTAACACCACAGGTTGTGACTGTCGAGGGATACTCACTTGAAACATGTTTCATACACAGTGTTTCAGCCACCTGAGTGCTAAAATTTGGCTGAAGAGCAATCTAAACTCTCATGCTAATTCCAATAGAACCGTTAATTTCTTGCAAGATTTTAGGCCTGGTTTTCACTGTTGTGTTACAAGAGACATCACTGAAACATTGTAGATAAACTGTGCAATTTCAGCTCATGAAAGAATAGGTGTCTCGCATGTCTGTGTTAACCTGTTTCTCAGAAACTGATAGGGAGCATATTCCAAGGAGTTTAATTGGATGCTGTTTATAAACTAACTGTACTGAATCTGGACTGATTCCAAGATTGCTATTATGATGCTAAACTGAACAATGAGGACTCCGTTTCTGTGGCAATTATGATGCTAATGTATGTGATGCACAGATAGTTCTCGTGTCTAAATTTCTGATCTGATGCACCCCATGAGAGGCCACAGCAGTGAGGACAACCTAAGTCACCACTTGTTCTACTGTAGTGCTGTAGAAATATTCTTTGATAGCTGATTGTAACTCCACAATACACTCCCAGTGAGAGCTCCTTCTTCACTCATGCTGGGTGCTGGTTAATTTACCCTCTCACTGTCCAAGAAGTGCCATGAGCTCTGTGCTTCCTGTAAAACTACTACAGTAGCTGCTCACTGGGGATGAGCAGAAAGTTTCAGTGTCCTGCCTTCAGCAGGAGCAAGGTTCAGGTGGATCAGAATATGCTGAATATGGTGTTCAGTCCACCACGCTCTCATCAGAGGCATTCCATGCACCATGAGCTCTACTCAGAGGTTGTAAAGAAGGTTGCCTTCTGAATTCCCTTTAGAAAGTATCTCCTTCTTTGCTTTTCCTACAAAAGACCCCCTGTTGTCTAGATTTTCAGTCTGGGTTGAGCATTCTCGTGGGTAGCTGTCAGTTAATTGCTCTGCTCTTTGAATATGTACTAATAATCCATTCTAGCCATTTTTTTCCTCCCGCCATCTTGGAAATACAATAAAATCAGTATGAACACCTGAAACAAACCGTTGAATTCCCAAGTCTGAAAGCTGAAATTCAAATTAGTTTTAATTTTGAGTTCATAAAACACAAACTATTTCTCTAATACATACTGTAGTAAATATGACAGACATTCTTTTGCCAAAATTAGTGATGTTCTGCTAGATTAAAATGTATCTTCTTATTACAAAATAATCTCTTAAATTTCTTTCTCCTTAGACAGGCCTTCACATGAAACAACAGGTTTCTGCTCTAAAGATTCTGTGTAATAAAATTGCTTGGTTTTTCCTTTTCCATTAGAAAATTTCCAAAACACTGTTCAAGTGTATTCATGGTAACAGTTTCAAAGAGTAAACAAACTCCTTGCTGATGGAGAAGCAACACATGAGCTTTCTTTGTGTAATCTTAAATCATAAATACCAGAAAAAAGGTTGAGGTTTTTTTTTAAATTAATATTAACTGCATAACTTGATTGTTTAGGTCGAATTTCAGAGCCCTGTATCCTCAATCTCAACAAATTGACAAGCACAGACAGTATCAAAGTCTTCTTAAGAAATTATTACTGGTTTTTGAAAATGTAGGTCATATCTTTGTAGCAAAATTAAATAATCCTTCCAAACACAGACTTATCATAAAAATCCATTTATTCCATGATTCTATCTGAATACATAAATCTACACAAATCCAAATTGTTTTAATAATTTCTTCTGAAGGAGATTTAACGAACAATTATATTTTTCAATCCATGCAGAGTCAAGGGAAGATACTTGAAAGGCTTATTCCAATATGCGTGATGGTTTCATGACTGGAGAAAATCCTGAAGAGACAAACTAAGCATACATTAGTTCCTGCCACTTATTCTGAGGACCTAGAGCTGATAACTGTTCCATAATGATCACTATATTTTTTATTCAGGTTTTAAATTTTTTTTAAGTTTCTTTTCTTATCTTTATTTATCAGAATTAAATGCAGAAACACAGAAATTTCCTCACACTTTTTAGCATCTTTGCTAATTTGGAGACAAAAAAGGAACCTTCTAAATCTCACGGAATGAATCAATGAGCTGGTAAGGGTTTCTGTAAAGGGTGAATATAGATGTGCTTGAGACTTCAATATGTGAAGCTATTTATCTTCTGTAGTTGTAGGAGCTTATGTCCCTTTATTACCTACTTGCATGTAATAGCTGAACATGTTTGAGATGCCCTCAGCAAGTTTTTTGAATGTTTGGGAGGATGGAAAAAAACATTGTTATGAACTGAATAATGCTTAAAGAACAACAACATCTTCCAGCTGCTGCCAGCAGTAGCCTTTAAACAGATGAAGTTAGTTGTTGTCCTCTTTTCTTTCTCTTTCATGGAGAAGGTCCACCAAAAGATTTATAACAATATCATCCCTAGATGATATTAACCAAAAAAAAATAGCCTAAGTTGCCATTCATCCCTCTGCTGAGCTACTAAGTAAGGGCAAACCATTCCCTGGTATCAGATTTGTTTTGATTGCAATTTGTTTTTATTGTGGTAGAAGCCTTTCAGAGCAGGAAAATAAAGGAATCAAAAGAAAAGACATTATAGTCAACTTTGGAAGTCTATTTGCAGAAAAGTGGTTTCTGGCAGATTAAACATTGTAAATTTCAATGCTTCGTGTAGTGATAAACCTTCCTTCTCCTGGAAACATCTCTTTCTAGGCATGATGACAGTATGTCAGTTTTAACATGTTATAATGAAGTGGAGATGTTCACCCTGAGCAGCACAGTGCAGAGCTGAGGCACCACAGTGAGGAGGCTCACTTGCCTGGGTAGCAACAGGTGTGCCAGGTACACAGAAAACTGTCAAATATATAGAAAGCTTTGAGAAAAAAACCTCCCAAGTGTAGCTTCCAAATACTGTGCACCAGACTTCCTCCTTGAGGATGAGCCTCTTGGGATGTGCAATAAAAACAAACAAGCTCTGGTTACCTGAACAAATTGTGAGTCTCATCCAGTGTAACTGATAGCATTGGGCCAGATTTTGAAATGAACTAGTGAAGATCACTGCTAGAGATCTTGTCATCACTGCAACCCAGTCTTTTAAGAGCTCAGTGGCCGGTGCCATGAACTCCACCCTGGTGGGCACTGACCATGGCACAAAGCTTTTCACCAGCCTGTGTGCACACCAGTGATCTCTAACTCTGCCAGCTGCACTGCCTGCATGCACGTCCCAGCCCTGCCTTAGCATGCTGAGTTCCTGATGGAACCATTCTTTCTCGCAGCAAAGCAGTTTCTATTCCTCACTTCACACTGATGCTGTGTTCTGCCCAGAGTCTGAGCTGCTCAAACAGCCCAGTGTCTGACAAACCATCTGTGTTCAGAGCCCCGGCGTCAGGAGAAGGACACGTGGTGCCTCTCAGGGGAATTGAACACAGGACAAAACACTAACACTCAACCTGTTTTAAATAAATAATCTTCCTTGCTTTAAAGAAGTTTGATGCACCGAGCTCTGGTCTGTTCTGAAAGGCCCTTCTCTGACATGCTGAGTTGTTTCTTTCAGTGTAAGCAGCCGCCTCCTTCCCAGCAGCCAGAGGAATCAATAAACTGGATTCAGATTACTGAGAGTGCTGATTTAAGTGAGTGAGAGAGAGAGGAGTGGGTCTAGTCCCATAGCATTCATGGTTTGTGTGTGTGTTTTGTATTTATAAACACAGATGACCTTTGCAATTTTTAGTGATACTTTTGTTCCATCTGAATATTCAACTTGCTGTCTGTCTAATCAAATCCATCATTTGGGGCATATTCTGGCTTGTTCTGCAGCTCAGTCACAAGCACATTAACACCAGTTCAGCTTCCCTTGTTCACCTGCTATTGAAATCATGTGGATGTAAAAAGAAGTGGGGTTTGGCATCTTTCACAGGCTCTTTTATTCACTGAGTAAAGGGTCACTCTGACCTCCCTTGTATTCTTATTGCCAGAGTCTAACAGGTAGACAGACCAAGACTGTTGGCTGTGCATACCAAAAACTCCTGTTAAAGCCAATGGAAAATTAAGTCTGGGTTTTTGTTTTAAATGAGAAAAAATCCAGAAATTCTCCGAATCAAAACTATTACTGGGTTCAGTGAAAAAAAAAAAGGTTTAAATACTTCAAATGCAATTTGTTAGGGTTCTCTTAACATGTACACAAAAGGCTGCTTTAATGCTCTGTTAGGCTGTATTTTTTGAGGCATGAAATTTGCTTAAGAAAAATTGGTTGAGAGAACTTGAGATAGATAAATTTTAGATAGATAAAAACACAAGTACAGTACTTAACTGTACACAGCATTTCCAGCAAAGTATTCTGTAGAGACTGAGCCTGAAATGCATATGGAAGTTCTTCACATCAGCTGGATATTGAAGCTTGTGTTTTATGAATACAGTACATTAATTGATAGGTATGAGGTAGCAATCAAAATGTAAATAGAACCTGGTTTACATTAGTGCCTAAGTTTGCTGTACAGATACGTAATATATGCTTTTAGGATGCTGAACTCAATTTCAAAGCATATCTTTAATTCATGAATTGTTAAAATGAATTCCATTTGTGGCTTACAAAATATTGTGATTAAAAATTATGTTTTTTCTGAGCCGAACCAACTTCATAATTTCACATTATTCCTGTATGCAAAGCTGAGCCTCTTGTTTGTTCCACAATCATTGCTACCTTTTTTTAATATTATGATATAATGTTCAGTTGACCAATTACTTTCACTGTGACAGCTGCACTTCTGGTAGATTCTGATAAACCCAACTTAGGTTAAAGGCAATATTTCATTATTGTTATTGATAGATGTCTCACATATTTAAAGGACCACATTCAGAGGCACGTGTTGTGCCGTTCCTAGTTATGCATTTATGGTTTCTGTATGAAGTTACTCAGTGGGATAAAACTCCTCAGCTGCTCTGCTTTGCACTAGCTGAATAGAGGAAAGGGCACATACATCAACAGGGATGGTTTTTACCTTGACCCTTTTGTTCAACTGTCCCAGAGATCTCATTCTTCTGGGTGTCCAAAATTAAGACACCTTAGATGAATTTCCTCTTCCCCAGGTGCCCTGATAATAAGTGCCACGCAGTTACTCTTTGAGTTGTTGAAGAAACCCCTTGGGGAGAAGGCATTGCAAGAGTCCTGCAGGTAGAAGCAAATGAGGTATTCAGGGAAGTCTGAAATCAGGGGAGAGTTGTCAAAGTTGGTGATTGGAAAAACTGAGCTAATTTTCATTGGAAGTAGAAGTTGTCTTTAGCAGCTGGTTACCAAACCCTGGCTGCACTAGTGGATCCGTCTAGAACAGTAGTGAATTTGGGCTTGGGAAGATGTAACTGTACTGAAGGAGGGTAGATTTAGACTAGATAAGGGAGAAATTCTTCACTGCAAGGGTGGTGAGGCACTGGCACAGGTTGCCCAGAGAAGATGTGGATGCCCCATCCCAGGAAGTGTTGGAGGACTGATTGGATGGAGTAACCTCGTCTAGAGCAAGGTGTCCCTGCCCATGGCAGGGGGCTGGGACAAGATGATCTGTAAGGTCCCTTCTGAGCCAAACCACCCTATGATCCTACGATCCAGTGCTTGATGTATGTGACAGAGAAGTGTAAAATGTGCTCGTTCTCCCAGCAGTGAGAGTTTAATGGGAACAGTCTCAGCACAGAGGTGGGTGAGTGAGTGGCCAGTTCTCATCCCTGAAGGAAGGTTCTCTTGGGGAGAGCTTTTATGTGACAACCTACAAACCTCCAATTCAGGAGGCAATTAGATGACTGGATTATGCCCTTTTATTCCAGGGCAGAAATCAGTTAATAACCCATCTACTAACATGTGAGAGATGCACACTCTTTCCCCTCATTTGCAGCAGCTAATACAGGTGTTATTCAAAAAACAAATATTTACAGTCAGATCAATGCATGAGCCTTAAATACATTACTGGAATGTTTACCCCAGGCTGGTAATTTTTGTTTTGTGGAAGCTAACTGACCACTACCAAAATAATTTACAGATGCTAAAATTATCTCAAAAGTCATGTGGGAAAACTTTGAATAACAAATGCTTATTTTGTAGCTCGGCATACTGTTACTAATAGCTACATTTAGTGATGGAGACTATAAACTGTAAATCATACCAGTGTTTCCCATAGCAGAGCAGGCTGCAATTGTGATCTGACAGTGCCCTTTGACCTCTCTGAGGAAGGCATAGTGGGAAGTATGTGAGGACATTATGCTTGATTAGTCTCTCCGTAGTTTGCCTGGGTGGGAAGATAATTGAAAGCACAATGGACTTTGGAAATTGAAGGTTCTGAAATGCACTTCGCAAACACATGCAATTTTAAATCTTTAATGTGTCATCTATGTCAGCAGTGGACATTGTCTTCATTACATAAATACAATTCTTCTGCTAATACAGTGCAAATAGGGGTTAGGCAGCATCTGCAGCTATTGTAATTCACACTTCAAACAGCAGTATCCATTTTATATTCTTAAATTCTGAGAGCTAAAAAAGAGCTTGGACAAGAAATACTGAATGGCTGATTGATTTCATATTTGCTGATTTATAATATTAAAGTTGAATTTTGCCCACTAAGTGATCTTATTAAAGAACAGACAAACAAACAAAAAACCCCAGTAAAACTTACACTCGAGAATCAGGTTTTGGGAACAGAAGGAATTTGGTTTGGCTATTTTAATACACTGCATCTATAAGCTAGTACCAAGACTATTATTCTGGATGTTTTCTGGTCTGTTGAGTCCTAATGTAGCTAATCTCCAACAGATAGTGCTGCCCAGGGTTCCTGTAAAACAATCATCTGCAAACATATTTATTAACCTTTGTTATTTAGTTCTCTGCAAAGTGCAGGCCACCCTGCTGAACAGTCTACAGCATTTATTTACAATGCTGACTCCTATTAGATATCATTAGGTACCTAATAATTATAATAATTACGTGCATTGCTTAGGCTACCCTGCTAAATAACAACCACTTTTATTCAGAAGTCATAATTGCAGCAGCTAGACTTAAAATGAAATCTAATTAGATTTCAGTTCACCTCCTTTCACACACAAATCTATATGCACTGTATAGTGACAAAATCTGTCCAGCAAGCACTAATTCATTTAGCCTGGAAAACTATTATGTCTCTGGCCTGACACGTAAAAGTTACCAGTGAATGTTTTGTAAAACCTAAGAGTATTGCTGCAGTAGAACTTCAGAGATTTTGTATGACTCGTTGAGGAAGGCATAATGCTTTTTCACAGAGCTATTTCCATGGTAAGCATGTTGGGGTTATGCAGCCATAGCTGCATTAATGAACACAGTAATTCTGTAACCCGATAGTGGGATATAACCTTGAATTTAACTGTTTCCTGAGGTTTGCAAATTTGATCTGATCTTAAATGAAGCTAGAGTCTTCCTTGTGGGAAATTAAGAAAGTCTGCATTCTTTTGAGCAAGGAAAGGTGGAAACACAAACTTACAAGATGTAGAAAGTATGGAAGGGAAGCGATCTTTAAAACTACATGATGATTCATTTACTAAATCCGATTTCTTTCGAAGGAAGGAGACAAGAATTAGCTGATACCTTCTCACCATCAGCCATTTTCACTGGTGCCTGGCTCCAGCTGCACATACATAGAATCTTTTTGCAGGGCAATAGCTGGCACTGGCCTTATTTAACCTATGACTATTGAGCATTTACTCTATAAGAAGTCACAGTAAATGATTGCAGTAAAAATTTCAACACCTTGGATGCAGCTAGGAAGGGGAGAAAAGTGAGTGGAATGGTTAAGGATTAACAGAGAACAGATTCAGTTCTGAACATGTAACAGGTTAGGATTTCACAGGTCAGGATTTTCTACAAATTATTTTTTCCACCAAGTGTTTTGGGAAAGGGAGCAGGTTCTTTAAGGAAGGCTATAAGTGAATTCGAGTTCCCATAATCAGTTTTTCAGTAGCAGATTTTTGCCAGGTAGTCTAAATGTAACTGGAAATGGTCATTAGTGCAGTAAGACCTGTGCTTGCACACGTGAGAACTGCAGACTCACTGCTTAATAGAATTTATGCCAATTGTGGGCATTAAGTAGACAGTCTTGTAACGGGGGTAGGTGTATTTATACCAGTCCTGAGGGTATTTTCAGTCTGAAATCTATTTAGGGTGTTCTTCTAGGGCAGGAGGATGGTCCATGGCAACCTCAGCCTCTCCTGGAGTTCCTCAATCCCCACTCCAAAGCAGTCAGGTAATTCCCAAACACTAAGCTGATTCCACACAGCCAACTTCCCATCAAAGCCCCTGTGCTCCCTGCAGTTCTGCCTACCTTTCTGCCAGGGATTTCCACCCACTTTGCGTAACTAAGTTTGAGATTTAGAATTTGAAATCCTCTCTGGAGACTGCCTGAATTTAGCAACTTCCAGACTCTGCAGGTGCTGTGGTGACATTTTGCAAGTGCCAGCATTTTGACTGGCCACTTTTGATTGTTGGACTGTGTTGGGAGCCTTGAGTATCATCTTTACGTAGCTTCTTCTCAGTAGAGGGAAGTTGTAATTTTCCACTGCAAAACTGTTGAGACTCATGGTTTCCTTAGTTGCCCAACACAGTGCTGATATCTGTGTCATGCTTTTAGAGTGCTACTACTTCATTTCTAGCACATAACTATTAATTCTGGGCTGTGATGTCTATACAGCCCTTATGTGGGGGTAATAACTTATCCTTCCTTCCCCCTTCAGAGAGAGATGCTGAAAAGGTTGCAGCTGGTCAGTCTGTGGGCAAAGTTGAGTACACACCTCCTGGGAAAACATTGCAGTCTATCTTCTCACTCTAACTGTGCTCTACAGTAATGATACCATTTCTGACTTGAAACTATATTGTTTGCTTCCTGATAAGAATCCTACTGCAGGGATAGTGAGGTTAGTACGGCTGATCTGAAAGAAAATTACTTTGTTTCTGTAGCTACAAGGAAGACAAAGGGCCGTATGAGCACACACAAACACATACATGTATAACACATGTATATATGTTCTCTGAGAGACTGGTGTCGAAAGTTTTCAGCTAGAATTTTAGAAGCTTCCCCCTGGAATATCACTGAAACAATGACATCAACCCTCCATGTAAGATTTCCACTTCTGTGCTTTACTCTGGTTGGCCAATCCTCTCATCCCTTAGTGATTCTGAGCATGCATAGCTATTTAATGCCTGTGTATATCCCCAGGCATTTCATTTGTCTCAGTTGTACTGATGGAGAAGTATTCATCCAGAAAAAGGTGGGTGACAGGTATTGACAGGCACAAAACATTAGGAAGGGTTCAAAAGTAAATCTCCTTCTGGAGTTTTGGAGAAATAATCAACAGACTTTGAGTACCTTGAATGCTCCCCTTATTATTGCTCTGCAGAGCAATGCTGTGCACTGGTATGAATGTTGTAGGCTGACATCAATTCTTGTGATACCTGTACGCATCAGATATGCCCATCCACATCGAAATAAGGTGAACATTTACCTTGCAAGACCACCTGCAAATCTCTGATATTAGGTTGAAATATGTTGTTCTGGATCCTGAGTTATTTTTATCATGAACAATGGCCTTCCAGGTTACCCAGACATCTGTGCAGGTTTCCAGGGGTCAGCTGCAGAAAGATGTGGCTGTTCCGTGCTCACAGCAGCCCTTGCCTGGGTGGGAGCTTGGAGTAACTGACCTCCAGTGCTTCCTTCCAGCTAACACTATGGATCCATGATTGTCTGGAAAATAATGCTAATTATTTTGTGTGGAGTATAATTCCTACAACTTGACTAAAAGCTTCAAATCTGCATACAATCGTTTTGGTGTTTGTCATGAGTTTTATGAGATAAATTAGTCAGAAGAAGAATACCCAGAGAGATCTGAATTTTGGACCTGAAATATCAAAATGAGAGTTGCTAAATGATAAGAACTTTGGCAAGTCTGCACTAATTACTTAACCTTAGTTGGCTTTACATTTCAGTGCTGGCCTTTTCTTGTTTGTTTGCTTGATTTGGGAACTCCCGTCAAGAAAGGATCAGGACTATATTGATTTTACTAGTACAGAGGGGTATCCTTGACACAAGGGAATTGATTTAGGTAGAAATACGCTTGAAACAAGGAACATCATGTTCTGTGGTCATTCTTAATTTACATTCAAGTGAGTAAACTCGTCAGCAGGGAAACTGAGCAAGTTTCATATACACATTGTTATGCAATATTGAATACACAGATAAGAAACAAGTTTGGATTTCTAGCAAACAATTAAGGATTATAAATGCTTTCTAATAATAAATTTGACCAAAATCTCTACCAAACCCTAATGGGAAGACTTGCATGACTGGAAAATTAGAATAGCAGATAATCAGTTACTTAGGAAAGTCTGAATGGATGAAAAATAAAAGGATTGAAGTCTACTCTAATTTAGTGGCTTTAATTGTTTTACTTATTTGTGATTTGAAAAGGTATGGTCTCACATAGGAAAGCATCAGTGCTGTGGGAGACAAGTCTTCTGAGAGGTGAATTCTATAAACAGGAGAGCCAAGCAGCTAATCAAACCCCTGGTTAGAATATCTAGTCAAAATAAACATATTATCAAGATTATAAACCGGAACAGTGAATAATCATAACAACAACAACAGAAATGTAAATTAGGTTAAGGTTTTCTGGTTTTAATAGAAACATTCATAGTTTGAAACTGCTTGAATTATTTTGCTAAATTTTAAGAAATCAAGGGTAATAGGATCTTGGATGTAGTTTCCTGATGTTGTTTGGACAGACAATGAAAATAATTACTAAAAGATATATATTGATATGTAACAAAGGCATTGTACAGAAATAAAACTGAAGAAAGGATAGATTTCTCTTGATGACTATAGACTAGGAGTTGTAGGAATAGTTTTGATTTTTAAAATGCCATGAACAAAAGATCCTCAGTGTGTTGTTTTGCCATCCTATCTGTAATTAATAAAATCAGATATAATTATAAATAGTAGTGCAAATTTTCACAAATTTTGTGTCATTGGGAAAAGCTGTTCCATACTTTTGTCTCATAGAATACTTATAATAAATTATTATTATAGTTTACATAACAGAAATCTAGAGGATTAATTTATGTATCTGCATTAATAAAGGAATCTTCAATCGAAAAATAAGTAAAAATCAAATTCATTAACTGGAATACGAGATTAGACAAGATCAGGTGACACAAAAGGGCAAAGACTTGTGCTCTGAGGAGTTGTTCCTACAGGAGTGGTTTCCAAGTGCCAGCCCCACTTTCCCTGGGGTGATTGTGCCACGACCTCACTAAAGGCAAGGAGAAGTTTTGTGATTTCAGCCCAAGGCCCTGCAGACTCAGGGAGGCACCTGGTCATGCCAAGGAACAGAGCCTGCCTTTGCAGATGCCAGCATTCCTCAGTCACCAGTTGGACAAAGGGAGTTTAAACCCCTTTCTATGGTCGAATCCCTACACACCCACAAACCTGAGGTGGTTCTGTTGTTTGTTTGCTGTTGGGGGCGTTTCTGAGTGGAGATACCCTCCTCCTTCAACTGCCTCCAGTTTTCCAGGTCCCTTGACATTTTGATGGCTAATCTTTTGGAGTGGCAGGGCTTCTCTGGCTGGTTTAAGACTCCCAGGTGGTGTCACAGGACAGGGTGAACCTGGTGTAGCTGGCATGGGTAAATTCAGGAGAAGAGGCTGCTGATTCAGCAGGAGACAGTTACAAAAGCACGTCTGAGGGAAACCAGAGCGTTAGGCAATGCTGTCAAAAACGAGAAAAAGGAAGGATGGAAACAATCTCTTAAAGTGCCTGACACTAGTCTTGTTTGAAACTGAGTCAGGCTGCTGAAATGAGCAGTGATGATGGTGGAAATAAAGGAAGAAGTACCAGAACGTGGCACTTTCTGGAAGGAGTGCTGAACAAACAGTCCTGTGTAGTTCCACTGACAGATGTTGGAAAGGGAAGAAATTGCAAGACTGAATGTGGTTTGGTACTTTTTGATATGCTGTTTCTGTAATGTGAAGCTCTCACCATGATTGGTATATATCTCAAAACAATTCAATTTTGATAAAGGGAAGTTGAGGCAAACTGTCTCAGTAATGCAAAATGCCATTAACAGAATGTGAATAAATACATTATGAGCCTGGGAGCTCAGAGGGGCAGCCCTCTCTCCTTCTGCTTGTTTCTAAGTCATTATCTATACAAAAGCATCAGGACTTCAGTTTTAAAATGGGAATGTTTTTAAATAAGTATGTTAACAGTAGAAGCCAAATGAGAATGGTTTTAGAAATATGTTAAACAATTTTTTTTTAATAATTTTTTTTAAATCAACCCGGGGTTTTGCAGTTCACTTGCCAATAGAGGTAACACAAATACTGGAACAGGCCCTGTCACAAAGGCCTTTATCTTGATTTTAGCTGCAGTAGAATCAGCTTGGAGTAAGCAGCTTGCAGTTCTATAAGTTGTATTGCCCCAGGACTGCTTCAATCCAAAGAACTTATTTAGAACTATGTCTGAAAGTTATTAAGTACATTTTCAAATGCTCCTCTATTGAATTATGTGTTTCTCCTATGAAAAGTCATAATACATATCCCTATATTTTTATATTAATTGAATGTATAACTTGATGGCTTACAGAAAGTTTTTCCACAAATATGTTTAAAGTAGTTCTATTAAAAAAGCAGAGGCAAAGCATGAGTCAAACTGGGTTAAAAAGTAGATTTGATATCATCAGCACAACATACTCCTATATAGAAATTAGCAAAACATGTTTAAAAACAAAAACTGATCTTGTTTTTTAGAAATTAGTCAGTGACATCTGGCACCGATGTATTTCACATCAGTGAAGCATATATCTTCCCCAACATATTCACAAGATCTCTGATAAGGTATTTTTCCCTCATCAGAAATTGTGGAAGAATATTCTGGTCACTAGATAAATATTGGGCTTGGGATTTGTCAAACTAAAATGCTGCCAAACAAAATAAAAGTCTTCTTTTAATTTCTGTTTACCTCTATACATGTTGAGGCAAAAATAAAAGCAACTTGCATTGAAATTTAGTACTTGCTCAGATAGTTAAGGCACAGTGCACCTAACAAAAAACATTGACCAAAAAATGATATTAATGTTTATGCTTTCTCTGTGGCAATTCTGGTCCTCCTCATGTTATTGATTAACAGCAGCCTGAAATTTTTACTTCTTTCCTTTAGTGTGGTGTAGCAATCGCTGAGGAGTGATGCCTGCAGCAACACAGGCATCCTGCAAATCCATTTATTTTTGCAAGTGTAGGTACAGAAGATCTTATCTGCTTAAGTTTACAAACATTTTCTGAAGTTGATATAAATCATTCTGCTTCAGACATTCTGAGATATCTCTCACTTAAAACCCTTAGTGATCCACGATCCACACAGGTTTTAAAACCAAACAATTATAGCATCAGGGAAATCAGATGCTTTTTCCCTTTTAAAGGTATGTAATTGATCTATATCATTGTTTGCCACAAAAGTGACTCAGGGAGATGAAATATATCCTCCTTCTTTCCTCTTTTATATGCAGGGAATATCAGGCCTCAAGATATAACAATATTTACAAGCTCATGCTCCTGTTAAGTGGACCATGCTGCCACATAGTGGAGGTCTGATACACCCTGTCTTCACCCATTTTATTAAGTTGCATGAATATAAAGATGAAATAATGGGGCTTGTTCATTTATGTAATAATTAACGGCACATTTACACTCCCAGCATATCACTGTTGATGTTTACTATTTGATCAAGTATGATGGATGCCTTGTGGTTGCAGATTCAGATTAGCATAATTTCATCACCAAGGGACCCATGAAAAGGTTCAATTATAGAGCAATCTCATTAATACCAGGGCTTGTTAAACTAATAGAAATAGACATCCCAACAGCTCTGATATGTATACATGTGCATGGAATATAATTAATGGAAAAGCAACCAGTACCTGAAACAAGCTTGAGTGATACAATTACACGATGTACTAGGATGACTGAGACAAATGCTGTTTTGTTAGCTCTGCTCAGAGAAAAAATGTCAGCAAAAATATAGGCAGCCTTTTTTCCAAAATGTTAATAACAGATTTCTCCTCTGTTTTTAAGTCATACGCATACCTTTTTTTTTTTCCTTTGCCTTTTTATGAAAAACTATTTAACTTGTGCTGTCCTTTGATAGGGCAGCATGAGAAACAGTAGCTCCCCAGCTCCCTTTTATCTTTTGCCTCTTCATTTTTAAGCAGCCGTTTTTCTAGAACTTTGGAGAATTTACCTCCAAACAAGAACTGTGGTAAGGAAGTTTGTAGAAGTTCTACTTATTGTAGCTGTGAATGTGAGTGGGCAGCCAGCTCGTTCTTTGAAGGAGCACAATTCAAATTTCTCAGAAAGGAGAATAGAAAACTACTGCAAGTGGCACCTGTCATTCATGCATGACAGGAAGGAGTTTGAAGTCCAAGCAACAATCTTAGTCTTGCAGATTTTCTAGTGACAGACAAACCCTTTCCCTCAGTTTTTTCATCAGTTAAATACTGAAGCTGTGTGCAGAAACTCTTCTCCCAAAGCTAATTTCTCTGTGTCAAGATGATTGGAGTTCTTAAATTTTTTTTCATTAAAAAAATCAGTTTGCATGATAATTGCCATATTACCATTTACTTACAAATACACCTCATTTGCACTCCCTGCTATTCCCACCATATCAGACCAATGATGATGAGCATTCATTCTACTTTGAATGGTTCAGTGCATCATTTCCATGGCCAGCTGAGCACTTCTCCATAGCCCACTTCCTCTCATGTCAACAGAGGACCTATTCTAAATATTTTAGATGAAATATTTCTTTGACCTTGACCAACCATAGTATTCTGATAAAACATTTTCTGAAAAGTGCCCTGCTACTATACACCTATATATATACATATATATATATATACACTAGTAATACCTATTAACAATACCTAATACTCTATTAATAATACCTAATGCTCTCATATTTTAGGACAGTCGTGCAGAAGCAGCTGAATGGCCACTCTCATGAGCTCTGGGCTCTCCACTCTTTAGTCTGTGCACCGCAGACTATGAATTGTACAGGAAGAGAGGTCTTTCCCTTGCATGGCACTCGTCAGCAGCAGATCAGGAGTTATGCACTAGGAAAGGCTGTTAAAATTGTTTGGGACAGGCTCGATGTGACTGTCTTTTTCATAGCATCACATTAGAAGATCCCTCATCCCATAATCACTCAGAGACTTGGAAACAGTGAAGGACATTTGGAACCAGCTTCATAGTTACATCTTGCTCCCTTTTTAGGAAGAAATATGGGATGTCCATCCATTTGATGTCCCATTGACATCAAGTATTTGAGAAATGGTGAATTTCTCACTGGCTGACATCTTGTGTATTCTGGGAAGGTTTGTTCAGGATTTAGTAAAGTGTAAATTTGTTAGTTCCATCCAAAGAAGCCCCATGAACCCATTCTTATTTGACTTAGTTTATACTGCTTAGTAAGGACTTCCAAAAAAACCATGAAAAGCCACTCTCAAGCAAGAATAAGAGTGTCAACACAGTCACGCATCTGAGAAAACTTTCTCTTTCAGGCAAAGTCTTGTGACACAAGAACTTTGGCTCTCAATGGAGGAAAAACTTCCAGATTTTGACACAATCCTTCCCATTATTTCTCCAAATGGCTTTAATTCAGCCTTGCTAGAAAGCCAAAACTGATTTCTGCCCAAGAGAACCGTGACTAAATGTCATTTAGTTTGAACCTGTGTGAAAAGCAGTGTTGGATGGTCACCACAAACACAAGGTTGTGAGCTCAGAGCTCTGCCACGGCTCTTCATGTGCTTTGTGTGAAGTTTGGTTTATTTTTCCTGTCTCCCAGTGAGGTTGGTGATTCAGGTCCTTACACTGAAGTCACTCCTTATGGTATATAGTGTGTTTAGGCATCATTTAAAATGAAAAAACCAAAGAACCATCCACACACACAAAAAACCCCAAACCCACACCAGGAAAAATAACAGAATCCCTATGTAAATCTAGGAGTACTGTTTCACACTAGGAGTAGTGTGAATAGTCTGTGTCCTAGACAGTAGTGGGACTGACTCTTTTCAATTGGATTTATTTCTTCACTGACCTCACCAATGGAATTTGATCACGTCCTTTGTATGGTGTCTGATGTCCCTATGATCAAGCTCTTAATCATTTAGTGCTCATAAAATTCTTGCATGTCTGCAGAATGCTGTAGAAATGGTAAACTGCAGCAGAGTATGGAAATAAGTATTGTAAGCACGGACAGCATCTGAGGCAAGAACTTTTTGGCAACCATGACTAGCTCCAGTAAAATGGGTCCTGTTCAGAATACAATAACTCTCTAACAATTCATTGTTGAATCCCTCGTTTCCTTTGTAGACCTAATTTTTGCCGAAATTAATTTTTATGCTCATGTATATATGCTCTGCTTCCACCACGTGATCTTATTAAATCTACCGTGGTGCATTTTTTATCACTTCTGCTAGTCGATGTTTCTGCAATTTTAAGCAAAATAACACAATTCCAAAAATACTTGAAAGCTCATGAATGACTCATACTGTAGTTCATTGAATACAATAAAATATTCAGTGACTCAGAGTCCTAGCACAAACCAAAGGTCCAAAAAAGACTCTATTGTTCCCAATACAGAGGTACAAAATCTGAAGACTTTTAAATCAGGCTTTAGCAGCTATTCCTGCTTTTGGGGTTGACACTTGTCAAAATTCTAGCTAATCCTTGTGAGGATTTTAAAAACAGTGTAATGGAACCTAATAATTTTTTAATGAGGAACAGTGTGTTTGCTAGATTAATTTCAATTTGTAATGTTGATTAGTTTCATGTGAGAGTGTAATGATCTAGAGGAATATATGACACTGGAACACTGGAAACAGTTTTCAAAGCATAAAGCAGCTGTGTTACATGGCTCCTCTACTCAGAATTACAATAGCAGTGTAGCTCACTTTCTGAATGATTCAGCTTTCGTGTTTTGAACACCAAAACCATTTATTCTCTAGGGCAAACTGATCCCTACAGAGTCCAATGATCATGTCTCTGGCTGAGTGGATTAAGTAGGAAATTACTTAAAATACCCTGATCCAGAACTGAGATTATTTGAGGAATGAAATTCTCTCAAGCTTGTTTCCCATCTGAAAACAACACTTCTCCATGGGTTATGCACCCTGTCAGTTACATATGTGAGTATCTTTATTCGATTTCGTCATTCCTGGTCTCTTAATCCAATATCACTTTGCACTAGCATACATCTACTGATGTGACCAGACCAACAGCCATACAAGGATGCCATAAAGCAAATGAGAACCAGTGTGTCATCTTTATAAATGGAATATTTACTTTTGAGCACAATGGCATTTTGAGGTGAGGCCATTCATACACATAGCTTTGATGGGTAATGCACTTTCTGAAATAACACTAACACGCTGCTTAGTAAGTCCAGAGACAATTCAGCTGCTGTTTAGGTGGTGATAACATTTGGTTTGAGCAGAGGTTTTGATAATGAAACAAAAATGGCATTAAGAATCATGTGGCTTCCTTGGAAGTACCTCTGGAGAAGAACAGGTGCATCAAAGTACCTTTTTAAGAGGACTGAGCAGAACTGGGATGTGAGGATTTCATTGGAGGACTCAGGTTCTGTTTAAATGTAGTCTCTGGAGCAGATAGAAAATGGTAGATACGAGACTAAGTGGATATCACAAGAAATCATAGAACTGTAATACTGTGTTACTGCACCCAGTAGAGTTAGAAACGTCATTCTGATAGAGCAGTCATATTTCTTATGCAGGGATTTTTAAAATAAAAAATCGGCAGCCCTGTGCAGATGACTTTTAAATGAATCCATAAGTATTGATACATTCCCTTGCCAAGGTGCAATATCATTGATCACAACTGGGACTCATTGTTATTAAGGTTTCAACAACATTTGTATTAACAAGTCACCTTTGTATCGTAAAAAGGGAGAGGGTTGATAGGCATTAAGAAAACAGCTGCATCGTAGCAAGCAGCCAAGAGCACAATGGGTGTCAATAGGAGGTAAAACTACTCCCGCTGAGACAAGTGAAGAAGAAAAATGAAACAGGAGGATTTGTTCCAGCAGCCCTGTCTAATTGTTTATTCCTTTCTCATTCCGTCCTCGTCACTCAAGGGCTATGGCTTCTGTCATGTAAAAGGAAAAATCAAACCTTGGCCTGCTTGGGGTTTCTCTCACTGTAAATGAGTGGAATTTGGGTGCTGGGAAGCTATGGGCAGGGTGATGGTATGTTACCTTTTCCTGATTAGCTACTAGGCATTTACTTCAGATAAGTGCTGTGTGAGCGTATGACCTCATAAGTGGCCCCAACCAAACACTAATAGTCTACTTTAGAGAGGAGATTAGGTTCCACTAATGGTGTCACAGCATGAAATAAGATGCAACATATTAACTGGGGGAGAAGGAGCAGGAGCGGAGGGGGGCAAGCTTGGAATAGAAAAGGACAGCTTAAAGGTAGAAAGAACCCAGGGATAGCACAGGATATCTGTAGCTCCTGAATGTAAGCAGATTTGCAGGCTTTTTGTGTGGAAAGATAATTTAAAACAGTACAGGTACTGCCTCCACTGTACCTGGCACCCAAAGATTTGGCTCTCCTGAGTGTGTTGGCCAGTGCAGAGCCCAGTGCACACCTCTGCCACAGCTGGGCTCCCAGAGTGGGGCAGAGTTCGCCCCCAGCAGCAGGTCTCTGACAGCTGCGTGGTGTCCCGTGTCCCTCTGGGGGCTGAGGGCAGCAGTGCCTTACTGGATCCCTCATGTTGGTTCTGAGAGCTTCTAACAGCAGCAACCCAAAGCATTGTTGCTGAGAGTTTCATTCAGCGCGAGTTGACTTGGTCCTACTCCCCTCAGAGGCCTCTGTCTCTCTTCTGTGGTTATACCACAAGCTGTAAAAATGCAAATTTTTTCATCTCTGGTAGCATTGAAGCTGCTGTGCTTCCCAGGAAGAACAAGTCAGGCATTTCCCATAATCTGCAGAGAGATCTCTTATAACTATGAGATGAATTTCATAAATACAGCAAACAAAACAATTGAACTCAAAAACTTGCTGTCAGGTGAAAGATACCTGGCAAATTACATTATCACTGCTATTTTATCCACATAAGCTGAAGGAACTGGAGCAACTTTTAACAAATCACCCAAGCATATTTTTTTGTTCAAAGGGTCTTTCTTGGTTCTAAAACCAGTAACATTTGGCAGAAGAATTTCTGCTCTAATTTATAGGATTTCTAAATTTTTGAAGCTTATCCCATTTGTGCTGACCATAGTCCTCAACAAGCTGAAGTTAAATGGTTGGCTCATGCATGTGAAAAATGTTTTGGCCCTTTTCATTTCTCAGGTTTTGCCATATTTATCAAATGGGTGTACCAACTGAACCCAGTGAAACAGTACCTATTTGAGCAAGGATACCTATGGTATCCATGCTCACTTTCAAGTCCATGATACTCCCATTAGAATCTCCTTTCACATGCTAGGAATCAGGCAATAAACTCTGTATTGCATTTTCTGTGTGCCAGCTGTCTTAAACTTACATGCAAATCCAGTGGGAAATAAATACTTGAATTAGAACCTGATTTATGACAAAGAAATCTTAAAACATTGTAAGGAATTTTTCAGCTTAAGCAATGTATATATGGTTTTGCAGTCCAAGCACAATTTAAAGTGCAGACATAGTTTAAGAGGCTAGCGTGAGAGAATCTTTTTCTGAAGGCTCTCTACTGATTTCACTGTTGTTTACAAGCTGAGAGCATGTGATTAACAACACTCTGGCTTTGAATAACAGGGCACTGGACTTCTCACTAGGAGACATGTTCATCTATTGAAGCACTGAGGTGTAACGGTGCAGTATTGCTGCTGATGTGGAGAAAGATCCAAGAGTGATCTGCTCCTGCAGCAGCCTGTATTTTCAGGGAGGCGAAAAATACAGTTGCTGAACTAAAGCAAAGCTGTTAATTTCTGTTCTCTTCTCACACACACATATATATGTATGTATGTACATAAATATATAAATATATAACTATATACACATGTTTACACACACATGTGCGATACTGTAAAGTGACAATCACATAACAGGTTTTTTTTGAAAGAGCACCTTAAAAGCACTGACTAATTTCAGGGTGGGGTTTGAGGCAGAGCAGATGACCTAAGTGCATCCCATGCCAACATGCATCTGGTGAAAACATTCATCTCTTTGAAAAGATGAATAGTTGAATTGTGGTTTTTGCACGGCAACAAGATTAATTTGGAATATACCCTCTCTGGAGATTATACCAGCCACCCAGATTTGTTATCCCAGAGAATTCACTGTCAACTGAAGCTATCAAACTATTTTCATTAGATAAATGCCTCCTTCTGCAGGATTACACACCCATTCATTTCCATCTCAGTTAAGGAATCTTTGCGTCGCTGTAGCTAACACTGTTGAGGAGTTGGATGTTTTTAAAGCTGTGCCTAATTGCTGCTAGTGGGACACTGGGCAGTTTCACATGCCTGCAACTGCCAGCTTGGCAAAGCTGTGTGTATAATGTATCTCATACCTACATTTGGTGGGATTCAGGGACCAGGCATCCATCGGCTCAAATTCCCTGAGGAGCACATGTTGGAAGCTGTACTCAGAGGGCAGAAATAAATGCAGGGCTTCAGGTTTTTTTGTCCTGTCATACTGTTCATAATGTGTGAGCAAGAAGGAGAATGATCCAATCTTTGATACAAGTGCTGTTGGGAAACAGGCAGCTCTGGATTTGCATGGTCTGGTCCTGCTACCTAGGGTCTTAACACACTGCATCTCAGTGGGAAAAGACAGGGAAAAACAAGGAGCTCACATAGCTCCTGCTGTCTGGTAGCCAGCCTTCCTCCAAGGGATGCTGAACACCCTCGGGCCAAGGTGGGAAACAGTCAGATCTTGCCACTCCAAATGCTCCAGCTACTGGACTGCAGCATGAACAGAGTCAGGAGCAGCAGGTACTCTTGCAGCTGTGGCTGCAGAAGTTGTATTCCACTCTATTCCTAAGGTTGACTTCGTGAGAGAGAAGGGCTTTCAGTCGTGTCTTGCTCGTGTCCCCAAGGGGCTTGGTGGCCTGTCGCTCAGGCACTCAAGTGTGCTCTGAGCACTCAAGTGTGCCAAAGCAGTCAGGCTCTTGGGGCAGTTTTAGAAGGCATCTGCTACTCAGCACCATTTCTCCTCAGAGATTTTTGTGTTGGTTCTCGACGCTTCCATAGGAAAGGATGTTTGTCACGAGTTCTCTGTACCTTGTACTGCAGTCTAGGCCACAAATACAGCTGTCTCCTCTGGTGCAGTACCAGTGGTGCTGTACCAGCCTTTTTAACAGGGTAGCAGAGCATAGCTAAAGCGTAGTCTGGGGCTGGGAGTGAAAAAACAACTCATGTTTTATTATATGAAATACAGCATAGACAGTGCATTTTCCACATAATTTTCAGTCTCAGAAAGACAATGCAAGAGCGGTGTGTGGAAACCCACAGCCTACTGCTATAGATGTTTCTCACTTTTGCCTGTCTTCGAGGAACTTGAAAACTCTGTCTTGCTATCTTTAAAATACTGCTTTAATTGCCTTCTAATTTCTCCTCAGCAATCCTGCTAAACAAATAAATAAACCAGAGGCATGAGATCTGCTGTTCTAACTTCTGTGCCAGATGACAGCAGAAGGCTCTCTCCATGCAATTTGTAAGGTTCATGTGTTTCTGTGATTGCACCCAACTTCCATAAAGCAGCAGGATTAGAGCATCATTCCTGCAGGACACACCACCACTCTTTATTGAAACTCCATGCAATATATCTGCTGCAGGTTAAGAACCGATCACTGCTCCCAAGGCTGTTTGAAACACTCCGGCCACTGACCTCAGTTGTTACCACCCTCATTTCCCAATATGCCACAGATTTGTACTTACACTCTCTCTGGGAGCTGTTGAAGCTGCAGGGGGCTGGATGTGACATTGGCTCTGATCCCAGTGCCCTCACTCATGACCCCAATCAGCTTCGCTACAATTCTCATGATACCCACAGGGTTTCCAGATGGAAAGAGAAAAATAAATGTTATCAGCACAATCCGAATGGAAAAGGGTTATTTTTTTTTTTCATAGACAATCTCTGATGCTGATACACAGGAGTTATTAATTCATCTTTTTATATAAGAATGGTTTCATTTGTTAGAACAAGGGAAATATAACAGGCTTACTTTGATTGTCAGGTTCTTTTTTTTCCTTTTAAAATGGGAAATAATGCTAAAAGAAATTATCCTTTATTTTTAGTGCATTTTCTGTCCCTCATCAAATCTCACAGTCTATGATATGGAAAGAATTGGTCTTTAAATCTATAGCTAACTTGCACCTAATAATGAATATTAGGTTGCAGCTACACTAAAATTAGAGTTGCATTTAGAATTGACTCCAAGTCACAAGTCAAGTAATAACCAGCAATATTTCTCTCTGAAAACAGCTAAGTGAGACTACAGAGGCATCCTTTAAAAACACAGGAAAAGACACTTCAATGTCACTTGCAATGTATTTTTGTGTACTTTAGAAATGAAACCCTGCAGAAACCAATTGGACATATTCTGCATTTGCATTGGTGCTCATGAGTTCTCATCCTGCCTTCAGGGTGTAAGTGTGCCTGGATTTATCCTGTAATCCCCCATGACCAAAAGAAAGTTTTTAATAAGTCTATGAAAAACTAAATGTTTGACTGTTTTCTCATTAAATGGAGAAGTAATTTTTAGAGCTTTTGAGGAATTTTGATTTCTACTTTTTCCTATCTCTAGAAATAGAAGAGAACAAAAGGAAAACATAAAATTTATTTCTCATAATTCAATTTTTCTGTCTGTTTTGACAAGGAAATACTTATCACTGTAGTTTTGATATTATTTTAAAATAGACATTTGAAGAAATAATATCATGTGATGTATCACAGATGTGGCTTACCTGCAATTAATAGGTTTTTCCAATGTTCTCATCTCATGGAAACTTAGAATAAATTAATTTATGCACATCAAAAAAGTGAATTTACCCTATCTCTTTTCCCCTGTGAAAGACCTAAATATTGGGATATCAGATTAAAAGATGAACACTGCTTTATGTCAAACAGGTTGGGGAAAATAAAACCAATATTGCCTCACATTGCTGTTAGGAATAAGTGAACAGAGTCGAACTTCACACCTGCACTCTGAAAAAGTGTTTGTGTCATGGCAGGCTGAAATATTTAGCTAGTGATGTGTTGCACTGGTAGCCTCAACATTTACACGCACCAGTCTGGTCCTTGGCAGGACAGATTTCCCATGGGCACAGGTCCCATCCCTCATGTGCTGGGTCTCATTTAAGGGCTCAATTGATTTGTCTTTCCTCCATACCAATTCAGTATGTGCTGGGATTACCAAGAATGGCTTGAATTAGTAACATCTGTGATAAACTGTTAATCTAACTAACTACAATTTTTAATCAGCTGAGCTATCAGCAAGCATGTTTTACAAATATACTAACAACACCTCCAGAAAAAAAAAATTGGTTTATGGGTTGCAATTAAAATAAATATTTAATCTGTCATTGCACAAAAAGAAGTTGGCTGAGCATAATATAATTATATTATAATCTCCAAACCAGGATGTAAGTAACTAATCTGCTCAAAACCAAAAGCTGCTTTGACTTCCCTATAAATTATGTAGTTGCAATTTCACTAACGCCTTTCCAGACTCTTTTCTGTCTTAGTAAGTGTTGTGGATGCAATGAGAGATTGGCCTTTCAGGATCCTGGGGAGAGCAGGAACAGGTGAAGTTTTTTTCATTCACTGTTTTCAAAGTTCCATTAAAGCTACCGAGTGTTGGAGCTGGGAAAGGAGCAAGGCTTCTGGATAGTCACTCAGTGTGTTGTGTTCAGTCTTGGTGGGATAAGTAAATAAGGTGGGCAGTAACTGGAGGAGAAAGCTGCTGTATCTCTTCCTTGGCACAACCCAGCACTTTTATTTGCAGTTCATTTCCTGTTTTATAAGTCCGTTTGTGCCAGATCTTGAAGTTTTGGCTGTTTCTTCATTAAAATAGTCTCTGCTAAGGAATCTTTCTTGATTGTAGGAATTTTCAGTGCAGTTTAGAGATGCAACTGTGCTATACTGAGTCAAAGCTGTTTGCCAGCTAGGCAGTTTACTGAGTAAGTACCTAGTGCCAGAGTTCACACTTAGCTGTGCACGTGTGTAATTCGTACTTGCAAGTTCATACATGCTTTTGTTAAGACTGAGGTTTGAAAGTTTTCAGAATCAGGGCCTGAAATGAATGTTTCTGCCCTGCTCCTACTGCTCCAGCCCCCAGCCAGTGATCCAGAAAATAAGCAACATGCTGAACTGTGGAAAACTCTCATCATCACCTCACTTTTTGTTTAATAGCAACCAGATATTTTTACTGCTAGATACATGCTGAGGTTTTGATGACATGCATATGATATACAATGGCCAGTAAAGTTAATCTCAGATCTATATTTTTAAAAGAGATCCATGAGGATGGACTTCTGCACCTGCTGTCAGTGTAAAGATGGCTTTCCCAACTGCAACTCACCTCACGGCTTGTTCTTGAAAACCTTTCACTTTTAACATAGCTGCCTAATAAAAATGCTTTCACTGACAGTGAAAAATGGAACCTATCAATGTGTTACCAGCCCACATTTCCATTGCTACCATCTAAACTTCAGAGAGCAGCTGCCCTCAGTGAGAGGCAATGATGTTGTTACAGCCTGACAAGGGCATATTGAGATACTTGGGCATAGATTGCACAAATGCTCTTATAATTTTATCTTTTAGAATGGGCCTTGCAGTAGAGATCATTAAAAAGTGCTGGCTAACAGGGCTCAGTCTGAGAGCTCAGAGAGTGAAGAGAAATTATGTGTGACCCAAAGGTAAATGTGTGTGTATGTTCCCATTAAGGGTAAAAGAAGCAACAAGTAAATCCACTACCAAAACCAAACAGCTTACAGTTCAGGTTGTGTTTCTAAAAGATGAAGAAAGGTAAATTGATCTCACCCTCAGATGCAGCAACTTGTAATAGCTCTGCCAGGGATGTCAGCAGTGCTTCTATCTGGCTGCATCGTGGTTACATCATTTCAAACACTGCAAGCTGTGAACTGTCCTAGCAAAAACCTCAACAACTGCAATTAAACAATTTAAAAGTCCTAAGTCATAAAGAATAGACAAATGGTTTTCCTTGCTGTGTCCTGCTTAAGTCTGGTCACTCCTGCAGAAAGAAACAGTGCTCTTACACAGGACACCTTTGAACACTTTTACAAGGAAGCACCCCAGGCTCCTTCATTGGAGATTAGAGATTGAATGTGTTCAGGTGTCCCTAATGATACTTGCATGGAATGCTGGATGAAAACACTGGATACAGTCCCTAGGCACCAGCAGAAGCCCCAGTAAGACAAAGGTATCTTCTTGTCCTACTCCCTCAAAATTGATATTACTTTCTTCCAGTCTAAATTTCAAACATTCAGTTTTGGGAAATCTTTTGGAGGAAAGATGCTTTTGTTTTAGTGAAGAATGAGACAGGGAGTAGAAGTCAGAACAGTGTGAAGTTTTGAGGACCTACCTCTGAACTGCCAGTGGTTTGATTACATGTATGGCATGCAGAAGATGTAAATTCAAAATTTAGCAATACATAGAACTACAACCAGACCTCCAAATCCATGGACATTTTTTTAAATCACCATTCTTGGCTGTTGCAGTATAGCCTGACTCTCCTTGTGCCCCAGGAATCAAAATTTCCCTCCTTGGCCAGCAGCAGCTTAGATCCCTGGCTTTGCTGCACAGACCTGGTGATGGGGATTGGTGTGCATGGTCCCAACCACATGCCCCAGGATTCAAAAGCTCCATGGCCTGAAGCACCTGGCCCCAGCACAAAGTAAGCTCTGCTCTCACTGCACAGTCTAAAATATTATCCAGCCCACAGTAAGCTACAATATAGCAGCCATATATTCAGAGCTGGCCTGGCCTTTTGAAATGTAAACTAACCGTTGAATAATAACTAGGTGCTTTTGACCCTGAGAAAAGCCAAATGTTGAGCCTGTTTTTGCAAAGCTGAAGATGTGCTGTGTACATTACAGCACAGTTTAACAGCACACGCAGCCATCCAGCCCAGCCAGCACCAGCTCCCAGTCCCCGGTGCCACCAGGCTGCGCTTCCTTTCTCATGGCTCTCTGGCTTTGAAGTCGAGCTGCAGCATGTTCAGCTGTGCTCAGCAGGAGGGCCTAAGGTTTGAATATTCAGATTTTATCTCTGTTTATAGAGTGGGCTTTTGAGATGTAGGAATTCTGTTACATTGCCCAGTGTCTGGGGGAAGGGCTGCTGAGGTTGTTAATGGGTCCCGAGGAGCTCCATCCCTTGCACAAACCACTGCAGGCCCCTTCTGCTCCTGCCAGACACTAATGGCCACATGGACCTAGTGCATAATATCAGGTACCTTTGACAGAGCTTTTTAATTGTGTCTTTGATGTTATTTCTGGTTGTTTCACACTGGCTGCATGCTGCAGCAGGCAATATTTAGTCTATTCCTCTTAACTAGTGCTGCTTTAAAGTTGATTTTGATGCATTATTGCGTTCTGCAGTGGCTGACACACGCACACATGAAGTTTCCTTGGTTTCCATAAGGAAAAAAGTATGAAATTTGATAACATAACATGGAAGCTATTGATTTTCTAAAGCCCCATGTGCTGTTTCAGTGTATGCAGTACTCTCACGTAGACATGCACATAACAGCCCAATTAATGAGTGGGTGCCCAGAAAGGCAAGCAGAAGAGTAGGTCCTCGCTCTGTCCTTTCTTTCCAAATCCAGACAAGCAGAGAAGCATTGTGATATTCCTACCAAACAACTTGGGAATAACGTGTTTGTATCACAAAGCAGGACTTTGGAAACTTCTGTTTTCCAGGCAGCTCCTGCACCACACTATGAGACCAGCAGCCCTAGGTATGATAGGATTGAGGCTGCTGCTTCTGATAGAAATGTGGTGTAGCTGCACTACAAAGTATGCTGGGATAAAGGAATGAATCCCTGTCCTGTTTGTTTCATGGGGGACCCTTTCTCCCATTACAGAAAACTTGGCAGCTTCCAGTTGTGCAGAGCTGTGTGCACAGCCAGGGAAGGGGCAGGCTTGCCAAGGGGTTTGTTGCCTGTCAACAGAGAATGGCACTTGGTAGAGTGTGGCTGGGGTGGACCTGTGACTCTTCTCTGCTGCCAGTCCTTATTACAGGCCATAATCCTCTCCAAAGTTATTCCTGCCCTTTGTCTTTCTCTTGTGGGCAGATGTTCCCTATTCTTTATCAAGCATTGATAAATGAGTGAATAGGGACAGAAATATTGAACTGGGTGAGCTGTTTTAGCACTGGGTAATTCTGTGGTCCATGCAGCATAATTAAAGGTCAACGTGCTCCTTCCTACTTAAGGTCACTTTGTGTATTTGAAGTTTTACCTTAGACTTAAGACTCTCCCTGCACAGGAGGAAGTGTTATAAATGAATGAATGGACCTACTCTACCTCTTCCTACACTCTGGACAACCACTTCTTTTTCTGTAAATTGTGGGCACTACCCATTGGGAAGTGCTGCACAGGGCTGCACACAGTTACAGTGCTACATATGGAACAATTTAATAGGGTATATGCTGATCTCTGTGCCTTTTTTTACCTTTTCTGGTTTATCCTATACAAAATAATTAAGCAGCCTAATGGAGAAGGCACAAAAGAAGGGCCATTTTCTGAGCATTGCAGTGATGTAGCTCCAGTGTCTGGCAGAGGGGCTCATATTGAGCCATATCAAGCACCTGCTATTAAACGTAACACACTAAAGCAGGATTCCATCAGTTTACTGTTTGGGTTTTTTAATATTCATAAAAGTATATTTCTTGAAGCAGCAGGGATAGCAGTGAAAGGAAGGACAGCTAACATCCGCATCTTCTCCATGTGATTAGAGTATTTGCATCAAATACTTTATTATGAAGGCTGGAGAACAAGAAAAGCACATTCAGCATCATATGTTATGGCACAATCCCTCTCTGGTAGAGCAAACAATGGGACCATTATACAAGCTGACATATTTTTTGTTTCTAATATATTCTGCTTCTTTGTGTCTGTGTGTGCTTAAATAGCAGGCACAGATGTACTGTTTCCAAAGGTCTTTGACTTGTCATGAGAATACTGTCTTTACCAGTAAAATAAATTGATTACTAGTGACAATGTTAACTATTATACAAAGAACACGGCTCTGGTGGGCTTTGTTAGATTTTAAAGAAAAGGTGATTATTTCTTCTTTATGACAGTTTGAAAGGTTTGCCATGTGGATATGGAAAGATTTTGCTCATGAATATGCAGAGGAATGGCAACAGGCCGGGGAGCCAGAGCTTCACATTGACCGTTGGCTGTGATTGAGATAGAAGAAGAAATAAAACACGAGACAAACACAAAACGTACAAAACCAGCATGAGAGGTGGTTGTTAGAATACCCAAGTGTGAGGATATTGTGCAAAATTGTATTTGGGGTATAATTTCAAATTGATGACATAGTTACAGGGAAAACAGTGCCAGTGGGATGATGCACAGGGCACAGGTTCACCGTAAGGCCACAAAATTCTGGAATATGGCTAGGGATTATTACTTGATGCTATGGTCAGGTGTCCTCTGAGCAGCGACATCAGGAAACTGGCCTATGACACAAGGCAGTATAGCTTTCTTATCAAGATGTGTTGCAATTTTTCTGGGAAGCATTCTAATTTGCTGAAGAAAAAACAAAACTCATGCAGGTACTGCAGTGTGCTATAGAGCAGAGAAATTAATGAAGGAACAGACTAAAAAAAACAGCCACAAAATACCTACTTGTTATATTACAATGGCTTTTCAGAGATTTTTCCTTTTATAAGGTGAAAAATTATAAAAGGCACACTTAGAGTAAGTCTTTTACTAGAACCTTTACATTTTTGCAGGTTTTTGCACTAAAACATATTCAAAAAGTTCCCCTTCTACAGATCTCATGTTAAAATAATTTGGGATCTCTTCCAATCTAATTGAAGATGCTACAAATATTTTGTGTAATGAGATTGGAAATTATCCATTTGCTCCCCCTAGAAAAGGCTATGAGTTCTCCCTTGATTGCAGTTCAGATCATGCTGCTAAACACCAATTTAGAACACAAATCAGGCTCCTTGTTGATTGCAGTTCAGTTCATGCTGCTAAATACCAGTTCTCTGATCAGCAAGATGCTGCTCTGTGGGCTGTGACCTGGGCCTCCCAAAGCCATGGATGCTCGATTTTTACATAGGTTGCATTACTAAAATTAGGTTTTTCCTATCCAGTCATAATTCAGGATACAGTTCTTACCTGATCCTACAGCAAGCCTTCCCTTTTATATTCAAATGGTTTTTAGTGACTCATCTAGAATTAGTGACAACTATGCATTCCTTTGGCACATGAACTCTGTCTTTCCTTTAAATCATTGACTCTCGTTCAAATATCTACGACATCCTTAATGCATTTAATCTTCCTCCTGTTTAGAAGACTTTCTCTTAGATTAATTCTTTCTCAGGTTACTGAACATTTTTTGATTTTCCTTACTGATCAAAATGCTAATGGTTTTCACAACTGGTCTTCAGGTCGGAGTGAAAGAAAGAGCACGACTCCTAAAATCTAGACTGCATGGCAACATCTTGCTGATGATGCATCTTTTTTCTGTTCTTGACTGTTAAATCCTTCTTGGTGTTGCATAGCCATTGTTACCCCATTTCACATCATTTGATTCCTGCTCCAGTGCTGTTTTTCCCTGCCTCCTGTCCTGTACAGCACCTCCAGCCCCATCATGTCTGCAAACTGGAAGCGGTGTTCTGTGTGAGTGCTCTGTAATCCCTCTTTATGGCAGACTGACTTCTGAAAACAAGCTCATCGGTGAATTCAGCCCCTGTTCCACCATGGAAATCCCTAGGAGAGAGCATGAAATGTTCCTCTATTCATTCTGTGATCGACGGTGCAATGTGGTGTAAGACAGAAGCTGCTGCTTGTGGTGGGTTTCTTCTTGGCAGGTGGACTTTGTACATCTTCACACTTCCCAGCCCCCACTTCCATATTGCTTTTAAAACTTCAAGTGAATTCTATTGCATTTTTATGGGCCATAGGGCTACCTCGATATGTTTAGGAAGACTTGGCTTTTGTACTTCATCCAGTTCTCTGCTCCATCATCCTGTTCTTATTGTACCTGTCCAGTCTTCCTCAGGTGTCCCTCAGCCTAGTTCTCTCTGATCTTCACACTTAAAGCAGCTAAACTCCATCCCATGCTCCTGCCTTGTTCCTAATATGACTTCATGTCTGTGTCCCTTCTGCCTCTGCTGACTAATGTTCTCAAAAATAGAGAATATGTCATAAAGAACAGCATTTTAAAAGAAACAGGTGTCAGGCACAGGAAGGAAGTACAAAAACTGTCTGATCCTTTTTGCAACCCTTCTACACTACTGTTCTAATTAATAAATCTGCTTTACTCTGTTTTTTTTTCAAATTGCTGAGAATTTACTATGCAACATGTAAAAAAAAATCTTACTGAAATCCTGCAGAGACTTGGATGAGACAGACCCTAAACCGAAAGAAAGATGGAATATGACAATAAAGGAGACTGAAACCAAGTTTTCTTTTTCATAGTGATTTCTAATCAATCCTTATGTATCATGTGGCCATATTTATAATGAAAATATTCTTATTAAATAAGAAAAAGTGTGAACTGTTCATTCAAAAGCACCTACCAGCTGCATATACTGTAGAAAGACTGATATACCTAATCAGGGGTTCACATTTCAAACCAGGAGGCCTAACAGCTTCTGAGATATAAGTAAATGAAAATTCATGATTCTGTATTGTGCCCAAGAGCCAACTTTACTGCTATTGCCATATAATTATTTATAGCTGCAAACTATCAAATGGAATTGCTTACCACCACCTTACTACATGTGGTAATTGATGTGAAGTGAGGCATTGCGTCCCCAGCTGACCCCGGCATCCTGAAAGTCAGATGGATTTTATCTAACTCAATTATGATTGATATTATCAAAATCCGTGAAGCACGACATGGTATAAGGGGCTTTCTAAGTGTATCTATTGATTGTTTCTCTGTGTCTGTGTGTGTGTGTGCATGTGTTTCTCAAGGCTGTGGCAATGGAGCTGTGTCTGGGGAAAAGAGGAGCAGTATTACTAACAATTTCCACGTGTAAATATATATTTCTGATGGCTTAACTTGCCCTCATTGCCTCATAGGGATTGCTGGAACTTGTACTACAAAACCCCAGGTTCACTGGTGAAGACTTTTGCTACAGTAAGAAAATTTGCCAGTATGGTTGGTGGGGTTGAAAAGCAAAATGTTCTGTGATCTGCTTAGCTGTGACTAGAGCAGGACCAGAACTGCCATGTTCCAGTTCTGGGCCATTCCTTCACTCCACTGGAGCACGGCAGTGGCTGTGCTCTGTGCAGGCAGCTAGCCCTACACACTGGCTCCCGCAGATGTTTCCAAAAACAGGCATAAGGCTGGAGCGATGAAATGGAGATTTCCCCATGGCAGTCTTACTGTTTCCAGCAATCTGGAGTTCAGGGACTCCTGTTTTGATCTGCATCATTTTGTTTAATAATCTCTGATGGACATTTCTTGTCTGCATTCTCTCCAGTCACCTTCTGAACTCACACACAATTTTAACATCCAAATTTAGTACAGAAGTCTGTTTTGATAAAATAGAAAACATGTAAAGTAATAGATATTTCTATATGCCTGCTGTTCTGTAATTTCCCAGATTGCTCCCTAACTGATGTAGCATTATGAGAAATGGTGACCATTTATTCCCAAATCACCTTTTCCATGTTAAGGAGTGTTTTTATAGCCTCCTCACAAAACCTTCCTCAAGATTTCCTGTCCTAATCAAAGGAATCTTATCTAATTAATTTTTAAAAAACCTTTCCAATATGTTATTGTCATTATTATTTTCCTCTATGTTATTCTGTAATACCATGTTTGAGATCAAACACTGAGAAATATTCATGAATCAGGGGTGCTTTGTATAAATAATGTTTTTTCCATTCCTCACCTAAGCATTGAGTTAATGTTTACTGTCCATAATTACTCTCCCACTTTGCTAAGTGATAATAAATTATTTAGGGTGGCATACTGTGTTTCTGGTTTGGGGTATTGTTTTCTTTTCCCTTCCCCCCACCCATGCAATGTTTGCTTTTGTCAGCATCTTGTCTCTTCAGCCATTTTATCACCAAGTTGCTCAGAGATTCTTTGCCAAGCCTCAGTCACTGTATGTTTTCACTCTCCTGGTAATGTTCTACTAGATATTAAATTGCCACCAGGATATGCACTTCTCCATTTTTCTAAGTCAGTTATGAATATGCTACAGCACAGGTCTCACTACAGAGCTCTATAGGAAGGTGCATATCCTTCACAATGAAAAATCAATTATTTAGTCATAATTTAGTTACCAACATGTAGGATGGATGAATTTATATGCTGGAGAAGAGGTTTCACTGCTCTGCCTGCTCTTTTTTTGATTTAGTTTTTAAGTTTTGTAGTAGCCCAGATGCAGCATAGCTCACTCAATAACAAATTTGGGAATTCAACAAGACATCTCCCTGGCCTGTACTGGCAACTCATTTTGCAAGGGACATCTAAAGAGTCAATTCTTGCACCACTATGAAGTTGCAACAAGTGAATGTCCAATTACTGTGCAGCTGGAACAGGCTGGAACAGGTTGGTACAGGTTGTTCTCCAGGGATTTGTCAGCTGATAGGGATATCTATTAAGAAGTTTTTTGTGAGGTTATAATGGGAAGTCTGGATGGCTTCTTAGGAAATAAGTTATAATGCCAGGTATTGACATTTTGGAGCTTTTCATTCGCTTAAGNTTGGTACAGGTTGTCCTCCAGGGATTTGTCAGCTGATAGGGATATCTATTAAGAAGTTTTTTGTGAGGTTATAATGGGAAGTCTGGATGGCTTCTTAGGAAATAAGTTATAATGCCAGGTATTGACATTTTGGAGCTTTTCATTCGCTTAAGTAAAAGTTCTAGTTATTCTTATTAGCAAAGTACGCATTTGCTTTCTTTACAGAGTTTCTATGGTGTTCTTTCTCTTTTTCACAGCCTCTTGGACTTTCCCAGTACTGCACAAAGCAGCCATAGGGCTGACCTAACTGCCCTGTTCTTTGCCTAAAGACAAGGTAATTAGTTTAGGAATGTAATCCTCTTCCCTGTAGGAATACAGTTAGGAGATTGCAAATGCATCCGTACTCCAGCTACTGCCGGCTGTCAGACAGCCCCTTTGAGTCCTGAGTTACCTGTAGCTGTTACAGTATTGAAAGAAAGTTACATTTGCTCTTCCATCCTACCACATCTCTTGAACACACGGGTCACGCCATCCTTTAACACCTATGTGGGAAAATGAAAAACAGTTGAAGATGGTGCACTGTAAGCAATGCCTCCTCTTTTTATAGCCATCAACTTTTAGAGAACCAAAGAAATAAGCATCATTATTAGAAGATTCAATATCCATTTCACAACAAGAAATTCACAGAGATGTGAAGTTTCTTGCTAGCTGTTCATTCTTAGAGAGATGTACATTTTCCCGATACATCTGGAAATGTAAAAGAATACCCACAAGAATACCTATAACGCACTACCCAAGACATGTTGACAGCACGCTTATTTTAAATTTCTTTCCTCAGAAAAGCAATATACCACTAATTCTATTGCTACTGTTATTTAAACCCAAGTGGATAGTATTTATTTGGACTGTAACCTCAATATCTTCCAAGTTTGCTTATCTACTCTATCAGAAGTTATGCATTTTCCTTTTGCAACACTTATATCTTAATAAAAAAAATCTCTTGTTCATTTTTGTTGTTTTGTTGTTTTTTTAATCTTAGAGAATACCGCCTAACATAAGAAATGGATGAAGTTGGATTTCCTGACTTTGGTCGTTCAGAGGAAACCAGTCTGCCTTTGAGTGAGCAATCAAAGGCAAGGTGTTTATATCACACCTTAATTTTGGTTCTGAGTGTCAGCCAACAAGTAGGCACCTGGCCATGGGATTCTCCAGCACTTTAGCCCAGGTAACTTTCATGCTTCTACAGCATCTGACATGGAGTTCACCTGCTAGTGACTGACCCAGTGTTTAACAGCGATTCACCACTGGAAGTAGTCTTTGAAATTCATAAATTCAAGGCAAGCCTGGTTTATGGGGACTGATAATGCTGTATTAGTTGCTGGAAGTTAATGAGGTCCTGTGTTTGAGTACAACCAGATTAAAATGAAAAACGAACCACATTACATTCTGTTTCGACAATTATTATCAGTTGGTTGTAATATAAATATGCAAATTTCTCAGCTTGAACTTTAACATCCTCTATAGAGACCATTCATCTCTTTAAAGTATTAATTTAAGTTGTAAAAGGATCCATACATCATTGCATGTCATTTTGAAAACAAATATTAATCAATTTTACACTCTGAATTGCCACTGTGCAAGTGTAATGTCCATTATTTTGGAGCAAGTCAGTGGCAAGAAATTTACATATTCATTCTTGGCTTAAGAAATCATATGATAATACAAGTACAACACAAGAAATTCAAAAGACTTAAGACCTTATCATCATCTATTCAATGGCAAAAAGCCTGCCTTTGCATTCTCAATGCATTGGTATGCAGATTAGGAATATGTTTCTCATTCCTATCAGTATAACCTTGAAAGCTGGTGACAGCTGAAGTGTAGTCATAAGTTTTCTCTTCCAACAGAAAAAACAGAAAGAAAAAGAGGCAACAAAATGAGTGTAAAGGATACAGCAATTTCAAGTTTTATGATAAGCTTTTTGATAGTGTATCTGACTACTTAGACTGTACTACGTGGGTATGTAGCTTGAAAGTGTGTTATGTCTAGACTTAGCTAGAATTGTAATTGCAGGTACATCTCTGCTACTAAACTAAAGCTGATATTCCTGATATGAGAGTTAAACCTGTCTTTTATTAGCTAACACTGTAGGAAATAGTTGAAGGTGTTTGCATGTTAAATATTGTCAAGGACACCAATTTTTATACCAGCTGTTTCCCAAAGAAAGGAGGCAGTTTCCAGTTGGAAGGCAAGCAGTGCCAGGCAAACACTGTGCTGGAAGCCTTGTCCTACTGAAACAGACAGGCAGCAAAGCCTGCAATCCAGGTAGCTTGCCTATTTCTTCTGTGGGAATCATAGCTACTGAATTCTTTTGCAGTCAGAATTGAAACAGTCAAGGATGGAGGACAGGTTAAATGAAGCTTTGCTAATGCTTTAAGTGTAAGTCCTCACTCAGCAGTGGCTGCTCTTTCTCAGGTTCGAGTGTGTCAGTGATGAAGGTGAATCCCAGCTAATGCCAACGAGAATGCTGCTTCCACCTGAGAAAAGCAAATTGCTCTTCTGGAAAGAACTGGAGACTCCAAAAATACCATTCCTGAGCTCCAGGATGACAGGTGGAGAAAAGAACAGCAGTGCAGGTATCCCCCTTATAACTACCTCATCTTTATTAATTATGCAAAACCAGGTTCTGAGATAATTGGCCTGGCGGAGGTTATACATAAGCTCCCTCTAGTGGATTATTAAGTGGGAATTTATAAAAGCACATCTTTTCTCTGACCATTTTCTGTCACTCCATGTGCACATGAGGCTACCATAGCACCATGCTGTTCCACGGGGCGAGCTGTTGTTGTCTGTCTGTGCTTGCTACCTCAGGAAAGTCTGCGAAAAAATGCTGCCCGTAAACCTGCAGTTATAACACAAGACAACTGCAGCAGTTTTTGGCTGGGCTTGCTGTTCTTCACTCTTTGGCAGGGTCAGTTTGATTGCTGCTTCAGAATACTGATGTTTCTTAATCATCTGCCTTTGTTTTCTGCTTAAGTGAATGGGTGAATACTTTGCCACACGTCCTCTGTCAATCCAACACGTCAGGAAAGGACAGTTGAAGCAATACACACTCTGTTTGTTTCATAAATTTGTCATTATAGCATAATCAGGTCATTTGCACTTACCCTGGTCTTGCACAGGCTAATTCTATACTCCTGGAAAAAGTACACTTGGTTACAGTGCTCTGCCTCCCTGTCGCCCTGGGTGTTTACTCAGACCAAAACTGCAAAGGCAATATGCAAGACACTCATGTTCCTTGTTTGCACAGTTCATGCAGGTCAGGGGAAAATCATAAAGAGGACACGTGCTGGTGGCCAGATTAAAATGCAACAGTGCATCAGATATGTCAACTGGATTTAGGATTATAACAGACATGTAAGCAATTAGGGTATTTGCTAGTTCAAAATACTCACATGAATGAACCCGCATTATCTTCTGAAAAGCATAATAATATGTAATTGCAGTAACAATTCCTCTTCCATTATGTCCTAGACATCAACATTCTATAATATCCTGCACAATCGATTGCAGGCAAGCCCTCGGTAAGAGAAATACTCCCAGATGTGGTAATGTCCCAACACTGTGGCTGCTACCTAATATTAAAGAATTACAGTAGAAATGTTTCAATAAGAAAGTAGAAGCATTTCAGTTTTTATGTGGCATAGATTGCCACAGACACTGCCAGGCAGCTTTATAGAGTTCTAAATCTTCATTCAATGCCCCTTTACATCATTTGAATGAAGATTTAAGCCTCAATAAAACTTTCTGAGTGCTTGTGGCCATCTTTGCTGTATAGTAATCAAAGTGGGGTACAAGCAGACGAATGCACTGTAGTGCTCCTAATGATCAACACTATATCTAGTCACATTTTCCTTTGTAAGATGAGTTGTCTTAAAGGCTGTTTTCATGGATGGTGCAGCAGTACACATAGAAACAGGCATTTATATCCAGTTTTTCTGCAATCCTTTAAAAGATTGCTTTGAGGGTTGCAGGGATTTTTGTTCCTCCCCCACCCCCCACCATGTAACGCTTATTTCCTCTATAGCTATTTTGAATTAATTTATTATATGGAAGATATTTGGGAAAAAATAACAAAAAGTAAATGAAAGCTAATATTTAAAGGGTAACTTTCCACAACACTACAGCTGCATTTCCTTGTTTACTTATCAATCTCCAACTGTAATTAAGATATTGCAGTGCAATGAGTTGTGGCATTGAATTAGAAGCCCAAATGAAAATAAGCTTCTAGTTAAGATATTAGCTGGGAAATTCAACACATGCTGGTGCATATGATCAAACACAAGGAATGACTGAGTGGAATTTGAAAGAAACTTTACTGTGAGAAGATGCTGTTGATAGAGTACATGTTTTGTTTCAAAAATAAGGACACTCATTCAGGAAAACTTTGAAAAATAAATAGCCAGTCAGTTAATTGTGGAGAGGATTTGGTGTTTGGATCCTCCTGCAGAGGAAGGTGTGGGACCATTGTGAGGATCTGAACATCCACAAACTTCCACAAATGGAAAGTACAACTTCCCTCTTGAAGTTTAGACTCCCACCACAAGGTGTTTATTTTTCATTATGTTTTACTTTACATCAGGGTTTTCTGTTAATGATTAAAGTCTCTGAAATTGCTCCCCTAAAGCAGTTACCTTCAAAGAAGGATCTGTCTGGACCCATATAGCTCTGTATTAGAAATTTGGTGTAGAACTGACTCTGTTACGTGCTTTTCCTGAATACTTTGAAAAACAGTGAAATGCAAATCCTTATTGGTAGGTCTACTAAGAACATAGTGTAGCAACTACTGTCTGTGAATTATACAATGGTTTCTGTGGAATCTTAAAAAGACACAAAATTAAAAATATCAGAAGTATATCTTACTTAGAGTAACTGAAGCTGCCAGCACTCTGCAAAAGCAGTAGTACCAGTGTGAAAATCAAGCTCCAATTGTTTCCCCTCATTTTAAAGAAGACCAAATGTGGAACTAGCTCAGCCCATCTCCTCTTGGGAGCCAGGCTGCTTCTGGTTTTGAAGAAGGCAGCAGCTGACCTGCAAGGGGAATGCACCGGTTACCAAGGCACTCAAAAATGGGCCTCTCACATGCTCGTGATGGAGCTCTTCCAGGTTCTGTAAAAAGATTTCAGGTTTTGCTAAATCAAAAGGAGACAAGCTGATTCTTTGGCCTTGTTTTGGGGGAAATTGTCTCATTTCCAGTTCCTTTGTCAAGAGATGCAAAACTGGAGGTGCTCCATGGAAGAGAGACCCTCCTCAGAGCACCAGGGTGGGTGCTCCCCTTGGACAAGAAGGGCCAGCACTAGCCCATCCTTCCCCTTGCTGATTTCTGGCTCAAAAGGTTAACACATTGACCTTAATTCAAACTTACTGTTTCAAGTTAAATTAACTATAGTTTTCAACACATAAAATATGCAGGATCTGAACTGTGAGGGCAAATGAAGGCCTTGTTCTCCAAAACACCATTGCCTCATCAAAATTTGCAGAGTTATCTCAACTTTCACCACCAGAAAACCAGGCCTGAGGGCTCAGGCTAGAGATTTGCAGCTGAAGGATCAGAGTAAAACTCAGAAAAAAAGGTATATTTCCCTTTTGGGTTCAAAATGAGGACTGAGTTTAACATAATTTCCAAATGATTGATCCCAAGCAGTAGGTTAGGAGGGGGATGTTTTGAGCAATATTGTCCCTTCCTTTCCCTTGTATTTCTTTGTAAATAACATATTACCTATATTAAGGTAAACTGAATCTGTTAGACAATTACCTAAGGGGATTGGGAAACTGGGGTCTGCATTATAAAGCAAGTGAAGTTATGACAGCTGTGACCCCAGAGGAATCAAGGCTGAATAAAGACTGTCTCCATTGCAGACAAATGATGATAAAGTGATCCTTTTAGCCAGCAGTCAATGGAACCTGACAAGGCCAAACCTCCAACTAATGAACAGCCCAACCTTTGCTACCACGGAGATGTACTGAAAGTTTAATCTCAATAAGCATCAAAATACATTTGGCCAAACATTTTTTAACAAAAGAGTGGCACATATCATTAAATGGCTGTGAAGTTAGATGAGTGAGGAGGCAAATAGGAGCATGGGGGTGTGTATTCTTACTGTATCACAGGTGCACAAAATTGCCTTGATAGAACAATATCTTATTTTTCTTCTAAAATTGAATTTCAGATGGTACCTACGTCACACAGACCTAATAATACAGAAAGCAATTGTCTCAATGATTCCTATTAAATCTGTGCATTTCCAGATCCTTATAGAGTAATGTCAGTTACAGAACAATGTCAGGCTGACGGACGCAGCACAGCGTTAAAGAAAAAAAATCATGCACACAATAGGCCAGCTGCACATTAATAAATATGTAATGTTTGATTAAAAATATGGATCGTATTTTTCCCCCCAATTGCTGACTACCCCTAAGGCAGAAGATGTGATCTGGCTCCCACTGATGGGTTTATTTCTTGCTTGCTTTGAAAATACAAACTAAAATGTTTTCCTGTCCCAGCTGTTTCCCATTGTTCATGTTTATCAGCTCAAAGGGTGAACGGAGGAATAAAAAATACGCTCGCATTTCAAATGTGCCAGTCAGTCAATCTATTGTTAAAAGAAGAAAGCCTAATTGTCTGTGCTGGCAAACTTCTTTTTGGTGAATGTCCAGTTTTTAAGAAAAGCTATTCAGCTGTGCCATTTGTTTAATACATGCATAAAAAAGCACATAAAATCACAAGTTTTCTGTGGGATGGGATGGGGGTGGGGAAAATCGCATTTCTAAGTTATATCCTTGAAACACTCAAGTGGTAACCTAAGTAGTAGTCCATGGGTTACTTACCTGGTTATTTACTGATCTGAATTAGTGGCTAGAAAGAATTTTCATGGAATAAGAGCTAATGCCCTAAAACTGAAATTGGCCTACCTCTCCAAATATTACATTTTACTTCTTTAAAAAGCACCACTTCTTCCAGATTGCTTCACCAATGCAGGGGTGAAAGCCTTTCCCAGTTATATTCACAAGATTTTTATGTTTTAATTTCAGCTACTACTATTCTTCATTTCTTCAGACCCTCATTCTAACACAAAATGGGAATCTGAATGGGGAGAGAGCAGGAAATACTTTCCTGCATAGGAGAATCTTCTGTTTGTCTCCAACTCTTGTGATAATTACTCAGCTCTATCCTGTCTTTGACTTGCTCTCCAGCTTGTGCTGGCAGTGCTGCTCTTCCAGCTTTCAAACCAAGCCCAGTTAATCAGAACTGACACTCATTTTATGCCATGCAAATGAGCAAATATTTAACTCACAGACTACTATATTGACCAGGACGGTGTTAGTCCATCTTCCTGTGGCTAGTGCAGTTTTTCTTTTAAAGCCTTTTGAGGAAAGGGTCATCTTTACTTCCTCAGTTGTACAGCACCAAGTGCAAAATATTCTTACAATTTGAAATATTAAAAAAATCATTAATATAAAAAATTACTGTGATGCTTTGCTAGGAACTTTCCTGTTTTTCTAGGTTTTTCTTCTTTTTGATGGGGGAAGAAACAAGTAAGCGGCATTATCATCCAGCTATCACCCCCTTGTGACACTGAGATGTCACTCACAGCAAATTGTACAGATCTTTCTTACATGAGGAGTTCAATAACTCCTCATGACATCTAAATTACCATTCCTGGGTGTCCAGGTTAACACCTCACAGGAATGAATAAAGCAATAAGGTAATTGTCCCAAGTGCTCTGCACATCCAAGTACCTGCTTTGTTCATCCTGGGATCACGTTTGCCAGGAAGTTTGAGAGACAAATACTTCCTAAAATTAGAAATTGGGCATCTGGGGATGAGCTACCTCACTCACTAAGGTGAGGACTTGGGATTTTTCTAAATCTGCCCTTATTAAAAGTTACTGTTACATGTGAAGGTACTTCCTACTGGAAAGCACAATGAGCCCCACCCTCACCCACCCGCCATGACCAGCCATTTCAGAAACTTCACTGACTATAAATTCACTGATTTGGCAGAATAAAAATTATACAGAATTATTCCAGAGACAGTAAAACCAAAAAGGAGAATTACTAAATAAAACAACATGCAGCAGGTGGAAGGGACGCAGTCAGGGAGAAATGACATGTGGCTGAATTGTAGCAATTTATTTGGAATATTTTTGTCATTGTCTTAGGGACTTCTTAAGTGAAATAGCAGGTACACAGCTCTGGAAAGATGGTGCACCCTGTGACAGCAGGCATCAGGTGAAGACCCCCCAAGGGACAGTTTGGTAGCCAGAGAAGCAAACAGATGGGAAAGGGTGCAAGAGGGGCCTGCAAACTCTCCTGGGGGAGCACAGGTCCTCTGCAGTTCCCCAGGAGCTCCAGTGCTGGAGCTGCTGTAAACAGATTCAGCCTCTTTCTGTTTGTAAAAATTATGGAGAGCAGTGTTCTCTTCTGTTAACCATTCATACTGCCACAGCTGGACAACAAGCAACACTGAATTCTGGAGATACACAGGGAAATTTCTTTAAACCCACTATTAATATTCTGTAGCTCAACCATTAAATTGTAGCAGACTTCTCCATTAAGCATGAAGAAATATTTTGGTTTAAATTTGATAATCAGTGATCTGCTTAGAAGGCTTCAGTTAGCAGATTATGAACTGTTCATCACATCAAATCTACCGCATGTGGGCCGATTTTGAATTTTTTTTTTTTTCCCAGAAAAGAAACTGAATTAAAAAATAGCAGCCTAGAGTCCTGTGACTCTGAATTGACACTTAGGGCCTGATCCAATCTTTGCTGATTAGGATTTCTCTGCAATGATACGGTGACACAACATCAGGAAATTTCTTAAGATCTGATAAAGCACAAAGCAGTGGCTCTCCTGAAAATACAAGCTCATAGTTACACTGATTTATACAAACTGAAACTCTGGGTGTTGCTGGCTGGTGATGTTCCAGCAACAGAGACCCAGGATAGATGTCCATTGTCCTGTGATTTGTGTAATCTCTTGCCCCAGTCAGTGCAGACATAAAAGAAGCACAGATCAAAGTGGAACAGGGCTCTTCACGTGTGTTTGGGTCCAGGTCAGAGATGAGCAAATTGTGACTCACGTGTCAGTCAATACACAAACGTGAATGTGCCTTCCCAAGGCCAGCAGAGACCTCCTGTTTTGTCACATGAAATGGCAAGTCCATCAGCTCAGCAAGGGTTGGAAATTGCCACTTCTAGAGCACCATTCTGGCACAGGTTCTGCAGGCAGAGACATGAAATGGTGAGCCTACATCATGGATCACTTAGGAATTCACTGACCTTCCAAAGCAGAGGGGAATTTGGTATTCGTTACTATTTATTAAGTTATTGTTAGCTATTTTAAAGACTTGACTATTCCAAAGCTGATCCACAGTTGAAAGTCCAGCTCCTGCTAGGAGCACTCCAGGGTAAATCCCTGCCTGAATAACTGGCACCTTATTTTAGCCAGACACCAACTGTTTTCCAGTAGGGGAAAAGAATCCTTTTTCAGCTGATCCTTCCTTGGTTTAAAAGAATATTTATTCACAATAGTTCTTCCTTAATTTTTTTTTAAATGTAAAAAGAGGTAATTTTCTCAGTATGAAGCTTTTCTGTATTCTTTGTCCTTTGGGAGACAAAATAATTGGCACGACTTCGCAGAATTAGTAATATTCTTAAACTTGTAATTGTCTAATGTCTTAGTGTTCTAGATGGAAAATCAATACATTATGATGTGTCCCAAGCCAAATTAATATAATGTTAGATGTGATGGTTTGAAACTGTTTGAAATGCCTGTTTGAAATCCTGCATATCTGCATCTAGTGATTCAGAAGCTCGTAGCAGAGGGTAGTTGGGTGCTCTATCTCCCTGGATAAATCTGTCTCTTCCTGGCTATTTGCTGTTTTAACTCTGTCAGGCAGGCAAAAACTTCTGCTGAGACTGATTTTCCTTCAGTGGCCCAAATCTTTTCCAGGTATTCTGAAGGAGGCAAGAAAACACACTACACTGATTAACAGATCACCTTTAATATACCTTTTAAAAATTATATTTTGCAGTTTCTTGTGTAATATCAACTTCTTTCAAAAATAGTGCTCAGTACCGGATGGGGCATAGGGCCAGACAGCTCAGGCATTATTTTATTACCATAACAATTTCCTGCATCTGACACACTCTCCATGACAGCATCCATGTTATCCACTGTACAACCATTTTACACAACAGAATTTACACCCTAGACCAAAACTTTGAATTGCATTGTAACGTACTATAAATAAAACTCTGACACTTCTATTTAAAATTTAAAATATGAAGTGCAGCACAGCAGGGGACTTTCATATGTAATTAGCACTAATGCAGCTCTCTTTCAAATCAAGAAATCTGTTTTCCTGTGGTTCTGTGTCATCCCTGGTTTGGAAGACAAATTCATATACTTTTATAAAATGCAGCAAATGAAGCCTATGTCGTGCTTTTTGTAATTTTCCTCCTGCCATCAGGAAGTACAGTTTTCTTATAGGCTTGTGAACCATCTGTTAGATATGAAATGCACTGAGGGCTAAAAAATCACTGCTTTTCTTGGCTTCTATGCTGCTTTCCTTGTAGATACCAGGCACTGTTTTGTTTTATGCAATATGCTATAGTATCTTGCAGTAAGCAGAACAATTAATTTCCTCTGAAATCGTAGTCATGCACCCAAAGCAAAGACCTGTGACATTCCATAATAAGTGTCATGTATAGCGGGTGTCAAGAGTTGCCTAGATATGCTGATAATGAGCCATACTTCTGAGGAGTCATAATCAATCATTCTTCATTTAGAAAGTCAGATCCATCAGCCTGTCATCAAAATGTCATAACCCATTGATCTCACACTGTAATCAAGGAATTTTGATTCTTATTAATGGCATTCAGTTACGCCAGTAACATCAGCAATCATTTTATCATTTATGATAATTTTATCATTTTAGTCGTATAATTTAAAACACTGAAGTTAGTGACTAAATCCATTCACCCTTTTCTTAATCCCTATTAATAGTTACTATTAATTCTAACATAGCTGTTTTAAAACTTCAAACAATTTTAGATCCAACATGGTCTGTGTATGGAAATAAATAAGAAAAAACACCTGTGAGTCAGAAAGACCTGAGTGGATTGGATTCCCTTCTGGGGGTCATTCTACCTCTGCTCTCATAGTTGGTGATGTCAACACAATCTTTTAAAGAAGTTACTTCCTGTTATCTCAGTGCTGCCCATCTGTTATTCCTGTATCTCCCGATGACATGTCACCAGTGGTAGTGACAATTTCTTATCCACTGCTGTCAGAAAAAGAATAGCTTAGGAGCTTGGAAACAAATTTCAAACTAAAAGTTGCTTTGAAGTTTGATCTGCTATTCAGTGAAGCACACTGTAGAAGAAATAGTAAACATGTCAAGATAAAGGGAGGAAAAAAGGGAGTGAGAACAGTGGAGCAGGATAGAGATGAGCTGCATTTGCATACATTTCCAATGTGCCTTTCAGGCACAGATACTTAAGAGATGCATAGCCTTGCTGCCATGTGGGATTTTAATCTGTGCTTTAGGAGTGGGGAACATACATTGTCTGGTTGAAGTAACTGTTGGAGGCAGAGACTAATCATTTTTATTAGTGGGACTTTACTGCAATACAGGATTTTACAGCAAAACTCTTCCAATACGTGGGAACAGTCAGGACTCCTCTCTTAATGCTAAAAGGATTTGTTCCCATTTTCACTTTAAATTTTACAAATCTAAAATTACAATATGATTCTGGAAAAAAAAATGGTAGCAGTAGAACACTGTACAGAAACATGATTATTTTAAAACACGTTATTTTTAATAAAATCAAACATCCCCATGGAAAGTTTCATGCTTGATAAACAGTTATTTCCTAGTAGGAAAGTATCCAAATGGAAATTTTTACCTGGTCTAATAATTGCAAATTAACTGGGAACAGGTTTGCCAAGTCCTACTCTTGGCAGCCAGCTCCCTGCAAGACTCCCTCACAGCAACAAGTTTGTGGAATCAAGCCCTTTGTTTGGATCAGTGCTCATCCCTTCAGGCAGAGCTAATTGGCTAATTCAATCACACTGGCTATTTAATTAATAAGGAAGCCCAAAATTCCACATGAGATGAAAGGATGAAGAGCCCAGGAATGACCCTTGATAATAATAAAAGATAATTACAACCAAGAATTGCATTATTCAGACTTTGTTATTGACATGATAAGCACTGCCATATGCCGTGCAAGCTGTGATATGCACCCTACTGCTCGGAGGTGCAGCAAAGCTCTGAGGTGTCACTGCTGGCTGGGTTTCCATGCAAATGTGGCTTCAGGTGAAGAACTGAACACTGTGAAACCAGAAAAAATAAAACTTCCCAGCAGTAATAACGGGAAAGCAGCCTGGCCACTTTGTTACCTGCATTCAGATAGAGCAGTAGCACTTGTAAGGCTCATTTTTCTGTTTAGAAAGACCAGGGATGTGAAATACCAGATCCATCTTGAGGGCATCAGGGTGCTGCATGGGGAAAAAGACCCCAAAACTGCCATATTTTTATGTTTATTAGGAAAACTAGGTTCCTTGTGAAAAAATGACAGGTGTTTTTGCAGAATCTACTGGGAAAGGGATGGGGAGCTACACTGAAAAATAGATTCCCAAAAGCAGTTTCTGCCAGAATGAAAAATTGCCACAGAAATTTGGTCCTATTTTATTTACACAATGCAAAGAAGTGTCTGCTGATCCCAGTGAAGCAATATATAGGGGGTGCCTGAAATACACTGGGCATGAAGGAAAAGAACAAGACTACATCACCTGCAGCATCACTGTCCTCCCAAATCATTATTTTGTGTGCTAGTTCCTAAAGACTACCAAGTTCTTGGGAACTAGAATTAGAAAATGGAGATAAGATATGGGGTTAATTTCTGGCTCAGCCTTCCAGTCCTTGTGGACCTGGGGCACACAGAATGTTGCAGTAGGTCCAGTTCTTCCTCATGTGATTTATCTCTTCAGACTGTGCATTCCTAACGTAGAGACCATGTCGTCAACTGGGTATAGCATAAAAAGTCCCCAATCTGATTAGGATTTCTTAGTCAGACTTAAAAGTTTTATAAAATCTTCTGCAAACCTTAAACGGTTCTGGAGTTTTATTGCTCATTAAAAGTCTGAATCTGAGAAGCAAAACGTATTTGATTTGTAATGAATGTAACCCTTCAGTAAGATCACAGCTGTAATGTTACAGAATCAGTCATGTAAAGAACAGTCACTGGAAGAAAACCTGCCTTTTTTTTTTTTTTTTCTCTTTAACCTCAATAGAGCAGTTCTTTTGTTAATTACAGTTACTGCACACTGTGATATTGAAGTGCTCTGTTCTCAAACATATTCTTATTTATTTTAGTCCTTTTTTTCCCAGGTAATGAAATGTCAGAACCCTACTTTTTCTGGTTTTGTAGTATGTTGATCAAAGTGACCTTTGCTTTGCGGCAGACACAAATCAATATAGTGCTCTGCGGTATTTGACAGATAAAGGTGCAACATATAATAAATGGCAATCACTGACGAGGAGAGCAAGAAAATACCTGCCAACTTCAGTTCATACCGGCAATTTTCAGACAATGCCACATGTTATGTTCAAAGTAAAATTCATTCGTCCATCTAATAACAGAGGTGGGGGATATTAAAGGACTCAGTTTTGTTAAAGAAATGTTTCAACTCACAGTAATAATTCAGAGTCCAGTCCAGGTCTACAGTGGTTGGTTGCAAGTAAAGTTATTACATTTTGAAGACATGTTAGAAGAGCAATTTTCCTTGCCATAAAGGAAAGGACACACACACACACACACACACAGAACAGTTACCCAAGAAATGAAATAGTCATTATATACACCCATACAAACACAGTCTTGTATTCTTTCTCCACACACACACACACACACACAGTCTTAATACCCTTAAGCAGCTCTCCAGTGAAGTTTCACAGCCGAGTGTTTGTTTCTCATATTCTTCCTAACCTGCTGATAATTTATACACAAATGGAACCAATTTCTATTTAAATGCTTAATTGCAAGTAGTGTCAGCAAAGTATCTGCCAGAGATTTGAAGTCAAGAAAGCATCTGTATTTTATTGTCCTCATAGGAAATTATTTTTATATCATGACCAAAAGGCCCCTTTATTTTTCTGTCGTTCATAATATATGTAAGTTTACAACTTGTATTTAATGTTTATTTTCACAAGTGCTTTGCATGGAGCTGCTGATACACTTAAGGCAAAAAAAGGCCGATTCACAACATATTTGTGGCTGTTCAGAGCCACTCGATGTGTTCAGTGAAGACACACCTAATTTATGAAGCCCAACTGCGGATCATGCCCATGCAAGTGCAGTGCATCGTACCTTACCTGTGCAAAGCCTGAGATTGAGACGCTGGGTTAACTTTTGATTAACATTGTCAGGATGTGACCATTTATTAGTACTAATGGTCAAATTCAGTGTTCAAGCTTACAGCTGAGCCTGAAATGTAAATCCAGCCGATGTTCCAAAAGCAGAGCAGCCTGCAAGGAAGGGGATTGCAAACACAGGGTCAGTTCAGTGGGTGACCAGAACACAGCATCCTGTACCAACATGGAAAGGTCAGTTCTAGGGAATAAGTAAACTAACCCAAAACATTGCAGGAGTCTTTTTGATCTGCCCCGGATTCTTTTTAATTTAGTGAACCTTTCATCACTTATACTGGTCTTTTTCAATAGAAATATTATATTACATTACTTATATTTTTCTGTGATAATACTATAAAAATGAGAATTCCTCTCCATCTGGTTACTACTGTGCCCTTTTTTTACTATTTTCTCACCCTTTCTTTATGAAAATTGAGTTTATCTTTGTTCTTTTTTTTTTTGACAAACTCTTGAACAGGGAGCAGGTGTTTTTTGTCATTTGCCTGCAATAATGCCAGACCATTTCCTAAGCTGCTGAATGCATGATTAACTTTAAACTGCTCCTTCTTCTGTGTATCATTTTTCCTATATCCTGTTGTGTTAAACTGTACCCATCATTACCTGGGATGGGTCATGTACTCTAGTTCATATTAACCCATTCTGAATTTCTCACGCTCTCAAACTTGTGCAAAGCAGTTATTTCTATTATCATTATACATTTTGCCACCGGATCTATTTACTGAAATCAGTCATTTAGTGCTGGTCTGTAAGGAACTATTAATAACAGCTGACCTCTCCAGCCTGGGAAATGTAGTTACATAGTGCAGCAGAACTTTTTCCTCATAGAACATCCTTGTTATTTCAAATGATGATTCCATACTAAGTTATCAGAGTCTGGCACGTTGTCAGGTAATTGACAGCTATGAAAAGACCACATTCATTCCCCCCAAAGCTGCATGCAGTTGTTCTGCTGCTGTAAAGTGTGGGTTTAACAAGAAAGGAGTCTCTAAAAACGTCATAACCTTGCTGAGGGGGTTGTTACCCCAACTGGCAAATGCTCAACTGTGAGCAACAGATTTATTACCTGACATAATTAATGGCCTAGATAGTGACATTTCCCATATTATAGACAATCATGAATTATGAGCCCAGCTGCTAGCCTTCTCATTCACTGAAATCGGTTGATAAATATGTTTATTCGAGGTCAGCTTGGCCTCATCCATTAGAAATATTGTTTTTCTAAACATTACATTGATTTAATTTAACTCTAATCAATTTAAAATGGTTCTGACAATTAACAAAAGCTTCAAATATGACCTTAAAGTAATAGGATTCATTAGCTATGTTTAGGATTAAACTTATCCTAATAGGGCTATTTTTCTTCTGAGGGCATGTAGTAGGCCGACTGGTGGTCAGTCAAAATGAAATCAATTATTATAAATTATACAGTTTGGGTTGATTATGTCGTGCCTGCTAATTTGTATAAATAAGGACCTCAAACAATAGAAGCCATTTATTAATAACTATCTGTGTCCCAACCTGTATCACACTTTATGCTACAGCTGCAGGATCATCTGTTACCCATGAAGTATTATATTCTCTACTGCTAGGCATATATGCTAATTAAACCCATAATTAATTGTAACAGTTATAGTTAAAGTCAAAATGCTGACAGCCTTTTTGGCCTATTATTAATGGTAATCAACTGATTCAAAAGGCAACGTAATCAACGATTCCTGCACTAGCCAGGGGATCATAATACAATGGCAGCACCAGTGACAGCTGGCACCCACAGGTCTTTGGGTACAATAGGAAATACAAACCCCTAGAACTGAAATGCCTCGGTATGAACAGTGCCCATTGTTTTTCTGAGGGAAAATAGAAGCATAAGTCGTATTTAAGAACTGCCTCCCCAGTGCAATGGTTCACAGAAGGGCGCGAGAGCTCAGTGAGCCCACCCGGCCTTCCTGGGGCACCGGCAGCACTCGGGGCTGGGCACCAGCCCTCAGGCTCCTCTGGCTGTAACCCCTCACCAAACCCGTCACCTGCAGCAGGGATGGCTTAGATTAGGGACGAGAATTCTGGAGAGTGATTTGGAAAACTAAGAAGAGATTTTATTGTCTCTGTTCTCAATGAGCATGTGCCTGCTGGACAGTGGCAGTGCCCAAAAGGTGTGTGCTGTCCTTGGGTGTGTTACCTGCAGAAAGAGAGAACGTTCTCTCAGCCTGAGCAGGGAACATCTCCTTCCCCACATACATCTGTCTGTGTACCAGCCTTTGAACCTGCGGGAAATGCCTTTTATTTTGTTCCCAGGCACAGTGGTGGATTCCAGCAGCCCTGAGAGGACAGGGTGGAGAGAGGAAGGAGAAGGGGACAATCTGACTCTCAGCAGAGATACACAAACACTCTTCTGAGACTTGCTCTGGAGCAAGTGTTCTGTGCACAAATTAGGGTGCCCCAGAGTGACCTGAACTCTTCAGGAGGTCACCATGGGTGGAAGAGGGGATAAAGGCCAAATTAGTGGCCACTTCTAGCAGTGAGACTTTGCAGCCCAGATGAGGGGCAGTGCCAGATGGGCCATCTGAACCTGTTGCACCCACAAGGTCTCTGTCTCTGTGGAGGTCTTGCCTCACTTTCCTCCTCAATTTAAAGCCAGTCGAGTTATCCATCCCTGCATGGGGCCTCAGATCTCCTTCCGAGTCGCTCCTTCCATGGTCAGGCCTTTTCGTGGCCCATAGCACTGCCAGGCCAGCAAGTTTATACATACACATCTTGAGATGTGCTGCTGCTTAAACAAGGTTAGCCAGAGCCTCATTACTAAGATTTACACTGTCAGTTACAGAGATGCCCATCCAATCCTATAACACATAAATTTATGGGCATCACAGAGAATTTTTTATTGTTAGAGCTCATATACAATGTGTGCCCTTAGTGACACATTTTTAAATAAAATATATTGTACTAGTGATTTCTAATGCTTAAAATAAAATAAAATAATAATCAACTTTTAGCTACAGTTTCCCCCTGGTTATTGAGCTGAACTTAATGACTGGCTGAAAAGTATTTGTCAACACAACAGCTGGAGAGCAACACTTTCTTGTGGCTTTATGTCACAGCATATGCCAGCCACTCAGAACATGTGATAATTCAACTGGAGCTGGTACTACAATAGCAGATGGGTTGAAGCATTGTTATTCTCACTCTAGCTCCCAGCCCTTGAGGGATCACTAAATAAAATCAAAGCAGATGGACCATTACAAGCTCATTTGTGTTCACTACAAGCACCTCAACCTCCAGTTGTGATATACTGCACCTTTGTATAAAATGACATGTATGGTAACATGGCCTAATGAAAATAGCATCAGACTTGGCAAGTGAGGAATGAGACTGGGAAATATGCACAGATCTATTTATCACTGAGTTCTTACCTTGCAGAAAGGGTCCATTCCTGTCTCTTTCTCCCCCCCCCCCCCCCCGCCCCCAATGTTTAGCATAGCATTTTTCTCCATGTTTATAATTTAATTTCCTCACACTTGTCACAAGAACTAAGAGGTGGCTGTTGGTTCTGGCTGTAGGAGCCAAGCAGGGCTCCCAGCCTGTGCAAAGACAGGACAAATGCTACTAACCAGGAGTGCAAAGCTCATTCCTGCACTCCCTTGATGAATATGCTAATCCAGGTGGCCCGCAGGGGTCAAGGCTTTAGCACCTACTGGCACCTTTGTGCACCTGCAGGGACCAGGACACCGTGTACATTTCTCAGCCTGCTCTTGCCATGAGGTGTTCCACAACTTGGCACTTTTGAGCTTACGGGGGACTTGGTGCATAGAATCAACTGCTCCACTAAATTCCAACATTTTTGTCTGTGAGGTCCCAGTCAGCATTTCTGAGCGAACTCCCAGGGCATGGGAGGCACTTGCTTCCCCAGGATGAAAGATATTAAAACTGTCAGTTTCCAGAGGAGGATCCTTTGGGGTCTGCTGACAGAGTTTAAACTGGAAAAAAAAAAAAATTCTTCTTGCCATCCTCAGCAGCCCAACATAAAGGCACATCCAGTGCCTGCTTAAAAAATATCCTCTGAGCACTTTGTACAGCAATGCACCAACAATGTCACCTGAAGGCTTCGTCCTACAGTTCCCACCCTGACCATCCTGCTCCAGGGAGCTCCAGCAAGATGAAATACGGCAGGAAAGGTCTTGCTTCCCTTTATGACAACTGTGCTTCTCAACCACAGACACAAACACACACGTGTGTGTGTGCAGTTAGTGACAATTCCCAAACTGAACTCCTCTCAAATGTGAGCTTTTTACATCTGCATGTATCTTTTCTTTCTGCCCTGTTTTAAACAGCTTCTGTGCCCTACTGCAGAAACAGCTGCACTCAGTGCTAAATAGAATATGCTGTGAACTTATTCAAGGCTTTGAGAGTTCTGATTTTTCCCGTATAAACAGGAAAAGCAGGAGTACACAGTGTTTGGGGAGAGTTAAATGCTTTTTGTGCTGTCTGCAGGCACGACCCATATAAGACTATGAACTTTTAGCAAAATCTCCATGGGTCACCTGACTGCCATAGGTCCCCTCATTCAGCTGCTGCTGGGCTTTAAAGAGCCAGAGAGGTGCAGCAGTGGAAAGCCAAAGAAATCACTTCACTGGGGTTGATAAATACAGTTGAACTTCAGTGACTGCAATATGCAGTTGAAAAACTTGTCCAACTTTTTCAGTGAAACAGCCTCTTCCTGAATGTCTGAATTGTATAAAATGATGAATGGATCAGATAATGTTTCTCACCTTACCCAGAAACTGCAGGGCAGCTGGACAGTGTCAAGGACAGTGCTTCCAGGGAGCATACTGTGTGCAGCTCGTGGCCACGTCCTGCTTTGTTTGTTCTTCCTGAGCACTTTCTGCTCACTGTAGTGACTCATCCTCAACTGCGAATTGGGGAAACTCTGTCAGAGGCATGTGCAGGTCAGGTCAGGCGTCAGCACTGCCCCTTATCTGCTGGCCAGCTTTCCTATCAGCCAAACTAATTTGCTAAGATAATTCTGTTTTCTGCCATCTATTACAATAAATCAACCACTGTAGCTTCATTGAATTCTCTGCCAACTGCTGCCCTTGAAATTCTCAGACTGTATGGGAGTTGGGAGGGAAACCTGTACTCTTCTAAACATAAGAAAGTTTTAGACAAACAACTTGATATTCTGGGCAATGTTGTACCTCCTCAGCCCCACATTAATGGTGTGCCGGAGTCAGCTCAGACTGAGGCAAACTCCAATGCATCAATTGTTCCTTTGAAAACAAGTTTTTGAATAATGTGATCTCCGGTGGTAAAGCACACGTGGGTAAACACAAACACGGCAAGTGGCACAGAGGGACAGAGAACACGAGCCACGTTCAGGACAGAGCCAGAGTAAAATGACAAGGGATTCACTGCTGAAGAAAGAAATAAAGGTGTTCCAATGAAACAGTAACTCTCTGACAATTAATTTTGAAGAGAAAAAAAATATTGAGGATAGGTGGGAATTGAAGAAACATGAAGCATCCCCGAGCATGCCTATTACAGCAACAAGACTTCAGGGGGAAAACTGGATTCTGCTTTTCCTTATAGCAATATCAAATACTGAGAGCAGCAGTGATATTACAATTCACAGCCATATTTAAAATTAGAACATACACTAGTTTATACCCTACTTGTATAGTTTTGTTTAGATTAGATGTTTAATAATGCAAATTTGTTGGAATTTTTTTTTTAAGGGACCTCTATCCCTCATGAAATTTCAGCATTTTTTTTTAATTATCCAGAAGATCAGTGCTGGTTTTGTAATAGCTCTGCTGGGATAAAACTCAGCCTCTACCAGTTAGGTTGCTGAAGGGAGCCAATTCCTTCCTCAGTAACATGCTTGGGTTCATTCAGTCAATCATTTGGCAGAAGGATGTTTAAGCATAATTGCATATCCCCTCCCTGTCTTTAAATATTCAGAGGAAAAGTCACAGAAGAACCGATAAAGCAACAATAATAATGGGGCTGAAGAACAGTATTATAGTGTGAACTCATGTATCCCTTGGTTTCATTTACATGTTTAACAGCTGCTTATTTCTCCATTATAGAAAGATCATTACCTGACTTGTAAGAAGAGAGGGGGAGTCTGTTCACCTTTGGGCAACTAGCTCTGCATTTATTAATAGTTGTTGCCCATCTCATTATACATTAATTGCTGCATTATAATTTATTTATTCATTGATTTATTGTGATAGATGATTAGAAACAAAATTACCTTTGCAAATTACTTTGATAGGTGGGAAGTTTGCACGGTTAAAAATACCCCAACATGCAGTGTGGAATGTGAGATGTTACCCAGTGAATAACATCTTCACACATAAGCACTAGCAGAGTCAAACTGGTCTCATTACAAAGTGAACGCAAATCCAGCCAATTTATATACTGTTTAAAAAGAAATCACTGTGTAACTTCTGTACAATTATCCTTACATTCCCAGATGTCTCTTTGCTTCATGGAACAGGGAATCGGTTGAAAAATGAAGGACACGGAGGATGGAAAGCAAAGACTCGCCAAAAATTATAAAGCTAAAGGTGTAGGGAGTTTGCAGAGCACATGGGGAAGCCAGGCCTGCCTCGCTGTCAGCGTGGGTGGGCAGCTCCTGCTGGGGCAGCTCAGCCCCGCAGCCCCAGCACAGCACCAGCAACCAAATGGTGCCACAGAGAGTCAGGCAGAGCCAGAGACAGAAAATACCCACACAGAATTATTTCCGTTTTCAGTTATTAATACATATAGGGAATAGTTAAACCCAAAAAAATTTCAATTTTTTTTCAATTAATTAAAATTTATGATTTGATAAAAGTTATTAACGAATAACAATAGCCACCATCAAATTTCTGTATACACATATCAACCAGCTGCAAAACTTGTCAGTTAGGGTCACAAAATGCAGGTTGGTTTTTGGTAGGGGTGGTGCTTTTATTTTTTATTTTATTTTATTTTATTTGGTGGGCGGTGGGACTCCTCCGGGGCGCGGTTCCTGAGCTGGCTGGGAGCAGGTTGCTGCTGGAGAGCCTGGAGGGAAGCCGGGGGCTGAGGGAGGCTGAGGTGCAGCCACACCACCAGGTTCAGCTCTTGTGGCTGGACCTCTTCTCATGGAGTGCCTGGGCTCTCTTCTCTGACTCTTCATTTTTCATAAAAGTTTTTGGTGTGAAAATTCATGTTGTTGATATAGTTTTCATCAGCTTCCACTGAGTGCTGCAATTGCCCTCAGATTTCCTCGGCATTTTGCATCTCCCAAGTAGTATCTGCTTTCATCACTCAGACACAGGCACCATTTGGATCCAGTTTCCCACGGTGAGCCCAGAGGTGGTGCAGTGGGACCTGGCCAGCGTGCCTGGCCTCGGGCTGTGGGTCACACTGCCAGCCCAGCCCTGGGCCGCTCCGGCCCCACGGACTGCCCGTGGGCTCGAGCAGGAGGGAGTTACACCCCTGCCTCACGCTTGGGGTAGGCTTGCGATGCATAAACCTGTGAGAGCCTTCTATGCAGCGCACTGGGTGAGCCCACAGGTAGTGTGAGGCGCCGCAGGACACAGCCGTGCTGAGCAGGGCCGTGCTGNCACAGCCTGAGCAGCGTCTCACTGCCGGTGAAAAGCTCAGCTGAGAGAACAAACAGACCCTTTACAGCAGCCGTTTCCTAAATATAGCTTTTGCATCTATTTTTAAAAGTGTGTAAGAATTTTCAGTACGATAAAGATTTTAAAATTACTTGACGGCATTCCTTTTGCACACCCAGGCAGGACTTTATTCACTATTCTTATCTATTTTTATTTATTTATTATTACTAAAATACTCATGAAAATAAATAAATAAAAAGGCAAACCTAGAAGTACTGGATAGGAGTTAGTACTTCTCTAGAGAGAAAACACACATGAAGTGGAAGCTACAGCATTATTCCAGGAGGAGCTGCTCACTAGGGTTAGTAAGGTGGTGTACTAAGCATTTAAAAATAAAAATCTTCCCCCAAGAAAAACTCCAGGTAGCTATAGCCACTTTTCGGTGGTTTCCCCTTACAGCACCAGGTGCTAACTGGTAAAACACAAGTAGTATTCTTAGACTTGATTTTATACAGTACAACAATTCCTAAGTTTCCTAGAAATGTTGAAGGAAGGACTAAAAGAAATGTATAAACATAAATCCTCCTGCAAGTACACAAAACAAGCTAGTTCACCCTGTATTCATGCTTTTTTATGAAACTCCCAAATTTCCAAGCCCCAAAGAAACAAATAGAGCCATAAGAATAATATTTTTAATTAATATTAATACAGAAAGAGCACATAGTACATTCCTTTCCAGCAGCAGCTCATTCAGCCCTATCATTGGAAAAAAAAAAAAATTAAGGCTAGTTGAGGGCAACCTGATCCAATGGTTTGTTTCCCTAATGCCTTCTTGGAGACAGCCTTGTAAGTTTAAGAGACTATTTGTGCACAAAACATGGGATGTTTATTTAGCAAAACATCAAGAACAGATAAAAACATGCTTTGTTACAGTGGTAAAAATACACAGAGCTTTCAAGGTGCTTTTTACACCAGCTCAGTTNTTGAGGGCAACCTGATCCAATGGTTTGTTTCCCTAATGCCTTCTTGGAGACAGCCTTGTAAGTTTAAGAGACTATTTGTGCACAAAACATGGGATGTTTATTTAGCAAAACATCAAGAACAGATAAAAACATGCTTTGTTACAGTGGTAAAAATACACAGAGCTTTCAAGCTGCTTTTTACACCAGCTCAGTTGGGAAACCACACCAGCCTGGTGTGCAGCACGGTGGTGCCTTGGTATTGTATGGAACAGGCAATTGTCAGGGATCATGGTGACCACGCTCAGCTGCTCAGTGGAGGATAAAGTGCACGAGAAAAATAAGTGCATTGAAATGAACCATTTATGATCAAGAGCAATTCTTGTTACACAGAGTACTTGCTTAAAATGGGAATCTCACAGGCTGTTCAGTACAACACAGTACTACAATTTTCAAGAGCACAGAATCAGTATCACATATTAGAAAGACCTTTACTGAACATAGATATTTTTGTATTTTTTCCTCCAATTATCTCCCCCGCCCAAAGACAAACCTGATGTAACTTACGGTGGGTTTGGTTGGGGTTTTCTTGAAGGATTTTGTTTGCTTGAGTAAATCTGTAAGGCATCACCTTTAACTAATACCTTCTCTTTACCCTCTATGTTCAAAATAAGCAAGGATTTAGTGGCACAGTGATTTGTTCCATTTTGAACCCCCAGTTCTAAAAATGTTTAGCAGAGCAGGCAAGTTGTATGGGGTGAAGGTTTTTTCCCAGTTACAAAAGTTTATGTCCTATGAAACTTTACATTTTTACAGGCTGTCAGGAACCATGTTCCTGATGTATTCTCCTACTCACATGTTAAGGCTATTGTTAGCAGTACTTATGAGCCAAACCATGAAGCAATGATCTAAGTGCTATTAATTTGGGGGGACATTCGCCATATAAAAAAAAGAGAGAGAGAAGAACTGATTGGGAGGTTTCCAAATGCATTAAACAACATAAATGTTGGGTGCTTAGTCACTGGAATCTTTGGGCATTACAGTTAACAGCAGTAAATGCTTAAAATGCAGGCTTCAAAATAGCTTATTCAAATCCCCTACAAATATATGCTGAAGGCTAAAAAAAACCACAACAAACCTGCCTTTTTTACCCTTGAATATAAGTTATTTTACAAGTTTCCTTTCACAGTGAAATCACTTTTCTGTTTGTATACTCGTTTCTGAGAAAGGAAATAAAATTGGGGTTATTTCTATAACATTTCATTTACATTGCCAGATCACTTCCAATGCAGTGCAGTACAGCACACAGCAAAACATTTTAGATTAAAAGAAGACTCCTTGATTGCCAAAACTCTTTTTTTTTGCATGCTATAGAAGACATCTCTGCCCTCTTCACCAGTAAACAACAAACTAACCATGTAATTATACACTGCTTGCAAAACTATTTACCATTTTGCAGTAATCTATAGTACAAAATGCAGGCTGTAAAGCACTGCCTGCCCTTCCAAACACCGTATTTGTCACCAAGTGTGCACAGTAAAGAACATTCCCTACATGTCTCACAGGAAGAGTCCACAATTCTTTTCCTTTTCCATTGAAAGGCCAGAAGACTGGAGGCAAGAAGCCAAGCAGCTCATTTACACCCATCTGTATCAGTTCATTTCTGCTAACAGAATATGTATCCTGAAAAGCTGGATACTTTCCAGTAAAAAAGAGTGGATATTTTGCTACAAGATTATTCACCTAGGAAACTTTAATATGGCTGCCAATTCCAATTCTCTCCTCTGGCCATAGCAGGTCCAAAGCTGTTCTGCAAGCTCAGGCAGCAAGAGGTAACTATATGTAATGAGGCTGGGGGAGTTGGAAAGATGACAGCAGTGGAAAACATATGAAATTAATGCGTTGGGGAAAGTCAAAAATAAATCTAGGGCTAGGGAAGAGAAAGAATCCACACATTCAAAATGGTCTCATGGGTACAGGTTTGTGCTTGGGCCTGTGTTTGCTCCTTGTTCAAAGGGGACACTGCTTGCACCTCCTTCCAGGTTGGGGAGACAGTGGGCCTGGGGCTAAAAGGATCAAACCTTGCAGAGCAAGCTGAGTCTGTTCTATTACTATTGTCTTTCTTGGCAAGGCTCCTCAGCATTCGCTTTGCAGACAGGGCTCTAAAAACAAACATCGCTTGAGGAACATGGACGCTGCAGCCAACCCTCCTCTTCAATACACAGCCAAGGGTGGGCTACCAAACCTGCTGCTCAGACTGCCCAGTGGGCTCTGGCCCACGGGAATGAACACAGGCTGCCCTGACTCTCATTACCTAGGAGATGCTTTGGTGGCATCTTTGTCAACACAGTTGAGCTGCTGCCCCAGAGCAGGGTGGATGCAGCTGAGGAAGTGCCCATGGACAATAACCAGTCCACTAACAGATGGTTATAGAATCCATAATATAAAACCTCATTGAATTTTTTCAGGAGAGAAAGAGGTCAAGAGCTCATGGTAGTACTGAAACAGAAGAGATTTGCCAAGGAGCACAGACTAGATAAATAAGGCAAGGGAACATAGCCAGGAGACTCTTGGAGGCAAAAGCAACAGTGACACTTCTAATAACCTTGTTGCTCTTCAGAGTGAAAGATTAGAGCACACTTCATGCAAAGGCTAATGGAACAGATCAAGCTCCTCAGCACCTCCTACGTTACACAAACTAGTCCTTCAAGCAGTTTTCAAACCTCTCTCTGCTACCGTTCTATGGTAGAGTGTGTCCCAAAGAAAGATTCTAGGTTTTCCAAGAAAAACAAAAGTAACCGCATTTTCTACAATAAGGGATCAGTCTCCATTGCCTTTAAAACAGTGGTTTTTTCAATGTGGCTTTTCCTCTGTTATATTTTGTTATCTCTTCCCTTCTACAGACTAGATCCCAAAAAGGAAGTTTCCATACAAAACATTTTAAGAGTTGAAAATGTACAGTTCATATATATGCCATATGTACGACGAGATGTTACTGTATATATAGTTGCATGTTTGCTAGTCAGTGTAGACAAAGTAGCTAAAAGGCAACTAAAACAACAGTATTTCATTGCAAACAGGAACCAACAGACTTCAAAGTATAGTATTTTACATTAACACAGGTTTTGCAGCTTTTCAAGTTAGTTTTCATCAGGTACTTGGTATACAGTAAAACTCTGATCTACCTTTATTTATAGCTTCATCTTTCCAGGCAGAGATTTTTAATACTCTTTTTAATATTACTAATCCTGAAATGAAGAGTCAGATGTATAACATATTCCCAGGCAGTAGCTTAATGTACTGTAGAAAAGTCAGTTTTGTTTACCAAGGACTAGAATTCACTTCAGTAACATTCCCTGAGGCAATCCATGAATTTTATTGTTTTGTCCTGGAATCATTTGTGTACAGTTGCTGTTCTGTTCCAGACTGCTTTGTTTCTTTAAAAATAGACACTCAGAAAAAGACATCTGTTAACTTTCATTGCTAATTTTATATTTTAGCAATTATGCATCCCCTTAATACCCTCTTCTTTTCCTCTCTTTCCCCTCCAAAAATTGCAAGTTAACAACACAGTAAGTCTGTGTGCTTGATTTTTGCAAGACAGTGATTCAGATCTTTAAATGAATGCTAATTTTCGGAACTGAAAATAATGTAGGAGATAACAGAACATAATATGCAATGAGCAGTCTAAAATTTATCTTACTAAAACTGAAGTTATTCTCTCTTTGAGAGAGAATCTACCGTGCTGAAAAGATCAAGGGTGAGGAGACAGGGTGGGGGTAGAGAAACATGAGAATCATCATCCCTGTTCACAGAAAAGCACTGAACTAGAACACTGTATCCTTACATTCCCAACAGAAGGAGATTTCTCCTGATATAATTTCACCCTTAACATTTCAAAAATGCCTGTGTATCATCAATGCACTTAAAGCTTTAAGTTTTAGTAACTTAACTTTGTTTATAAAACAAACACACACAAGCACACTTCCTAGAGTGCAAAATGCTTAAATACTTCAGTGACAGAACTCCATATGTAGTTTTTAGAACAGTAAATCCTCTTGATGTCATAGTCAACTTCTTCCATTGCCAGCAACGGTTGCATTGAACTACCCAAAACTGCAGCAAACCCAAGAGTGGGTAACTGAACTGTCTCTTCAGCTCTGCAGAGATCCTGGTTCATTTGTATAAACTCATCGTTGGACTTTGATACATGCACATGTAAGCATCACAAAGCAGTCTTCGTGCACAACCTTGGATTTTTCTGGAATCCAGCGAGTGCAATTCTTCTAGAGACATCTTCAGGTATTCACCAACTTCTGGACACGGGGTAACTTGTGGAATGTTAAAGCCATTCTGACCTCCTTTTAAACCATAAGGAAAGAAGGAGAAAGATTAGGAGAGCATCTCTACATGTATTTGCTCTTTATAATGTACTTTTATTATGACAGCATCATCAGTTCTTGAAAATGCCTTCTAAAAAACTTAAATATGCCACACTGGACTGCTGCAGGGTAAACATCTATGAAATGTGTATTGTTCAAGAAATCACAACTAGAATCAGAATAGTGTAGTATTTACCAACAAACCACACCCACACAAACACCACACAAAGCCAGGGAGAACTTTGGGTTTTCATTAACACTAAAAATTCTGTATGACTTTAGGAGAGTGACCTGAATACATAAACCACCTCACATGCACTGAATTTGTAAATAACAAGACGATTGGTAGCAGCTGATGAATTTACAAACCGTGTCTGTACCTGACTTGCAACACTAAGGCAGGGTTTGCTCCTAGCCATTTTCCACAAAAAAATGAGCAAATTCAAACAACACAAGTATGGACACCCTGCTGTTCCCAGCAGATATTTTTAGCTTATGAAGAAAAGCTGAAGAAAAATATTTGCAATAGAAAAAACCCCCCTAAGATCAGCAGGAGATATTTCCAGCATCTCATGTGATATAAATTCCTGAAATAAAGTGGTTCTTTACAAACTTCAGTCATACATATTTCAAGCAGTCTGAAACAAAGCTTGATTGTCTTCTGGCTGTTCTAAGAAAGTGACTTTAATTCTGTATCAGTTTCATTTCCAACAGGAGGCAAGATTCTTCTCTCCCTTCCAACTCACACTGTAACAGAGGGGTTCAAGAATACTTCATGCAAAAGTTGTTACTATGTGTCTGCCACTTCATCTATTACTGTTTTTCTCAGGCACCAGAATTGAGAGTCCATATTTAACCGGAATCTGTTTAAATAGCAGTATCTAAGAAAACACTTGTTTTAATGACATTTGTATTATTACAGCGTAACAATTTTCCACTGATAAGTCTAAAGGGATTCAAAGGAATAACATAGATGTTGTAATGTGTGACTATTTCCTTTATTGTAAAGGCATTTACCGTAAATCATTTAAGAAATAAAAAAATTTGCATGCTAATTGATAATCATGTACATCCTGTTAAATACAAATTGAAAGAGCATTCCTGAACTTGATTATTTAAAATTAATTCTCTCTGCCAAATTTGCAAAGCATAGAAAAATGTATAAGCAGTCCCGCAAGAAAACTTCTGCAGTTACTTCTATACCATCTGCTTACTAAGGGATCCAATTTAGGTGAAATTCAGAATATGCAAATCAGCAGCTGCCATGAAATCAATGTGCTGAGGTAAGGCTGAGTCAAGATCAGTATCCCAGCATCACGTACATCAAATTAAACAATACTAATAACCCAAAACTTTAAGAAATAGTCACTGAAATCTAAAATACATATATAAACAAGTAAGAGAAAATGAAGAGACTAAATGAGAGGTTACCATCCCGATCTGCCATGCTGTCGAAGAAGAGCCAGGCGGAGTCGTCCCTGCCGTACTTCACAAAGGCTACGTAGTGGCTGGTCTCAATGCACAGAACTGCAAACAGCTCCATCTTCTGCGAGGGGATGCAGCCGTGCCGCCAGTCCCAGTCTGGCAGATCCTTAGGAAGTGACAATGGATTGAATTTATGACTCTGTCTCTTGGGATGAAGATGAACCTACAATTGAAGTGATATTTCAGAAAAGAAAAAACACCCCATAAGATTATTTGTTTCAGTGGCAGACAAAGCTAGAAAAAACATTACTGCTGAAGAGAAGATTAATGGCATTAGAAAAGGAACTGCAATAACAGTAGCTGACTAAACGTTTCTTCTATTTTTCCCCACCAGTGTAGTTCGATATTGCCCAGAAAATTCAAATCTAAGGTTAGAAGGGAGGTCAGGTTTAATGCAACTATTTCCTGCTAAGCTCAGATTGGAAACAAGCCATAATTGACATCTTCATGCAACTTCCAAACAGCAAAATTAAGCATTTCTGTCACGAACTTATCAACTCTAACAAGGTAGCATGTACATAAAATTGGGATTTAAAGCACACGATTACTATTTTTCCACTGTGTCCAGTCCTGGATTTGGCAGTTGCCATGTAGATAAACAGGCAGGAGTTCCTGATCTGTCACCAAAGGAGACACTTTACTTGGTGGGTGGCAGCTGGTGAGGAAGTCTCACTGTGCTCTTCTACCTTTCTTTCAATGATCACAGCATTAACAACCATTTGGGTTAAACCCATGAGAATAACAAAGACAAGCACTTACTTGTGTATTGCACGTTTTGCAGAACTGCTTGATTTTGCCAGCAGAAATATCGGTGTCCTCATAACACTCCCTGCACTCATACATAGCGAGCCCTCCGCAGATGCGGCACTGCCTGGGAGCTGCATTTGCAAGAAAGGCATTAGTCTCCAGGCTGGGGAGGCTTTTTTTTTTTTTTAAGAAAAGGAATATGAAAATGCAGGAGAACTATTATTTTAAATGCAGAAAGACACTACATTTAAAAAAAGTTAAAATGAGATTGCTAATCGAAGCAGAAATGTACCACTCTATTTAACTTCTCTTTGGTGCAATGTGCATTAGGAGAAAAACATTTACATTGGTAAGTTGCAAAACAAGATGATAAAAATCAAGTGCATGAAGCAAATACAGGCTTTTAAATCATGTTAGCTCTTTCTCATCATATTGGTAGAGCTAGCTTAGCCCCTATGGCTATCAACACCACCAAAAAAAAAAAAAAAGAGAAAAATGAAAAAAGCATAAGCTGATGGCCAAGACAGTGAAAGAAAAGGCCATGACAACTTCAGAGATTATTATTCTAATGAATTTTGGCAGTTTTATTAATTCTTATCTCAAATTTAAACCCAGGTGTCCTTCCTTAGGTAATGCAATGAAAAATTCAGTGGATGACCAATGTCAGAAACTTAGGTCACAAAAAGAAGTGATATAATTATGGCTGAAAAATGCAGTCACAATATGCCCCAGCTGCATGTCCTCATCTCAGGTTCTCTTCTACTCTGATGACCTAATGAATAGCCATATTAATGAACTGCTTTGCTGCTAGCAACTCGATTTTAAAAACACCCTCCTGAAATAAGTTCAGTTGTACAGGTACTCAAGACTTAAATAAACACAATCAAGGAAATTGTATTCTATACATTCTTCTGTATTAGAGCTTCTAATAGATATAAGGGAAAAAAGCCTTCTAGCCAGTAAATTTTCATTTCTCCTCCACCTGAGCATCTCACACTATCTTGGTAAATACCTAATACAAAAAAAACCCAAATCCACCAGAAGTACCATTAGTACTTTCACTGTGTTAGTCACTCTCAGCAACTCTCTTTCATTATACAATGCCATGTTACATACTTACTGTCCTCAAGCAAGTCTGTTATATTTAATTCCAAGGATGGAAAAATTTTATTGAACATTTTGAAGTCTTTTCCAAACCGGGGCATCTGGATAATCAGGCAAGAGGGTGCCTAGGTAAAATGCCAGAATATAATGTAAAGAACTAGAGATAAGTAATTATCTAACTTTATAGACATTCTTCTAATGCTATAAATATATTCATGTTATATATTCATGTTATTTAAACTCACAGTCCACTGACAGAGGTATCTCAAAGTACAACAACTTACTGGCAGCAGCTACGAAGTTTTCTTTTAGTAATTCTTTACCTAAATCACTTTCATCTGCTCAGCCAAAGAATACATGTCATTAAGTGAACCCTAAAATATTTTTGCTATGTAGGCATCCAAATCACTGACACAATATACCCAATTCTACCATGTCTGCATGTTTTTACACCAAATCCTACTTTCGTCCCATTGCTGAATGGGCAGATATTTAGGTATGATCACTTCTAACAAGGCAACAGCTGTCACCAACCTCTGCAAACTTCAAGTTGCTGTTGATGAATGACCACTCTAGTAACTGCTGAATTGTTGGGACTCCAACTTTCTCATTTTTGTCCATAAAAATTTGATAGAAGTAACAGTCTTGTACTTTCTGACCTGCTGATCTAAAAACAGATTTAAAGAAAAGAAAAACCAACAGATTGTGAAGATCTACTGTAATGATGTATCTTACTAGGAAAATAACATCACATGAAAATAGTCTACAAAACATTCCCTCTTCATTGAAATATATTGTGCTTTAAAAAAACCCCAGACAAACAACAAAGCCAAACAAAACACAACCTCCTGCCCCCAATGATGAAGTACCAGACAGTCAAGTATTAAGTGTGGACTGATTAAGGAAAAATTTAAAGAAAAAAAAAATCAATGTGAGTTTCAGTGTATGTTTTAAAAACATATGGCTATGCATGGCTGAAGTACCAATTGACAAATACTTCCTAAGCATCTGCATCAAAAACTCCAAGACAATAAAGCAGCTTTCATTGAAGAGACAATTAGGAGTTTCAGTAATAAAATATCAAATGAAACAACAATAATTATCTTCAGTATGATGGGTTTAATGAAACATTTCCTCTAAATCAGGGCGATATTTACACTGCTTCCTGCAGTGGAAGTCTCACACAGATGGCTAATGTTGCTAGACTTGTTCTATAGTTAGCAGAGAACTCTCCAAAAGGATGATCCAGATTCAAGGCTGTCCAGCTCAAATTGTTAATACTCCTTCCACACCTAGGCAAATTCTGAGGCAGGTTACCACATAAACTGCCAATGCAAGCCATAGTAAATAGTCTGGAGAAACGTCTTCATCCTCACCAGAAAACAAACAAACAAAAGCAAAACAAAAAACCCAAACAAAAACACCAGCAAAAAAAAACCCACCAAAAAAACCACTCTTTCCACTAAACACACACACCCCTACCACAAACCAATTATCCCCTTCAAAAAACATCCACAAAATCACAACACATTTGTATGGACAGGGAGAGGGACACAGGATTAAGCTACCAATTTAAGTATGTTTTGAGGTCATGTTCAAAACATAGTCAAGTATCAAGTACTAATATTTTCAGATAATATTTCTGTTACATAAACATAAATCTGATGTATTTGGGAGGAGAGCTTCGGATGAGCAATTCAACCTCCTCTGGAAGTACAAAAGAAAGGATACAGAAGACTGTGCTCAGGTTGAAGAAATGGTTTTTGCTACTATAGAGGAAAAGCATACAGGGCTAACTAGCCTCTAAGAGCAAACGAAAACAGTTAGGTAGGAGCTGTTTCATCTCAGCATCTAAAGTTCCTGGGATGAAATTCCTGGGAACTTTCATCAAATTTGCTATAAACTGTAACCTCCTCCCATCCCAGCCAGCATTTAAGCCAATGTTGCTTTTTAGAGTACTCAGGTGTTGAGAGGACTCTAAGAGCATGATGCTCAGTGTTACCCCTACTAATCTTAAGCCTTCTTTCCAAGAAGAAAGGAGACTTCTGAATTTTCCTTGATGAGTTCAAGTATGTGCACAATACACACAAACTCTGGTGCTAAAAGCTGAATGGTGGAAGTTTTGTTCTCTGTATGGCACAGACACGACAAAACCCTTGAAGGCCAAAGAAAAAAAGAGTCACCTTATTTTCAACAGTGGCTCAACTCTTAGGATATGGTGAAATAAAATATTCAAAAATTCTTCTGGATCTGGAGGGAGTAGAGAAAAAAAGTTTTGTTAACATGCAGAACCAGATACTTTATTCAAGACTCATTTGAAGTGAAAGTTTTCAAAATTTTCATAGAAAAAAAGTAACAGTTAATTTTTACAGCTTTATTACCACAGTAATATTATGACAAACTATGAACATTTTCATGACAAACCTCTATTTGTTCTTTTAGGGTTAAATGGCCCTAATAAAAGATATAGGCTCAACAGGGTAACAAAGCTTTCCTGTAAAGTTAAAAAAGATGCTCTGTATTTCAGATGAATCATTTGGCACCACACAACCTTTCCACGAAAAATAAAAGCTTTCAAAAGGAAACAGTGAATCTGCAGAGAGCCAGTGAGGAGCAGTGGCAGTACCACGAAAACTACACAATAGTCCCAAGTTCATCCAGAGACTGAGTTCTCTACCCAAGAATGCAGCCAGCAGCAGCCTCCCAGAGGGCTGTTCTGCCCCATCACAGCTTGCTGGTGTATTTCTCTCCCCGCCACTATCTGCAGTAAATACCGGTTAAAGCATTCAGTATTTACAAAGAAAGTAGTATTCTCCTGAATAAAAGCGAAACAGCTACATAATACAATGCTAATCAATCAATACATGCAGCAGAAGATCAAAAAGCTGGGAACTGACTTTTCTAACATGATTTGAACATTTTATTTCTTAAAATACTACATAATCATTGTAACAATGAAATGTTGCAGTGCAGAAGTTTATTCCTCAGGGATCAAAGTGACATTGTGAAAGAGGACAAACACCCCAGCCTTATCACAGTCCTCTCCACTAACTGCTAGAAGGGAGTTACAGGGCACAGGAAGGCACTAAAAGAAATCCTAGCAGTGGAAGACTGCAGAAACTGTTGGACTAGAGTTCCTTACATACCCAAGGAAGCAGAAAAGACTTTTCTAGCAGCCAATGGTCCCTCAGATCTGTGGTAGAGACACTACTGCCACAGCAAAATATTTGGGTGGTTTTTTCTGGTATAATTACACACCAAGGTTCCTCAGTTCCTTCATATTAGATTCTTGTAAGTCTCAAAGAAAGGCAAGCCTCCCCCATTACCTTTTTCCTCTGAAGTGAATCCTGATGCAGCCTCAACTTTTTCAAGTATTTTCCTCAGTTTCATTATTTTTGTAGCACATACATATCCATATCTAAGATAAATGGGTTTAATAAGCTATTAGCTAGTTTGTGATCAAGTCAGAGAAGTACAAAAAAATCCAAAACCAACCAACCACTTAAATACTGAAATACAGGTTCTCAAATCCTTCTTTAACTGCATACAGTATTTCTTCAAACCTACATACTGATTTCTCATATTTAATCTGACTCCCACTTTTCTAAATGTAGTATAAATTTAATGCAGTGCTCAATGTTCTTTTATAACCTTTAAGAGCATTTTTAATCATCAACTTACCAGGATAACTGTTTTCGGATTTGTCAGTCAATTACTTTTGATTTGTTTTCACTCTAATTTGCACCTCTTAATACATCATTCAGAATGTCACATAATAACAGCACTGTGGGAGTTGTTAACAAAAAAAAATTTCAATATTTGAGAAGAAGTCACAGAGCTGTACTGGTGACCTAGGAAGCTGAGGCTTTGAGTATTTAGTCTTTTCTCCTAAAGTTTTAAGCACGGTAAAAGGACAGTAAGACATTCAGCCATCTCAGGCACCTGAGATTTCTGCTACTCAGTGTGTATCCTGCTATCCTACCTATTCCACACACCCTGGAACGCACCAGGAAAAGCACACACTCCCTGACAAGAACAAGGCTTCAGGCGCCAATTTTATTCCAGGAATCAAATAAAAACTTCGTCATAAATTGTTCTGTGACAGCCCACAGAATTTTGGAACCACAACTGTATTATTCACATGTCTGAAAAAAATTAAGCTTAAGAACAATAACTTTTCATGGAGATTTTTGTTGCATCTTCTTTTCTCATTGTGCCTAAGAAATCACAAAGGTTGTATTAAGTTCTTTTATTAAACGTATTTTAGCCACTTGCAGACCACATGTAAAAGGTAATGAAACTTCTAAAAGACTGCTAAATTTATTGAACTGTGAAACTCCGTATAAGATAACCCAAATAATTTTCTTGTCAAGTACACCACCATTAAAAACATGTAAATATGAATGCTCTGAGCAAACATAACTTGTATTTATCAATACTTTTGTATTCATACTTGTTCGAATTTTACAATGGCTTTGTGCTGATCCATTTGCAAGTAAGAAACTAGTGAAAATATTTTATCACTAAACAATGAATAACTATTTCCAGTTATCACTGAATAAATCTGCCATGAAGGAGAAGTAAAAATACTAAAAAAGTACACTGAGTAGCAGGAGATAGTCAAATTTCTCAGATTTGCAGTAGGAATGCAAACACCACAGGATCTCTCTAATTCATGTTAGACTAGAGACCAGCTCTTGTCTTTACTTACATTCTAAGAGGATTCACAATCTCTGTCCGCAGCAGCTCCTGAGTCTCACTATAATACTCTACATCATTCATTTCTTTAGGTCTGAGTAGCACAGTGTCCAAAACAGAGCTAAAAGAAAACAGGCTACAAAGAAAAAAGGAAAAGGAAGGTTGTTTTGACCATTTAGATGCCTGAGCAACTTAAGACAAACCAAGCAAAGCCACGGAAGAATTAACTAAACAAACTCAAAAGGAGGCAATTATGGACAGGGGACACAGCTGCACTAAACAGCAAAGCCCACTCCAACCCCGTATCCTTTCTGCAGCAAAGAACAGAACCAGTTGCCCAGGCAGGGTTCTGCAAAGAAGCTGTAAGAGGCATTTCCCTCCCTCCACCTCCTGGCCTGTGTTCTCCTTATTCTTCAACCATTTACAGGCCAGGGACTCCCTCATCTAAACAAGCAGATCCACAAGGGCCAGTCCAGTGTGGCCATGACCAGCACTTCATTGCTCGCACTGGGGGAGCACAGGGACTGCAGCACAGGACACTGGGAGCTGCACAGTAATACACACACACAGTCACTCAAGCAAAGATCACAGGTTCTGCATTTCTAGCACAGGATGCCACTATACAAATTATGAACTTACCAGAATAAGGTGGAGTCTAAGTAACAGGAGTTGTAATGACCCTGGATACCTTTCTTCTTTCCAATCATTGTCTCTAAACCTTCTTTTTCCATTTTTGGAGGAGTGTTTTCTTCTACCACTTCACTTAAGTAACCTCCAAAGGCTGAAATTTTTTTTTTCAAAAGACACTTTAAAGCCTCAAATTTTATCCCCCTTGAGATTTTCCTATTAATGTTTTATAGCTAAGCTGCTGCCTTAGTGTAAGCATTCCTTCTCTGGACTAGAATAGCATTTTATTATAGCTGAGACTACTGTCTTCCAGAGAGTGAACAAGGCCTTACAGTCCCCACTAGTGTGCTTCAGAAAGCCTGCAGCACTGAATTAATTTTATCCAGTAGGAACGAAGTTCTCTTTTCATTAAAAATGCCCTGTTCAAACTATCTTACAAGTATCAGACACTTTTTTTTGCTGCTGTCCCAGGCAATAAAACGTGACCCAAGAAATCTAAAATACTCAAAGTTAGGGAAAAAAAAAGAAGTTTTTCACCATTAACTTCCATCATGAAAATACATGCTTTTCTTTGTTAATATTTAGAGAATAAAATAATTTGATGTTATAGATTATAGAAAAACAACTGCCTTTATTTCTGATAATGCAATCATACAATGCTAGAGTTGCAAATACCATTTCCAGCAAGATTGTTTTACAACTTCTAAAGTAAAAAATGTACAGCATAAAAAATTCCCATAATTTTATGACACTTCTTTTAATATATTAACATTTTCTTGTTTTAAAGCATTAAAGAATAATTCAAGAATCACTGCATTCTGTACAGGCTGATCTTCTATTCATTAATCTCAATTAAGTAATACCTGTACAGATTTCCAAGTGTTCAATACAAAGAACTCATTGCAGGAAGGAATGAAACCAAAGCCCTGGCCAGTTCCCAGCTGATAAACAAGAACTAAGCAGAAGGTCAGTACCTAGAGAGTTGCAGCGCTCGATCTGGTTGGAAACAGGCTGGAGTGAGGCAAACCTGGAATCTGGCCTGCAGCTTTTGAGTTTAACAAAAAGAGCTTTCTTTGGAGCACAAGTGAAGTATCGAGTTCCTTTAAACGTTCCATCCGTACAGCCTGCACATTCATCTTCCTGAAAATTCAAGTGAGAATTCACTGTTTTTCTTATTTCTACAATTCTACAGTAAGACATTTGATAAAGTACCTACCCACAAGTCACCCTTCTGCTACTCTAAAGTGTGATATGCACTCTGCAATTTAGTATCCAAAGCCTCCACTGAGGTGTTACTGAACTGGATTTATTGAGGAAAACTAAGAGTTGCAGGTTTCTTTCTTCATGGTTAAACTTTCACTCCATCCAAAATAAAACAAGAATTCCATCAGAAGCAGTGTGGGAGAGGTGGGAGGGGAGACTGAATTTAACCTAGTCCAGATTCCTTCTGTAGTTAGAAAAAGCACTTTTTACAACTTAATTAAAATCACTGAGCATGGGGTAGCGTGAACAATTTCAGTGTGACTTGGCTGCACAAGAAAAATGCCTGCTTCGAAACACACAAAATGTACATCAAGGAGACACAACACAAACTCAGAGTGAACAACAACAAGCTGTTCTCTTTGTAAACAGGATTTAAGGAACATTGCCTGCTTACTAACAACAGCTAGGCTTTAATGCAGAAATGCACGAGTGGCACCCAGGTTAATGCATGACACCCTAAGGAGCAGTCTCAGAATGCCTGTGGCAAACTATGGCTTCAACTTCACCCAAAACACCCACAAGGATCAGGACTTTTTCATAACAGCTGGAATTCCAGTCACATTCTCACATACTTTGCTTGTGTTTTACATAATTTTACACTGCTTTATGTAAAATTTTATTGGGTATTATCCCAAAATAAAGAAGTCCATCTCCCTAATTGTGTACACATTAATTTAACTGATACCCCATCACAACCTTGGGAGCAGCTGCCACAGAGGAAATGTCAGTACACAACAGCAATTCATGTTTGAGGCAACTGGGCTTTTTTTTTTTTTTTACAAAGGGCCCAAAGAAACACATAAAGCACATGGCTGTCAAATCAACAATATCACTACTGTCAATTATCAAAACCAGTCCTATGGCTCTGACAGTCATCACTCAGCCTATCTGTTTGCTGATATGCAAACAACAAACAAACAAACAAAAAATTACATTCAACAAAGACTACTACAGCTAGAGAATTTTATATAAATTTCCATTTCAAAGGACCATTAAATTTCATTTTTCAATTACCATCTCCATAATGTAAGCAAAGGACACTCCTTTAAAGCAAGGAAGTGATCAGTCCTTTATATTCCATTGCCCATTGCGATACAAAGACATCTCAGAGCCTATTAACAGGGTAAGGTGTAGGGCAGCCACAAAAGTCAGAGCTTATCAAAGAATTTAGCTCGAAGAAGATCACATGGTAACCTGTTTGGGCAAATCTGCCACACTGGCTGCTTTTGCAGCATATGTAGGTACCAGCTCTGAGAAACAAAACTAGTAATTAAGATTAATATGAACTACAATTGTATTTACCAGTTCCAGTCCTGCTAATACTTCATTTACTCCGGGGGGCTGGCCAATCCAGCGGATTACTCCATAGAAAGGAGGATTTTCTTTAACTTCCGCCAAGGAACCTGCTTCAAGACCATGTGAGTTTCCAATTGGGCCTGCTGTTGATGGACTCTCCTGGGTAGCTGTAGTATTCACATCACCCATGACTGACTGAACAGATAAAGAGAGAGGACTATGTCCCATAGTACCGTTAGTACTTGTTGTTTTTGTCAAGCTAAAGGGGAGGGAGTGAAATCTGTTTTCTGTAGACACAGAGTTTGTTACAGGCGGCTGCAGTGGTGGTGAAGAATGCCCAAATCCAGGAGATGAATCAGTAAGTGATTTTGAAGGGTCTTCAGCAGCTGTTAAAATCAAAACCAAGATGTTAGTAAATGTTGGGGGTTTTTTTCCCCCCTGTATTAAAAAAGGAAAGACTTGGCTATCAAACCAGCCACATCTGATTTAACAGGTGGGAAGCACTAACAGCTGGGGGCATTTAGGAAGACTTTTGTCAGTTGACAGCACTGGAGACACAGAACCGACTGAGCAGACACTGTTGCAGTCCCACCACTTTTACCACAAGCAATAGAAATGAACAGCACAGAGAAAGGAGATGTTAGAAACTACAGGAAGGTTTAGACTGAAATCTCTTTTTTTCCTCCTCACATGAGGCTTTCTTTGAACATGAGCTAACAGCTCCAAGGATTATGACTGTAAGGGACAAAACTAGGAAGATCTTATTGGTAATTGTGACTAAGGAAATTATTTGGTTCACAGATTATAGAGACATAAATAATTGCTCGCAAATATGATTTGCAAATGGAAAAGTGCTTATTCCCCTGACTCTATCACAACATACTTCGGTTTTAATACAAGGAATCTATCAGTATCTATAAAGAATAAAGGATTAAATATGTAATGACCAATGCAGTGCCTGATAAAAGAGATCACAACTCTGTGTAACAGCACAAGCACTCTGTGTCTTCTCTCATCTCTCTACACAGTCATAGAATACCCTGAGTTGGAAGGATCTCTAATACACAATTGGTGTTCACAGAACAAAAGCATCTCCATCTTCACCTATTCTCCCCATGCTGTTTCATTAAATGAAGTTAATGTCTTAAAAAATGTTTAAAAAAAAAACATCTGCTACACAACCAAGAATAATTTTAACCCATTTTCTTTTGTGGTTCAAGGAATTCAGGGGCTACTGCTGCTATAGGTTTCCATTGCAAATTAACATTATTAGTTTAGTATTTACCCCTTCAGTCACTAAGCCAGTTAGTCACATTTTTCTAAAGTTGACCAGGAAAGAAAAAAAAAATAGGTCTGGAAGCAAATCAAGATATAGTGATCCTTTATGTATGTGCACTCATACTTTTAAAAACCAAAAAGAGAGATTTTACAGAAATAATTTTTAAAAAATACAGAAAAAAACCCATGTATGCTTAGATAATTTCCCTGCTCCCACTTCCAGACTGATTAGCTGGCATGGCAGAATATTACAGTTCCCTTGGATCTGAAACATTAGCTATAAAGACAGGCAAAATACAATTACTCTGTATACTCGGCTACAAGGAATAACTTAGTGTCTTCCATCAAAGCCTCAGCTTTTATTCTGCCTGTGAGACATGTGCATTCCCACAGAGCTGCACATGAGTTGCCAAAAACATAATCTCCTACATGCAGAATAAAACCACAGGTCACACCAAGACAGAGTACATTTTCACAGGCCTTTCAAGATGCTTTTATATAGTATGTATTCCACTAAGACAACACAGTCCAACTGTTTTACATTTAATCTCATCCTTGTTTTACCTGAAGAACATAATATACTCTAGTTTTGTTTTGTGGGTTTCTAAAATAAAAAACTATCCTCTCTCTTTACCTTCATCAATATACCATGGGGGTTTTGTTTTTGTTTGAGGCTGAGAGTCAACTGATGAGCCATTTAACGTGTAGAAGACTTCAGATCTGCTTCTATTTCCAGGTTCAGAGGTAGACCCTAGAAAACATAATTTATTGAAGAGATTAACTCTATTTACAAAAGGTCATCTACACTCTTATTTCATAGTATAAATCTGTTACACTTTCAAGAAGACACAACTGCCTTTCCACAAAGAAGCAAATCCTCCCATCAAGGCTAACACAGTTCTAAGCTTACAACAAGGCAGAAGTCTACACCAAACAAACATATACTCTGAGCTGAAATTTCAAGTCACCAAGTTGAAAAGAAGGCAGAAGATACCTCTCAAGAGCAAATTTTTCGTGACTATAAATTATGGATATAAGAAAGTATTTGCAATACAGTTACAGCAGGTGGGTTTTGGTTTTAAAGCACTAAAATTTCACAGCAGGCAAATAAATTACTGATCCAGTTCCAATTCTATAACTTGTGACAACATATAACCACAGTTACTACAGTGAAGATCATCTCTGCCAGCATCCAATGCCAGGTAAAATGACAACTTACAGAATATACTATCATGAGTATTCTACTACCCAGTGTAGACACAGAATTTTGATTTTTGTCTTAAAAAAAAAAAAAAAAAGAAGAGATAAATTGCTTCTCTTTCAATTTTGGTTGGTTTTTTTTTTTTCCCCTGGGAGGATTTTCAGAGCTGGACAAAAACAGAGTCAAGGAAGTTTATATCTTGGGAATTCAATTCTGATTTTGAATCACAGCAAAATCAATACAGGCACTATTAAGTAGATCTGCTCCTGGGCTAAAAATGTTGAATTTTCTAGTTCTGCAAGAACACAACAGCAAACCCTATTTATTAAAAAATAAAACAAAACAATGAACACACACCACACTTCCAGAGAAACGGAATGCAGCCCTGACCTGGTGATACTAGACAACTAGGTAATAGGTTCTTGAATTTTTGCTAAACCTCAAACTCTTTTTCATGAAAATGAAGGCAGTTTGAGCAATCTTAACTTAAACTGTCTACCATCTTTATAATGATTAAATAAATTCATACTAATACTCCACAGAAATTTAACCTTTAACTACAGTTGGACTTGATCTTGGTCTCTGCCCACCTTTATGATTCTATGAACTTGACACGTAACTGAAATAATAAATCAACTGATAGAAAAGACAATACTTTTTTGCAAGCAACAGAATTTTGTAATCTTACATAACCAAAGAAAATCCCTTGCCATACGTACCTATAGCCTTTGGCTTACTATGGTTGAACGAGCTTTTGTCACCACTTCTTGAGGTATAGGCAAGCTTGGGAGGTCTCCTGTCCTGTGACACAGTCTCTAAGACATGGTACATGAAGAGAGTATTAGCTTCTCTTTTCTAAAGTTCACCTCAAAATGTAACTGAACAAAGGTCTGCCATCACAAGCTTTGGAACTGAGTGGAACAAAGCCTTGTTTGGCACATAACCAACATTTCATGTGTATACAATTTGCTTTTATCACATCAGCAATTGCTTACTCCGAAGTCTACCATTACTTCTTGAACATATCAAAAAGGTTGACTTTACATCCTTCAACGTAAGTATCTATTTCCATTATGGGAAACAGCTGCAAGAAATTTAAAGGTTTTTATTCTAACAACACATCTACAATAAATGCTCTTTTCAAAAAACTGAGAAGTCCCCATGAATTCTCCAGAGAAGAGCAGAAACTTTGTGCAAAAACATGCATCTCAACTAAACCAGCAAGTAGGAGGCAGACATAAGAACAGTCAGTCAAACTGAAGAATGAGAGCAACAATTACAGACTACGGAGTCATTAGAACCTGCCTAGAGACAGAGCCCAAACAAAAGTCTTACGTAATTTTTTTTTCTTCATAAAAGGAATCAGGGTGCTGTAGTTGTTACAAATTAACACTATTCAGTGAATTACTGCAGTGTATTTTTCCAGCCTTGACAGGCATTTCCAAGTATTTATTCACAGAATGCATACCTAATACTGTCAACACCTTTCAAGCATAGAAAGAACAGCTTTCTGATCAAGATATTTGAACTCCTGGAGTAAACTGAACAACACTCCATAGAACAGATTCCCACTACAGACACTCACATATTCAAGAATATTATACACTGCATAGTATTATAAATACTATACAATTTGACAGGAATTGTGTTCAGTATTAAAGCTTTTCTACTAGTGAGACTGTAACCCAAAGGAGGGCGAAACTGAAGAGCAGTATAACACAGAAGGTAATTCAAGTGAATTTAGAATATTAATTCTGCAGTATTGTTTTAATCATATAACTGTGCCTAGGTGGAGGATATCCTAGATGTTATCAAAGTCTGCCTTCTGGCTGAGAAAGCATGACATACCTGGAATAACATCATTGATATGCAAAAGAAGTGTACTTTCAACACTTGCAAAACTGCACAGCTGTATTCCATTATATCTTCCATCCCAGTTTCCAATCGGATTATCCTAAAAATAGAAAAATACATTACATGTATCCCAAAAGAAGATTTACATCATACTGAGTACACACATGTCTTTAGCAATATAAAAAGTAGGAAAATGAAAGACTTGTCAACATCTACTTTTTCCTGTAACAAATTTTCTATTTAGAATAGGCAAACATAACAATCTTTAAAGACAAAAGCTTAAAACCTGCTCTCTTGAGAAATAGTTCCTACTTTAACAAGCATTTCTCTTCTAAAAAACATTACTGATAAACAAGCTAGAACAACTCCAGTGCATTGTTACGGAACAGCTACTGCAACCAAGAAAATGGAAGCATTTAACCTATAAAACCAGAACAATCTTGAACTACCAAAAATTTAAAAGCTGCTTATTTAAAAAAAATCATGTTGCTAGAAATAATTTTTAATGACAAGCTTCACATTTTCTTGAGAGATCAACTTTTGTACTTGAAACTCATACTTTTAAGGTAGAACAAAGTCAAGCAAAACAGTTACATGAAAAAAAGCTTTTTAAAATGGCTAACAAAAGAAAAAGACATCCAGCCTACTTTTAACAGGCAGAACAAAGCCAGTCTCACAAGACGAACACTCAGCTCCATGACTTCAAGACTGACACCTAACATGGCAAGTAGCTCAGTGGAGGCTCCTCAGAGTAAGCAGAGTATTTCGCCTGAACTGTTTAGCATCAAATAGGACACCATTTACCTGATGCCAAGAAACAATTACCACCAAGGGGCATCTTTGAACACAGTGTTTATTTCCCATTTTAGGTCAGCCTCCGCTGAAGTAGCTTGTGGATAATGTTTCTTCTTCTAAGTGCATGTCATTCACTAGCTAACACACATGCAGAAGTTATTAAAGTCAGATTATTTTCTTACCATGTCCACTCCAACAACGTATCCTAAACTTTCGTTTCCTGGTAAGACATCACAGAATATAACTGTCCCATACTCTATACTCTCTCCTATCTTCAGAGAAACCCTGGAGTTGATCTCCAGAGGAGGAAGTTCTACCTGCATTGCGTCAACTGGAGCTGCATAGTCACTTTCCAGTTCATTGTCATCATCTTCCACCAGCTCCAGTTTGTCCAAAGCAACAAAAACCCCACAATCCTCATCGCATCTGAAAAGCTGCTTGCCTTGGTACTGTCCATCAGTAAAGCCCTGTCCGCGACCTTCTTCCTAAGAGTTGGAGGAGGAAGGAAACAAAAAGAAAAGATAAAAAACCAAACCGTGCATTTTGTGAAAAAACAGACTACTAAAAAAGCAGCAACACAATCCAGTGTTTTGGACAAACTGCACTACGAATTTGCCTGATGAACTATCGTTATATTGAGAGAATTCTGTTGTCAGAATCTGTGGCAAATACACTAACTGTCTGTCTTAGGGGAATAAAGAGCAAGATGTCATTAGATTAGAGAGTAGCTGCAGGCCAAAGCCTTTATACTCAGAGAAGCATGTTTCCTTCAGGTGCAAATTTTGCTTCAGTCATCAAATTTTTGCCATATCAAGACAAGACTACTTCATACTAGACAATGCTAAGCATTCAAAAATTCCACTTATATGCCATATAAAGTGAGATGATTTTCAGAAACACTTGGGCCTCATATTCCCTGAGGTTCTCACTGGGAATTACAAAGAGTTCAGGAAAAGTTTAAAGAGTACTTTGAAAAATATACTCCTACAACAAGAGGAGAACTCTCCTGAGTTCAATAGCTTATGGTTGACATTAATTTTGCACAAGGAGCACACAACAGACACATTCTCTATTTTAACTAGCTGCCATTGGACTTTTAGGGATCTACAAAAACAGCAGCCCTAAAATCCAACCCTGCATTTATGGACTGTATCCTGACACTGGAAAACAAAGTACTCAACAGAAATCTGAGAGTCAAATATTCACCATGATAGGGATGCAAGTATTTTTGCCCAGAAGTTGTGGATGCCCCATCCGTGGCAGTGTTCAAGGCCAAGATGGATAGAGCTCTGGGGAACCTGGTCTAGTAGAAGGTGTCGCTCCCCATAGCAAGGGGTTTGGAACTAGATGATATTTAAGGTCTCTTCCAACCCAAACCATTTGATGATTCTATGAATTAAATTTTTCTGGGCTAGAGGACTTAGAGTATGTTCAAGTCTTTCTGCCAGCCCATGCATCACATCCAGCTTCACTTAGCATGGAGACTACAAGGCTGATGTGATATGGCACATGCACATAAAAGTATTTATGAGAATGAAGGTACAGTTTTTAGGGGTAACTACGCTTCTAGAAAAAAAATTATTAGGAGTTCCTCTTTATAGTGAACATTTATTTAGCTCACCTCATAAAGCATATCTGATACTACCCTTTAGCAAGTAACTTACCAGCAACTCTACTCCAAAGTATATCCCTGTTAGGGACCTGTCTTGCATTAAGGGTCCTCTGAAGCGAACAACTCCAGGATATTTCTCATCCCCTGATCTCAGCTGTACTCTAACAGGTGAGCCAATATCTATCTGGACGCCTTTAGCTAACCTGCTTTTGCTTTTAAACAAACTGTATCTTTCCTCACAGTTAGTAATAGCCAGAAGCAACTCTGCTAGTTTTTCATTTATTTCTATAACATCCTTCTCATCCACAAACAAAATTGCATGAGGTTGTTCCAGAATCTTTAGTCCAATCTGCAGTTTCTTGCCTTTACATGGAATATTTCTGGAGTGTGCCACAGAAGAACGGTCTTGAAAAAACTGCCCAATGCTACCTTTGGGCACTTTCAAGAGCTTTTGAGTCTGCTTGTCTATGACACTGCATTCCTGGAGAAGCAAGTAAAAGATCCGCTCTTCCCAATAGGATGAACTTGCTTTTTCTTGACTCCATAAGCCTGAATTCATTGTGATTAGAACTTTAAAAGCTGCACAGAAGTCTTCAAGAAAAATAAGCTCTTGATTTATGTGCAGTGATCTTTCCAAATTCTACTGAAGGGTCCAATCTTTGTGAAACAATGCAATATTCATTCTGCAAAGAAACACATTCAGAGCAGGAAGCCTAGAATAAAAAGAAAAGAAAAAAAAATTGAATTGGGTAAGTACAGCTAGTTTCAAGTAAAACATAAAACAATTTAAATCTGTGACCAGACTCATTCCTCATACAGATCAGAGTTCAGCAAAATGCAAGGCAGTGACCACAGTCCCAGAACAGTCACTGTACTGCTGATCGTGGACAGACTCATTTACCCATTTCTGCTCCTTATTGCTGTGTATTTCATTTCCTTCTCTAGTTCCTTGAAAAAAGGGGTTGTGGAAAACATGTAATGAAATGCAGAAAACAAAACACACATAAGTGAAAGCAAAAAGAAAACTTAAGTGCAAATGAACATGAATTAACAACCTGCTCTAGTTTACAAACAATATTTTAATGAAACTTTCCACTATAAAGCTCTTTTCCCATGCTTAGTGACTACTTATTTCTGACGAAGTGTACTGCATCTGTCACCCTGCATAACATTTTGATTTAGTGAAGCAGAAAATTGTGTTGACAAAATAGAGCAGCAGAAAATGGGAACTTCAGTAACTTGTAACAGCCATTTCTTTAATAGAAATGGACAGCTGCAGTAACATACAATATATGAAAACCAAATTGTGCCAACATTACAACATGCAATTCTCAGAAAAAAATTGGAGGTTCTTATTTTTATCACTCTAGAAAGATAATTCCCTTCAACAAAGTAAGAAATACCTCACTTTCAGTTATTAAAATACCACGGAAGCAAACACCTTAGTTAAACATCATCTTAAGAACTATAGTTCACAACCAATGAAGTGAAAAAGAACAATTTGAAAATACTTCTTTGAGCATATGTGTCTATAGTTTTGATCACACTGGATACACAAAGAAAGATCTACCAGTACCTTAGCAGGATTTATTCTTCTACAGATGACAGCAAAGGGCAACATACAAGTTCAGAATGCACTGCCATGTAAATTTTCCTGTTCGCAATCTGTGATGCCACAGTTTGCATTCAGTTCAAGGTCAATGTCAACGACTATGGATTTAACTTCAGTACCTAAAGGCAAGTAAATCTTTGTCCTTGTGCCTAGGTACCCTATTTCTCCACAACTTTTCTCTGATGGCATTCAAATACCACAAAATCTATTGCTATTTCTCCTACCCTGTTTGAACCTAGCTTCAGAAGCTGTTCAAAAGCAATGAAATCCAGTAGTGCTGTAATTATTTTCCTCATCTTTTTAAACAGACAGAGTATTTAACAAAACTCTTTCCCCAAAGAAAAGTAGTAACTATAGACAACCTAAAATTTGGGCAAAGTCTCATGTTTCAGTCCCTAGGAACTCACACATTCCTGTGCTGCCTTGGTGAAGCTCTTGTACCATCCAGACACTCAAACCCACTTCTCGTCTGCACAGATGTGACACGTGGGCGTCAGTGTCACCACCACACTCCCACACTGCTGCTGCAGCAGCTCACAGGAGTTCTGTGGCTTAACGTGTTTCCATCTGCAAAGTAATTAACATCTGAGGGGCAGGATCTAGACAGTTTCTGACTTCACTGAAGGGAAGTCTGGTAGACCATCCACGTGTTTCCAAGCTAAAAAATATTTTCCCTCACTTTCCTCTGATATGCATAAATGGGCTTTAACATTTGTTGATGATGACAAAAAAACGGTGTGAGCATGGGATTGAAATAGTTTATGTGGAAACTGATGAAGAACACAGCAGGATTCCCCTCCTCCTGCCCCACATGGAAACATGATTAAATGACCATTAGCTTTTTTAAGTCTAGTCAGACGTTAAAATAAGAGTTTCATACAAGTTCTGACTAGTTCTCTCCCCTTACTTTTTTTCACACAATGGGGAAAAAAACTCGTCTTGTTCTTCATAGTTCCATTTTATGTTCTCAGCTTTCAAAAGCTGACACACTTCGCTTTCCTTTTTTTTTTTTGAGCCATTCCACAAAGTTTCTCAATTCCCCAGTAGACTACAAACAAGTATCTCTGACATTACAGGGATCCTGATTTTTCCTACTTCATTTACAGAAATAATTAATTTTAATTTTAGTAAGTATGTATGGAAATAATACATTAAAAGAGAAAGTCTAGTCAACAGCTTAAAAAAGGTTAATTGAAAAACTTCATTTAAAATAAGCTTTATCATATCTATTTTTTAGTAAGTATATCTTGTTTGCAAGTTCATTGCTGCAATAATACAATCTTCACATGGTTAGTAGTAAAGAACTCAGTGTGAAAACGTCAACAGCTGCGTTTAGACTATGTAATAACTTTATGTGGTGTGTAGTCAGTCTTTCAAAGCCCTAGTCATCCACAGAAATGTTACTAAACCCACTGGATATAGTACCAAAAGGCTTTTCTCTAATAAAGAGATCATTATCACTATATAAAAATGCCTTCCTTTAAAAACTTATCTACAACCACCATCCCATACAGCTTTAAAAGCCAAATACCCTTCTTTTAGAATAATACAAGTGTTAAATTAGTATTTTAAGAGCACAGAAAAGCTTGTTAAAATAACATTGTTTGGCAGTGTATCAAAAATACGTTTACATACACCACTGATTTTAGGATTATTTTTTACAGCCATTTTCCATGGAATTCTGTGAATAAAGTAAAATCTTTGCTGAACAAACAGGGTAGTCATATCAGACTATGACCAAAATAAACTATTAGACCACTGTATGATTAATTTGGGAACCAAACAACTTAATCCTTACCAAAAAGTCATCACTGCACTCACAACACACCAGAAACTACAACACTTCTGCAAACCCAAGACTACTTGACCACCAACACAGACAATTTAAGTGTCACAGCCTGTTCAGTTGCATCCTTCTGCTCCATCTACTACCTCAATTTTTTCACGCTCTAAAGACTTTGGGGGAGAAACAGGCAAAATACAGTTATGACTGCAACACTACATACTTGGAAGAAAAATCTTCTAAAAATTTGTCAGGGGTAGGCCATAAGCTACCTAACTTCAAAGCTTCCCTAACTTCCTTTACTCCTCTGTCGTGAGTCACTGTTGCCACTACAGAGACATCTCATCAGAATAACAATTTGCTCTGAAATTCAAGAACTCTGTTTCTACCCTGCAGGAGCCTTACATGAACTATATAGAGATGTTTAAACCAGCTATCAGGTTTCAGACTGAACACACGTCTGTGGCTCTGATTCAGAGTATAAAATGAAAAGGCTAAAATAAACTGTACCAAAAATAATTTAACTAGCTGAGATGCACAGTTCTGTTTTTCAACAGCCCAAAACCAATTTTCATGGGAACGTTAAAACAAGGAGTGAGGAAATTTAGTTGCAGCTCAATGCACACAGAATTACATGCCGGCAATACAAGCCATGAGTGGAAGAAACGGAAACTGTTTCTCAAAACAGCGGCTGAAACAGTTTTATAGAAAGATGTTCATACTGGCAACATGATTCCTAAGAGAAAATGCACCGGCAGTTGTGTTCGGCGTTATAAATCTGATATAAAAAAATCCTCCTGAGAGGAAGAACAGGAATCACTCCCAAGGGCCAGAATGCTGTGGCGTTACGAGATTTGCCAGTACGGCCGCTCGGCAGACACCCCGCGTCCAGTCTTCCCCAAAAAAATGAAATACGTGTGCTCAGATTCCGAAATGATACCGAATATCGTATTTCACTTGGTTCTCTCACGGAGAGAGAACCAAGTTTCATGGCAAGACACGTCCGTGCAAGGCTCACCTTTGGAAAATAATTGTCCCCCCACTCAAATCTGAGCATTTTCTCTCCTCCCCGGGCGGCCCTGCGCAGGATGGGGAAGAAAAGTCCCGAAACACTTCTTGAGTCGCCAACGCGTTGCCCGGAGATTGAGGCTGAAGTGTCGGAAAGGCCCAG
>VZRS01009798.1:1438-24236 GCA_013398055.1 Ifrita kowaldi
ACACCCTTTCTTCAGCCTGCAGGAGCTTTTCAGCTCAGGACACTGGGAAGCAGAACCGACAGCACAGCTGCAATGACCCTGGGAGCCAGCATGGAACCCCACAGAGGACACTCGAGTGCAGTCACACCCTGCTTTAGATTGGCACAGCTTTCCTCATGCACACTAGGCTTCTGCCAGCTCCCAGGAGGAAAGCTGGGAAAGGATTAAGTAGCTAAGTATCTCATTGGCAAGTGAATATGTTGTTTTTTTCTTTCTATTAATTCCTCAACTTTGCTTTGATTGTGGACAGTGGAGAATATGCAGGCTGATACAGCTGTAATAGCACACCCTCCTAGGGTGGAAAAACATCTTTTTGCCACCAGGCCCTATTCTGGCTATGAAAACTAAATAAAGGATCCTGGCAAAAGCATGTACTGGAAGAACCACATCTCTGCTAGGACTTTTGCCAATGCAGAAATGTGTTTCATTCTGTTTTCCTCCCTACCCCTGAATTTCCCACCTGCTGTCTACATTCCTGGCTGACAGAACTACAGGACAAGGATCTGTAGTTTTGGCCTAACGCAAGAGAAACATCATTGGGTTTTGTTTTTCAAACCCTAACAGACCACTGCTAAGCGGACTGGAAGCATCCAAGGCTGCCATAGGCCATGGGGAGACCTGGGAGGGGTTTTGTGAACCTCTCTGTGGGCCTGGAGGTTAGGCACTGAGCCTGAACCCACTCCAACCCCTCCAATGGAAGGGGGTCTCCTCTCCCTGGAAAACTGTGTGATGATAGATGTGGGTCCCACAGGGATGAGATGCAAAAAACCCTGGAGTACAAGAGGAAGCATATCCTGTCTGCATGGAGACACAAACTCCAGCGGGAACAAGTGCATGGAGGTGAGACTATATGGACACCATAGCGGAGTTCAGACCCCTTCTTCTGTGACTAATTGTATCTCCACTTGCTCTTTTTATACATACATACATATATATATATATGCATGTATGTACATGTACCCATATTTTATACCTAGCTACTAATATTGCTGAGGTTTCCCTGAGGCAGCCCCTCTGTGTCCCCCTACAGCCCAAGTAGCCATGCTGAGACCCTCTACCACAGCTGGGCCCATGGTTTCTCCTGCAGACCACTCTCTCATCACTCTGTACACTCTGGGGAGATCCTTCCCTACCTCGCTGCTGCTTCCTTTATTATCTCTGCCCAGCTGTGGTTTATAAGTTGTTTAAATCTTTTCTAGGAACAGATAGAGATCACAGTTACTCAGAATCCAAAAACGCAGACAGCTCGAAATGTGGTTAGACTCTGCCCTACTTTCATTGAGTTGAGAGCAAGGCTCTGCCAAGGTGCTCAGGGGAGATGAGAAGAGAAAGACCCATTTCAGCAAACCACCCCTTCCTCCCAGCCCAAGAAACAAACCTAACCCGTCCCCCCTCCAAGCCTGCTGCATCTGTTCAAAACGCATTGCCTCTCCTCCTGGCTTGCCCAGGACTTGCAGGTGGAGCAGGGCATGAAGACATGGAGCCTGGGAGAGATGCTGTCCTGCACTGCAATACTTGACACAGGCACAGGCACGTCCCCAAGCTGAGAGAGGTGCAAGGGATTCACTGAATCAGGGCCACGAGGATGGCAGTGCAGGGTGTGCTGCAGATTAGGAACAAGATGTGTCGGTAGAGTTTTTACCGTCCCCACGCTCACCGACAGCTCTTCCCCATAGCAAGTTGCTCCCTAAGCTGGCGGAGCTGCAGAAGTGGAAGTTCTGCCTGGGACTTCCCTCCTGTGAAAAATCCCCTCCCTGGGAAGTCCACACTGAGTTTCAGAGCTGCTGTGGGGCTGTGCCTCCCAAGGTGAGCTGGCTCCCTTGCACTGTCAGGCTCCTCTTACACCAGTATTTCCAGGGATCTGCAGTGATCTGGAAAGGGATACTGCTGGATAAATGCCAGGGGGCTTTTTTCTTTCTCTTGAGTGCTGCCAGCCCACAGGACCAACCTGCAGACAAGGATGTGTGTTTCCTGCACCCATTTTGCCTGTGGTCTGATTCTGATAACCCTAGGCTTTTCTCACAAACACTGATGGTATTTGGAGGAGACAGGACTCAAGCAGGAGAGAACAGCTTGCAGATACATACCTCCAGCTCTAAGACGTTCTCCAAAGTAGAGAATCTTTGCTCAGTGACTCCACCTATATTGCAGGTGGAATATATGGAGCAGTACATAGACAAGCCACTAATATTTCAAGGTGTTACTTAACCCTGCTTGGAAGAGCTTGTATCAAGGCAAGGATCAGAGCAGCACTGGACATTTTTGCTGGTGCTCTCATTAGTGGCAGCAACAGTGAGATGTTTCAGGAGAAGGGCTTGCTGCAGTCAAGGCCATAAAAAGATGCTAAAGAAGGTTTCATCTGAAAGATAATATAGTCCAAGATCATGATGATATTTATTAACACCATTTACAGGGGCTGACTTGAACAGCCTTAGAAGGAAGAATGAAAAAATGCCAGCAAACACATTAGGATCTCCTGCAAGAAGTTTTTTCATCCTATTGAAAAGCTTTGTTAGAAAGAATGATGAGAATGGTAATAATAAGGCACTATAATTATACCTGATCCTTCTATAATCTCTCTCTCTGCAGAGTTTGGGAGCACTTTACTGCTATTATTGGATTTGAACAGTCCCATCTGGATAACATACGACTGATTTGTTTGCATGGTTTATTTTAGGTATCTCAGCACGTACATTCGAGTTGCCTTCATATCTGGTTGAGTCCCTGCACAGTCTGGAAGAGCAGGAAAAGATCTGCAGCTCATGTTCTCCACCACCCCATTCTCCCACCCCAATGCCTTGGAGTGCTCCTTAGAGAAGACCAAGGATAAAAGGAACCATCAGTCCTTCCTAACTCAGTACCGCAGGACGTACAACCGTAGTACTGAAGCACTTAGAGCATGGAGGCTGGATACTACCAAGAACGTCTGGATTTGCACCTGTATTATTCTAGACTTGAGATTCCATGGGTCCCAAAACAACTCTAAATGCATTGAAAGTCTAGCAGTAAGGACCTGGTAAATATCTCGTGCTCTGTGATCAGAATAACTGCTACCTGAACCTTTTAAACAGAGGGATGAACTGTGTGTTTCCAGCAGGCACGGAACCAGGGAAAGCGCGAAGGGCGCTCGTGTCTTTCCAGATTTAGCATTCCTTGCAACACCATCTCAGTTACAGAGATGCTGGTGAGCTCTCACCACAGCTCCCATTCACCATGTCATTAAATGAGCAACCATCAATGTCATGAACCTTGCTGTCCCCTTGCAGGAGCTCTTGAGTGTGAAGCTGGGCACTTGCTACTTCACTCTGCCAGGGCCAGGAGAAATGCGACATAATTGAAAATAATTCAGCCCATACTTAAAAACCCTGTATAAAAATGAAAATTTTTAAAAAATTATTAAGAGCACAATACAAAAACTATGGTTTACATGACTTGAACAGTTTTCAGTCTGAAATTCACAGCAATTTGTCACCATTTTGCAGTTCAAGGAAGGAATGTCCCTTTCAGACTGAATCACCATAAAACAAGCAGAAGTTGCCTGATTCTTTTGTTGCTGTCACTGCTTTTTAGGTTTTTTTTTGTCTCCTGTGAACTGAAGAAGGGTTTTCTCCTGCATCCCCTTACACATCCCACCTGACCTCATTCACAGGAACAGATGAGTTTCCCAGTGTCTGCCCATCCCTAAGGCTGTGGGACATCTTGAGGAGTCTAAGAGGACCCATTAGCCCTGTCTAGTTTTACCCTACTTAGTTTTTGGAGTATTATATCCAGTCTCCTCCCTTTCATTCTCTTAGATTCTTCAGAGCCATCTCTGTCAATTTGTTTACTTCTAGTTTATTTTTAAAAGACAAACCCCCAATGGACATAAGCTCTCAAGTCCCTTTTGAAAATGCTGTCTTGTCTGTAAGTGCTTTGTTTGTGATCCTCTCCAATCCTTTAGGCTATTGTTTACAAGCTGGAAGGCATCTGCACTTGGGCTAATCATGCCGAATGCCAGCAATTCCCCCAGCATGATTTGTTGCACAAGCCAGTGGGAGCAGGGTTTGTTTTGATTACGTTTAGTGCAGAAAACCCACATTTTGCTCACATCAGCCTGAAAAAACAGGGAGGCCTAATCCAAAATCCTCAGAGGGGAACAATAATCTGGTCATGGATTTCAGCAGCATCTGGGACCAGCTCAAAGATTGAGAGCTCTTATGGCAAGGGTGGTGTCTTGGGAAAGCAGGTAGCCCAGGAGGCAAAAATCTTTAAAAGTGTATGCATGTTGTTTGCTCTGGGATGGATGAACCTAGGAGACTGCCAGTGCTATGCTTCTCAAAGCTCCGCAGCTCCTTTCTGACACGCAGTTAATCAGGCTGGGACCCCCCACCTCTGCCCCAACCAGCTGTCACCTTGGTCCGATGCTGGCCTCCCCCAATGCCCTCAGCTGTCAATTCAGGCTCTTTCACTCATTCTAAATAATGGCGATGTTTTTATCCTCAGCCTGTGCTGATGCTTGCCTCCAGGCATCAGATGGGTGTCCCAATTTTTCTGCTTGTGAAAGCTGGGAAGAAGCGCCCGAGGGCTGCTCCCTTTGGGGCTGCCATCAGACTGCTGGGGCACGCAACCGCACTGCAGGGGTGGGTGTACAGGTCTGCCAGGTGCAGACCCCTCTGTCTCGAGAGGCCCAGCACAGGTTCTGGGAGCTCAGCACAGCTGTCCCTGGCCGAACCACCGGCTCAGCTGGCCCGGGCTGCACCCTGTGCTGCTGAGCCTCAGGCTGAGCCTAGGCTGACTTGTTCCTACACTCCTGCCATAGCAGAGGTCTGCCCAACAAGGCACAGAACTCAAAGCTCCACCTGGATCCTGCCTCTCCCCTATTTCCCGACTCTGCTTTTCCTCCTCCAGAGGTGCTCCATCAATCACCATTAATCCCTTTTTGTACCCACATAGAGGTTAGCCTCGCTGGTGGCCTGTGGCAGAGATTTCCACAGCTTAAGCTACTATACGTCACACGAAGAAATGTCTCCTTTGAGTCTTAAACTTGAGTATTTCATCAGACGCCTCCCTGGATTTTTAAGAAAACACATGGTCACCTACTCTGTGGCATTTGGGCTTTACAGATCTCTGCCGCAGACCTCAGCCATCTCTTTTCTGGCTGAAGAGTCCTACTATTGAGCCAGCCCTTGCACGGGAAGCGTTTGGAAGTACTTTGCTTTGCCTGAATCAAAACCCCAGCTCCGCCAGCCCCAGCTGAGATCAGAAGGCAGCAGGAGCCTGCCAAGACCCAGGCAGCTCTGCAGGGAGGCATCACAAGTTTCAGAGCGACTCTGCCACATCTCCCTCTCCCTCTGACACCTGCTTTCTCTCTGAAGGCTGCCCTCAGCAGCCCAGCCTTTGCACTAGGGAATGGCACAGGGCAAGCAGAAAGCTCCAGTGCGTGCAGTTTTAACCGTACAGATGCCAAACATCTAAGGAATTGGGGCAGAATGAACTCAATCAGACAAAGCCATCACAGTCCCCTAACCAAGGTGTGTTGTAAATTAAGGGGTTTAGCACACTTAAAGACTAATGACACAAATACACATTTTCAGAGGGATATCAAGGTAGGGGTCAAAACTAAGATCCAGCTGTGTGTACACAGGCTTTATTTTGAAGCTTGACTACCTAAGGAGAGTTCATTTCCCAATCATTGAGGATGACCAAATGTTAATATGTTTTTAAAGTGTTTTTGCACAAACTTGTGTCTTTTGGTGAATCTTGATCCCTAATGACATACAGACCCTTATGTCAGAGGTAATCAAGTATTATTATAAGAGCTGATGGCTGTGGGGCCCCTCCTGAGCACACACATGAGTACATGTGGAAGTTATTAGCAAGTTCCAGTGAAGAATTTTGGGAAATTAACCCTTGGGGCCCCAGAGCACTCCCAACACACAGCTAGTTGGGAGCAGACAAAGAGCAGTTTCCTGCTGGATGCCTGCAGCATATTGGGACTGAAATCCAGACCCTTCACAGCATGGTAGAGGAAGCCCCTCTCGCAAGCACTAAACTTTTCAACTTCTGCTGTTAGGAAGAACACTTGAAAAAAACCATCTGCAAAGCCTGTGTAAGTTTCCTCGACAATCTGAAATGAGTCAGCTGGAGAAATGTATAACATAACATATAAAAATGCAAACAATTTTCTTCTATTCCCCAAATGGCGTTCAAGAGGTTGTGAGGAAGTTTGCAATTTCTTTTTAAGTCCCCTTAGGAGCCACCAAAAGAAACATTTGGATACAGACCACCAGGAGCTATTCCTACGTGACAGAGGGACTCGTTCAGAGGCAGGGTCATTAGAGTGAACGTCTCCCACTCTAATGAAAGCAGCAGAATAGTGTAACCCGATGAAGTAAATTCTTACCGTTTTGCTTTGTACATCTTTTTTCTCAAGAGCTGAAAGGAAAAGGTTTCTCTTCCAACATCCAAGCAGACAATGAAGGACTCTAACGCTTGCCTTAGCCAATGCACTTTTCACTTTCCTGTTCTTTCTACATTGATTTCCTTTCTTGCACCAATCCTGATCTGCAAAGTGACCTCTCCTTGGGAATAATGAGGATACTCACACATGATGTGCTTTCAACTTCCACAATATAACAACGCTTGGCAGTAATTCACTGCTTTTCATCCACAGATCTCAAATCAATTCGCTGCAGCCCTGCATGGAATTGACTTACTTGTAAGACTGAGACAAGTGCTCGCTGTGCAATTAAAAAAAAAAAAAAAGGAACAAAATAAAGTAGACTTTATTAAAATCCAAACTATTTCCTTCTCCCGTGGTGTAATTTTCCTAAAGCACAATCCAGGCTGCAAATAGGGCTCTTCTGCAGCCCCTAGCCATACAGCCCAAGATGCTTATTTGCGGCCAAATGAGAACAGTTCACAGCCAGGTCAGAGCAATACGGTTAGAAAGCTCTTCCCTCAGTGAGCTATAACCGTGGCCAGAAAACAGAAGCATTCCTGTGCTCGGTTCTAAACATGGAAGAAATTATACTGCTCCTCCACCCCCCTGCTTTCTGAAGGGAAGGCAGGAAGGCAGCCAAGACACCTCAGCAGACACCCTCAAGAAAGAAAAGGATCGAGGGGATGGACATAATGCCTGGGCCAGCAGATCCAGTCCCACTCCTCCATGGCAGAGAGGGAGGGCAGCTGTGTGGCTGACCCTGCTGAGGCAGGAGCTTCACCCAAGAGCCAGGAACAGTCCCAGAGGTGCCCAGAGCCACCTGAGATGCTGGCAGCAATCAACATTACGCCCACGTGTCAGCTGCCACAGGGCACACAAACCTGAGGAAATGAACAATCCCAGCTCCTGCTTTTGCACTGGGCTGAGAGATGCAGAAGCTGCAGGGCCACTGATGCCTCTGGCCTCCCTGCAGCTGGCAGGAGCAGGCAGCAAGGACAAGATCGCCACTTCCCTGACACTTATTTAACTACCTTGGTTCATAAGCCAATGCCCTGAGCCAGGCAACCAGGCACCTCACCGCCAGCAGAGCAACAGAGCCCTGCAGAGAGTAATTCAGAGTGTCTAAGTTAGGCTCCTGTGATGAATCACAGCCTGTATCTCTGTCTGTGCTGACCACATGCTTTAATTCCTCAGATAAGACACCCGAAGACAACAGAGCAAATTCAATGTACTCTCTTCCCCTCTTCAGCTTTTTTCTTCCATTCAGATCTGAAGAGGAAAGTCAACATGAACACAGCAGGCTGCCTGCCCAGCTACAGATGTTTAGCAGCATATAAAATGGTTTGGATCAAATTTTAGAGTATCTGAATTTCTCCTTCCATGTAGCGGTTTTCAATCGCTTATTTTGAAGACATCATACCTGACTACTCCTGAAATGAACCATGACCCTCTTTAAGCCAACTCTGTTCCTCCCATTTGTACTCATACTTACCAGTTCAAGTTCACTGATGCTGTGCCCTGTTCTAAGATCTTGAATTACTATTTTTTTCAAATGCTCAGTACAAAATTTAAGGTACTAAAAAAAACTTTCTAAAAATGTAGGGGTGGGATTTTCAGAAGTATTCTCTGTTTAGAAAATTTCTTCAATTAATTACACTATAAGATGAATTTAAGTTTAATGTTCCCAGCTAGGACCACTCATTTATGCTCTGCTTTTATTCTTTATGAGAAATTCACTTGTTCAGTTTCAGCTTGATTGCCATGCCTAGGCACTAAACTAACTGGGCTTCCAACATTACAAGGGAATGAAGTTATCGCCATGTATTCACTGACTTTTAAAAATCAATATAAAAATTTTATTAAAATTTTAGAAGTTTTATATAAAGAATTCTTTGCCTTTTCAGAGGCAACACCAAAACATCTTCTGATGCTCGACAGATGGCAGCAGCACACTATCAGATGAGCTTAAGAAAGGGTGCAGGATCCCATCTCTTCACACCCTCCCAGGGCAGATAGGACTCTCCAGACCAGGGTTATCTCTGCAGAAATGCCACGCCCTGAAGTACAGCATAACCCATCTTCACTCCCAAAAATCCAATCAAATAAAGCAATGCAAAAGCCAGTGAAGCTGCATGTATCGTACACGGCTACAATGGTTTCACTCTGGTGCAAACACCGGCCTCTGAAGTAACAGGCATGACATTCATGCTGCAAGGAGTGAAACGTGCTCTTGCTCCACCACAGCTTCGTGGGTCAGCACAAGGGTCACACCCATCGATGTCCAAGCTGCACTGCTGTGGGAATGGACTCAGCTGCACTTCACAAGGGCAGATTTGAAGCAGAAACGAGCTCAAGCACTTTGGGGTAGAAGAGAACACAGGGCTGACCTGGGAGGACAGGCAACTCACCTCCTTCTGAAGCTTTTAAGTTATAAATGGAGCAAAGAGCAGGACTTGGTGATGGTGGAAATGTCTGCTCTTCAGGTCTGGCTTTACCCCAGGCACGTCTGGGGAAAGTCATACACACTGTGTACGTATGAGGACACATCTGTCACAGCCACTGGGTTCAAGCTCTGCTCCCTCTGCCCTCCCCCTTCCTCTCCCAGCAGCCAGTCCAGCCTGACTGGTGTGGCACACATCCCACCAGCACAGCCATAAAGAGGCATCTCCCTTTGTCTCCCATATGAATGGCATCATCTCCCAGCCCAGGACAAAGAGGGGCTGGGACCAACACTCCCCTCTGACCCTCCCCTTCTGTCCAGGGATGAGAACACCTCTCCCCTCAGACACATCCCCAAGGAGGCCCCCAGCCCTGCTCTGTCCCCGGTAATGGCACCAGCAGGGAGGCTCCGACAGCACAGTTCTCGCAGCGTGGGCACTGCCCGGCGGCTCCGGCACAAGGGCTCAGAGAAGACCAGGGGAGTTCCCCCCATCTCATCAAAGTGCAAGGGGTTGTTCCGGGTCCCCGCCACCACCAGCTCCAGCAGCCGGACCACGCAGTCTGAAAACCAGTTCTTGAGGCGGAAATAGCCCTCCTGGAAAGAGATTCGAAGGCTGACGGGCCCCGTGGGCATCCGCACGCTCAGGCTGAACAAGCAGTTCCCCTGCGAGCTGTCCCGCACCAAATAGGTGCCTACGGGCTCCCGCTGGAGCTTGGCGTGAGCCTCCCCCACAGACAAGGGGCCCCAGTAGAAGTCACTGGCCTGGAGGATATTGAGGGATCGCTCCAGGACTTCCCACTCGCAGCTGCGAAACATCCGGAAACGATCGGGCAAGCCGGGTGGCGCGGGGCTGGGGAGAACGCTCCGATGCTGCCTTTGCAGACGAGAAACAGTGCTGTGTGTGTTGTGCAGATCATCTGGCCTCCCTCTGATCATCTCTCAAAGAGCCCATGAATCCTGGAAAGATGCTGCCTTTACCATGCTTCCTCCTTTGCATCCAGCCTGTGGGACAGAAGGAGAGTGAGGCAAACCCAATACCTTCTCCAACCTGGGCAAGACACTTCCCAAGGGAAAAAGACCAGCAAGAGTACCAAAGAGGGTACCAAGGAGTTATTGCATGTCACCAACCCCCAGCTTTAGGGATAACCAAGGATGTATGTGCAGAAAGGGCTCCAGCCGGGTCCCCACCAGCCCAAGGTGGCATTTTACAGAGCTCAGCATCCACTGGGTTTCTGTGATTCACCGCCAGGGGCTCCTGCACACCCTCCAGCAGGCTGGTTTGAACCTAGCAGATCTCAGCATTTCAAGATTTCCCTCTGTTGCATGTTTGGGACTTTTCAAAGTGGCCTTGAGATTGGAAAGGGGAAATGACATCACAAATCAAAAGGGAAAGATTTCCTAAAGCAGGAAAGTATCATTTACTTTTTCTTTCAGTGAAAGGTAGAAAGATTTCCTTGCACCTCTCCAACCCTTTCTCCAACAAAAAGATTGAGAACAGGACTTAGCAAAAGCAGAAGACAGGGATGAGCCTTTCTCACCAAATCCCAGGAACCACTCCCTCATCCCAAGACATGCCTATTTCACTATGTCAGGAGAAAGCAAAGGTCTCAGAGCAAAACCCCTTCAAGAAATGTTACATCAACTTCAAGGCTGGGACTACCACGAATGACTTCACTTAACACTGGTACCAGACACTGCTGATGCCCTTCCAGACTCTTAACTTCTGTTTCTTCCAGAAGGACAACTCCCCCTGCCTGCAGACAATGCTGCCCTCTCCCAGTCACCATCCTCTAATGTACTGTCATGACCCTGCTCATCTCCTGCACCTTGTGTTATCACCAGGCTGTTTTCAGAAATGCAAATTTCTGAACCCAGTGTTGCCATCAGCCATCCAAGTCACTTCAATTATATTAAAAAAATACATATTCTAGATGTGTGTGTGTGTGTGTGTAGGCACAAACATAACAACCACAGCCCTAAGCCAGTGGCTCATTCTGTGTGAGAAGCTGAGCTGTAACATACCACTTCCCCAGGCCTGACAAGTCAGTAGCTCGCCGCCAAATGCTGCCCTCGCTCCCTTGACATACTCCATTAACCCAGTCATACTCACTCACAGCACAGCCATGCTTGGAGCAAAACAGAGTGCTGGCACAGCCTGCAGCAGAAGAAGAGACACACTTCATCTCCAGCAGTCCCCCGCCCACCACAGACTTGCCAGAGCATCGGGGCTCGTACCAGGCAGCCCCCCAGGGAATGCGCAGGGACCTGTGGAGGGCTTGCTCTGCAGGGAGAGCTTTACGTTAAGCTTAGCTTCTTGCAAGGTTCCCCTGTCTTTACACCCTTTGCCAGCTATTCAAAAGCCTCACATTCCTTTTGGTGCTCGTGCCAGCTGGGTGGCCATGCACACTCTGTGCCCCAGAGGACAAACATCTTTCCTTCACACGGGCACGGTAGTTCGGGAAAGCAGGCGTGCGCCTGGCAATGCCTTACTACAAACATCTTTTCTAGTCTAACATCTCTCTCAATACTTAACAGTAATACAAATAATGTAGCTGCCAGGCACGTTTCATATATGGAGCCATAAGCATCCTTACCAAGAGCAGCCTGGGACACTTACCCAGCTTATAGCCCTGTGATTTGCAGTCCACAAGCCGCTGAAGTCCCTGGTACTATTCTGAATGCTGTTGATCCTGCCCTCTAGGCAGTGTCAGAGTAGGAGGGAAATTCCATGGTTAGAGAAAGGTGGGAGGGGTAGGAAGGAGTTAATCAAATTGGGTTTTTTCTTTTCCATTAAAAAAAAAAAAAGGCAGCAAGTTGAAAGCTGTTCAGACCATTCAGCAAGTCAGAATAAATCTTAGGTGAAGGTGATTTAGTGAGCAGGATGCAAATAAACACAGTCACCGCTACAGCAACTAGAGCCATCTATCACCACCGAAAACTCAGCACAGAAGGCACCACAAGGAGTTGCAGCATCTCTGTCCCTTTCCTTCTCCTCTCTGCCGGGTGAGGAAGCTAAGGGCCTTCTGACATTTGCTCCTATAGAAAATGAAGGTCATGTGCCAGGTGCCTCCAGGGCTGTGGCTATAGCTTTGAGAGGAGTGAGAAAGAACCTTCCTAAAGAGCAACTTCTCTTGGGTCCAAATGGAAATTTTGTCAAGGTTAGAAATTTAATTCAAGCACGAAAACAGAAGCAGGCAGCTGTCTTTCATTTCCAGGCTAGTTTTAAAAATAACAACAAATATATAATTTGTTTAAGGCTGCAGATGCTATTTGATAGAAAAAAACTCTAAACTGGTTTGTCCCAGTTTTCAATCTTGAGTCATTCACCCAAGTCCTTTAAGAAAAATCCACTGCTACTAGAAATCTGACTGACTAAGAACTGAGGCTGTGTCATCATTTCAAATTCAAAGTAAATGCAAAAATAGCACCTTGACGACTCGTTCACTTGGTTTGAAATCTACATATAGGTCAGAGCCTCAGATGGGGGGAATTTGTTTAGCTCCAGTGACCCATTTCCGAGAGATAAGTGCCTGGCCTGCAGCGCAGCGTTACATTAGTACTAGCCCTTACTACCTTTAAGGTTCACTTTTAATGGGTCAACAGGTCCTATGAGTACATGGCCTCCCACATCAAGGAGGATGCGCAGACCCAGGATTAGGAATAAGCCAAGCCAGGGGTGTAATGAAACACACCTGCATAATTAGTTCTGCTGACTTGCCACACCATGATTTGCTTTCCCTCTTCTCCCCTCCAAAAAAACCCAAAAAACCCCAACGCCCAAACAAGTTACTGCCTCCCTACTGCAAGTCAGAACAATGCTTGCAGCCAAAGCAACATACCCTAAAAATCTGGTGTCCTGCTAATTAAAAAGCTGGATAAGTTTCCCTAGACTTTCTGATTTACTGCAAGTTCAAGAGCTTTTCAAAATAAGTGCTCTTGACACAGGGCATTCTGCTTTCCTCCTCACTCACAACCCAGGCAAGGCAGCGTATTTTATATTAGGAGACAATTCTAGTAAACCAGGGGACCGTACACAGCGTGTGGTGTCAGCCAAGCCAGCCCTGCTCCCTGGGGCTTGACAAATCTGGCATGTTCAACAGCAGCCTCAAGTACTCAGCTATGATGCGTCCTCGCACTCTTCTTCCAGGACACTTGAAAAAGCTTACCTCTTTGTCTTTGCCACCCATAGGGATGAATTTTTGGATGTCAGGCCTGGAAGTGGTCCAAATACAAAAGCTCTGATGCAGCACTTCCCAGTTTCTGCACAGCTTCACTTAAGAGCAGATCCATCCTTTGAAAAGAAAGAGACGTCCATCAAGCAGGTGACTAAGCCCATTAGTATGCTGTAATGTGGATCTAAAATACAACAAATCTGGGGACAGGTTGTTTGTCTCAATCTCTTTGATCTGTGTTACTGTAGAAACACGTATACAGCACCTCAGATAGCAACACAGACAGCAGATTATTGCTGTTGTTATTATTATTGCTACTTACAAAGCTGTGAGCTGGTTAGGTCCAGGCAGCTCACAGGTGGCCTAAGGACAAATGGAAAGACCATAAAGTTGCCATCATCTTCCAGAAGCAGGAACCATAAAACCCAAATGTTAAGAGATGATGGCAACAGGAATAAACAAAAGCACTCAGAACAACAAACTCCCAACTTGTGCTGAATACGACACACAACATTTAGAGTGTCTTATCTGACACCACATAGGTAGCCATTCACTGCTGAATTATCCTAATTGTGATACACTCCATTCTGGCCCACACTCTTCTGCCCTGCTTCCCCAACTCTCAAGGCTTTTCCTTCTCACCTCGCAGATGGAAAACTAAACCCACTGACCTGGTGGGTCACACCATGTGTGCAATCACGTCTCTGTCAGTGGATCCACCAGCAAGCTGAAAAAACAATCCCAGCTTTCTGCATGCCTTTTGGAGGCAGTCCCCGCACAGCTTCACTTGTACCCACGTAACATCACTTCTCTGCATCCTCCCCAGTCCAGTCCAAACTGGGCACACACCCCACAAGCTGCGTTGACTTGCAGCTAGCAAAACTGCAGGTCTATCCCATTATTACACTTCCCCATGACCATTCCATTTGGCTTTGACATCTCCCAGATATCAACCCTGCAGCTCCCAGAGCAATTAGATGGAGGCTGGGATAATTAGGAAAGGCTCTCCCCAAGGTACCCTGCAAGCCCTTGCAACAGCATCCCTACTCCAGGCAGCAGAGCCTGAGCAGACATCTCTTGTTTGCACGTCTGCATCCCACAGAAATGCACTGCCTACTGATTTGTGGCTGGGAAGGCTGTTTCAAAGGAAAGCTTGAGCAAAGGGCTGGAAGAAACCTCCCTGGGAAGAGCTAAGCACGCAGCACTGGCTTTTAACGGTGGGCCAGCCTGGTTCCCACGGCCACCACCGCCTGCCACACACCGGCACTGGTGTGAATCGCGCCGTCACCACCACGGCGCATGGTCACACCAATGTCCCTTGTCATGAGCACCCTGCCACAGCCAAGGTGATCAGGGCTGATCCAGAAAGGGATCACGGAGGGGGAAGGGAAAGGAGATGCACAGACAGATGTGCCAAAGAGAACAGAGGGAGCTGTGGTTGGGGGAGGAATGTGGCCCAGCTCAGCCAAGAGGACCAATGTTAATCACAGCCAATTTCTGCAGCACAAAGCAGGCCTCGGAGACATTGCAGTTCCCTCTATCTTTTATGCCATGGCAGCTCGATGTGAGGCTGCCATTACGTCTGACACATGAGGGAATACGTGGGAAAAAAACCAAACCACACCACACATACATACCCCAAACCAAAACCGCATTTCCCTATGTAACCAGCATTCATGGATGCAATATTTAATAAAATAAGATGAGGCAGCAGACACACTGTAGCAGTTCCTACTTCACACAGTAGAGACACAGTGCAGGAAAACCCTGCATGCAGGCTCTGGGAATCAGCAGCTGGACACCTTGCAAGAGGACTGGTCTTACCAAACACTTCCCAACATTTTGGGGCTGGAAAACATACTTCAAAATCCACAAATAACTTTTCATGGATCTGATATTCATGTTTGGTACTTCTTAACATATTTTTCTATTACGTGTTTTCTGAATTAATATGGCACTTTGCTGATAGGGGCTAAAAGGTTTTTACTCCGAGAAAACCAACAAGACAGTGTGATGTGTGCCAAATATTCTTCAAGACAGGGAAGTCTGCAAGCATGTTTGGTTTCTCCATGACACGCGTTAAGAAAAACCCAACAAGGTGGCAATTTACAGGAAAAGTTAATTGTCTTTACTGGGCTAATTGAAAGAGCTGGAAGAAAGACCCATTTTTAGGGTCCCCTCCTTACACTTTGGAAATGCTACGCATTTTCAGAAATACTTTCAAATAAAAGAGCCTATTCCTCATCAAAATAGCCCAATGTGAAACTCTAATCCTGCCATTTCAGAATAACAGAGAAGCCTCATCACTTCCCTGAACTCAGAGGCTGCTCTGCAGTAGCCACAAGCACCTACAGCTTGTCCCACAGCAAGTAAAACTACCAAAACTACTATCTGACTTCTGGCAAAGACAGCTTCTACTGGAGACTGAATTATTTCTGTCTTCTCCTGTAACTGGGGAAACAAGAATTTAAAAAAAAAAAGGTTAGAAAAAGGAAATCAGGAGGAGTTACTACTAAGTTCCAAAGCTGCAGCTGAGCCCATCCTGCCATGGCTTAAGCAAAGAGAGTTGTTGCTTGCCTCTGGCCAACAGCATTTTTGGTAAGTGAGGGAAGCCCGGTCGCATTGCTCCTGACCTTTGCAGTTTCACAGTGAGCAGCCATTCCTGTGAATGTCAGTGCTGCAGAACTACACAAAACCTCAGCCCTGTGCTCGGCCAGGGAACACAGAGTCTGTGCTGCTGCCTTGCCTTCCTTCCCTCCCTCCACACAACACACCAGCTCGGGAAGCAGCCCTCTGGAAAGGTGGCTGGAGCTCTCCCTGGTTTAGGGGCAGTAACAAGGAGATGGGGAGAGGGCACAATGAGGAAGAAGAAAGAAGCCAAGATAACAGCAGTCCCTCATGTCTCCCTACTTGAAACGCTCTGTCCCATCTCCCTGCTGAGAGGGGCATCAGTGGGAAGGGGGTAGCGATGCCCAGGGCTGCCTCCACCCATCATGGCTCCTCAGCATTACCAGCTCTCCCCACCCCCAGACCAGCAGCACAGGTACATTTCCTCTGCCTCTCTCTACTAAACTCACTTTTTTCAGTTGTTCCAGAACCCTGTTTGAGGAAATGAGTAAATCCTGAGACACAAAGGCCATCAGTGGTCCCTGTGACGACCATGGCTTTTTATCAAAACCATCACATTGAGCCGGAAAGGAATTCAAAGAAGCAGCTAAATCTGAGAAATGAGCAGTGCCTGCAGCTAAAACTGGTTCAGTATCCTTACCAGAACTATGCTGCTAGAGAAGAGTCCCAGGTGATTAGCCAACACGAGCACAGGGGGACAAGGGAGACATCCTGCCTTGACTCTTCAGAAGGACCAGCTTCAAAAGATGTGAGGGGCCATTACGCAGCACCAGTTACTGTGCCTTCAGAGGAAAGGGCAAGAGTCAGAAAGCACAGACACACCACAACACTAAGTTTTATAGTGGGGGATTTCCAACACACAAAATAAAGAAACTAGTCCTGAGAGACAAAAGTAAAAAGAATTAAAAAAAAAAATTAAGTCATGAAAGGTTATTTAGGAAATCTTAAAGTGACAGAGTGTGCAGACCTCCCACAAATGATAGTACAGAGATGCTGCCTGGCTAAGAGGACAGGCTTGGGGGACAACACAGGTCACACTGCAGGTATTAGCTGTAGGTGCAACAGCTTGCAAGGGCCTCTGCTGTGGATCAGAGACATCAAACACACACACTACAAAACCACAGCCCCTGTCCAAATCTCTCTACAACCTCAATAATCCTTCAGAAGATGAAAAAATAATCCTGGAGGAGCCAATATAAAGGAATATAAATTACTGACGGTAGGGAACAAATTTATATGAGGATGGCTGTCACAAAACTGGGACAGTAGGTGGCCAAGATAAACAAAACAAAACCCAGAAAACATATGGCATTTTCCGTTTATCAAAAACAGAAAACCTCTGGGGGAATCATTTAGTTGAGTGGGATACCAGCTAGTGGGGACAGGGACACTGCAGAGAAGTTACACATGCAAGCAGGTATTATTTTTTTCTTGCACAGGACATTGAGGAGATTCCCTGGTATTTAATGCTGATTAACCTAAAGGGAAAAAAGAGGGTGCCCTATCAGAAGAGATGAGGAAAAGTGACATAAAAGCAGAAAGCCAGCTGGGCACAGTGGACTATACCCAGAGATTTTGAATTGGAAATGGATGGTTGAGATACAAAGGGAGGTGCTCTCTCAATCAAATCAGCTGCACTAGCAATAGCCAGAAGGCTGCAAGTACTGGAAGGAACTTTTTTTGACGTGTGCTGCTAAGGCAGGAGCAGCACAAGGCTACCTAGTGTCGGGGAGAGCCAATCCCCAGGCAGAGTTTCCCCATCAGGCAGATGGTACCTGAAGAAGCAACAGATGACAGGACACACTTTGTGCTTCTCCAAAGCCCCCATACCAGAAGCAAGTCAAAAAGTGAGACATGGTACACGAGCTAAGGAGCCAGCAGCACCCCGGGACCTGCACAGCAGATGGGCGGAAGACATGGAGCAGTCATGCCACAGGGAGAATGGGAGGTGGAAGAGGGGTGGCCGGAGGAAACCAAGGCATTTCAGCCCCTGCATATCTGGTCACCTCTCTGCCACCCTCCCAGCCACTGCACCTTCCCCCTGATTCAACTCTGCCCACTTTGCAGAGCATCCCACCTCACTCCTCAACAGGTTGGTGGGTACAAGCAGCCCAGAGGCTCCCCCATCTCTTACACAAGCATCTCCCTCCCCCCGACTGTGCAAACTCACATGCTGACCCAGGTCTCTTCCTAGAATTGTCTCTCCCTGTCTTCAAGCTGTCATTACTCACACCTCAAACCTCCAAGGTCTAACCCTGCCCCCCAGCAGGCAGCTTACAGCCTCATGTTACTTAAATCTAAGCAGCCAAATCCAAACGTGGCGGGCCCTCTCCATCACCTTCCCAGGGTAAACTGTGACAAAATCACTTCACTCACTGCAGAACAGAGAAGTCAGAGGTCACTCAAAATTCATCAGCAGGAAAGCAGCAGGAGGTCAGGCAAGACTCTGTCCTGACACATGCAAATGCACGCAGGCTTGTAGGAAAACCAGCTGGGTCTGTATTTTCAAGAGCAATAAATTAAGTGGCGCAGCTGACCAATGAGCTGAGTAACAGTGCTGAGGGTTCATTAAGGAAAGCTCCAGCTCCGAATGCAAAAGTAGTCATTAAAAAACCCACAAGCAAGCAGGAGCGTGAGGGTGCAAAATAGATGGGTGGGAACATAACAGTAATGTCACCACCTGAGAGAATACAGTCAGTTCTAGTCACCTGAAATAAAAACATGCAGAGCTGAAACAAAGAGGATAGGCCTACAGATGGGTAATAAGAAGCAACACCTAACTGTACAGAGAGAGACTGGAGAAATTTCATGCTCAGCCTAGAGAGCAGATATATATACAAGGGGATGCCAGAGAAAGATACAGTACAATCAGGACATTCTTTTTGTATTCTTTCAGAAAACCAGATGAGAGGAAGTTCAAAGGTGACCAAGATTGAAAAGTAACTAATTTTAAAACTCATAAAAGGAAAAACTCCAATTATATAGACTGGGGAAAGTGAGAGAGCTGATCTAAGGAGTCTCGTTTCTTTTCTTTCTCAAATGTCTTTGCTTTGTTTCTGTGCTGTACCCACCATGTCATGCTTTAGCAGACCTTAGGCAGAGGAATCCAGCAGCAAAGGGCTGGGTTTTTTTAGCAATACCTTTTTAAGACATCTCTTAACCATTCAAACCTGACATAACACTGAGGGGAACCCACCACAAGGCATAAATGACCTTTGTGTAAAACTGAAGTAGTAAACAAGGGTATATGAAGTCAATATGAGGAATCAACTATGAACCTGCTGCAGAAGTAAAATTAGCTCTGCCCATGTTGTCCTCATTTTTTTATGACTAAAAGAACAGCACCTCTTCTTTGGATGTGCTGACTTGAATATCAGCGTGCACCCTACACAAATGGCAGATTTCAGTGTCTACTGCTAAAGCAGTAAATGTTTCTCCAGCTCTGACTTCCCTCCTTCCACACCACAAAATCTCACCAGAAAACAAGGGAGAACTAAAATATGGATGAAGAACAACACTGCTGGTCTGTCAAAAAGCATGTACAAACCATTCCTGCACAATCAAACCTGTGCTCATCACCACTAATGTGCCAACTGCGGCAAACTTAGCTTCAGCAAGGCACCTTCAGTAGGATGTGCAGAAGCCCAGCTACACAGTTCAGATTGGAAATCTCTGGCATTTTCCAACTGCTAACAGCCACAGCCATTTTCTTAGCTTTAGCCTAAGTTTCCAAATAAACTTTGCTACTGAAGAAGTATGAAAGTAGATCCAAACTGTTTCTGAACTGCAAAATCACATACACACAAAAAACTCCCTTGTTGCACAAGTCACAATCTGAAGTCAAAATTTTTCTTCAGCATTTGCACGAAGTGAGGGGAAGGACAAAAACCCCCTGCAACAAAGGCAACTGAATGCTGCCAGCTTAACCCCATTTCGCCAGCCACTGCTCCAGTACAAAGCTAAAGGAGCCCATCTGCAAACTTAATAGTGGCACCTTTCGATTCTTCCCCTCAACTTTGCATGTGTTTGCGAACAAGCAGAAGCACACAAAGTGCAGGAGGAGCAGGAAGGGAGAAGGCAGAGAGAATGTGCATTATCAAAATACCTTGAGAGCAGTTCTTGGAAATGTGCAGCCTGCAAGCCTGTATCAGACACTCATTTCCTGTGAAGTGCACACAGGCCTTTTCATTTCTCCACTGAAGAGGATGAAAATAAGGGGCAGCTCTAAAGTCTCCAAAGACAACACGAACCAGCATTTAGCCATTCTACTAAAACCGAATTTACATTTTTATACCATTAAATACCTCTTGAACAGAAGCATTGATTTCCAGAAGTTTAAAAAGTGGGATTTTCTACACCTCTCACTTCTAAATCTTAACTTGGTCAGGGGTGAGGGGGAGGAAGAATTTTATTCGTCATTTTGATCACTCACTGACACAAAGTCACCAAATCCTGCTACATCAAACAGCACTGCATCTTTTTTTATTTTAAAGGTTGAGACTTATTTCAGCAAAATGGTCAGCTAATAAATACCTTACTGAGGCAGAAGGATGCAGGATATGCACAAATGCAGACCAGAAGAGCAAGTTATAATGAAGCAGACTCACAGGATAAAAGGGGTTGAGTTGCTATCATACTTGCCTTCTGCCTGTACTTACATGTAATCAAGGATTTAAATAATGTAGCATTTACTGGCATTATTTTAAATAAATATGCCTCCTAATGACATACACACTTAACACCTTCACTATGTAAAAAGATACCGTCCCTGTATGGCATACTCAGCTCTCGCATCATCCACATTTTAAGTTACAGAGATGCACATGCCCTCCTCTCCCATCTTGCGAGCTTTTGGCAAGCACCACTAGCTGAGGTCTGCAGTGGCCTGGAATAACAGCTCAGGAACACACCAACTCCCCACAGCTTTTATTAATCTAACCACAGTATCAACCCGACCCAAATGATGTCATCTTTAAGTATTGGCACTATCTCTTTATTGCTGACCAAACCAAAGCTGGAGAAATCAGGACAGAGAAGCCTGTGGGTGGCAGGGGGAGAGAGGGGTGGCAAGGAGCTGCAGGAATAGACTAGGAGAAGAGAGCAAAACATTCCCAGTGGGAACAGAGAAAAAGAGAAACAAGGGAAAAAACACAGCTCCAAAGGCACATTTTCTCCTTTGTTTCTCAGCAATGCAACCGCAGTATTGGTGACAACAATTAAGAATTTACACCACCCAACGCCAGCTCTATCCTTGCGCAAACCGACCACCAACTTCACAGAAATCCCAGCTGGACTGAGGAGGGTAAGAGGCACTGGCTGCATGTTTGAAGCTGTCATCTGGAAACTGAATTTGGCCCCCTCTGAGCAGGCACAGTGGGGACAGAGATACGCACCTGGGAGGATCTGAAGAAGCTCAGCCTCTCCCCAGTGCTCCTCTCTGCCCGTTTTTGGGGACCCCAGCAAAGTTTACCCGTGCCTTCCAACACAATATTACGGAAAACCCCTGCCACTCAACCCCACTACATTTAAGTAAGTGATAAGCAAGCCAGGTTATTAAAGGACATACAACATACTGAACATTAACAAGAAGCACAGAAATAACAAAGGCCCAGATCCCAGTCTAAGTCAGGAAAAGATGGGAACCTGTGTGGGAGGCTGGCATCCCAGTAATCCTGAGGGTTTGTGCCCAAGAGCCTTCCCCTCTGGAGGGAACAAGAATTCGTACTTCAACAACTACGTTTTAAATCACATACCCAGCAGAATCACTCATGAACACAGAAACAAAGCTTGGCTTCATCTGCAGCGACTGGCCACATTTCGTGGTAACTTGATTCAACCAAGAGCAACATTATGTGATAATACAGCCTCAGTCTCACAAACTTCTGTGCATGTGCATATTTTTTAAGCACATGACCATTGCCCTGCTGTGACTGAATAGGCCATTTGACGATCACACAGCGTCTGAATTGCAGTTGCAATTGTTTGGAGAAAGAAGATATGCTTGCATACCTTCTTAAGGACACAGTCAATAGAGAATGAAACATCAGGAAACTAGTTGTTTCTGATTCCACCCCATTTTACATAGTTGAGTGTGGTCAGCATGTGACTGGGTTTTTCATTTAAGTTCTCTGAGAGCTGCAAGGACTAGAACTAGTAAATGGCACTGTCTGGACCACACAGTCCTAAATAGCAGCTTGCTAACAATACCCTTTACCCTCAACTTTCCAGAACAATGGTCAAGACACATCCCCCTTCTTCACCATGCAGGAGAAGAAAAAAGCCAGGGACACTAAGTTAGCATTCTTGAGTTCCTCTCAGTTACCTCTGGGGTTCATCCAGATCCTGTTTCCAAGCTTCTACTAAGCAGGAAGGAATATGCACTTAAACTAAATTTTTAAAAAAGGAAAATAAAAGAATCCTGAGAGTAGCATGAGCTGAGGTTTTACGTGGTAACCATTCCAAAATTCTCAGTAACAGCGCGTGCGTTTGTGGGAAAAAGTGAGTAGCGGATCCTGCATGGCTGTGAGCACCATGACTCAGATTGCATAAAGAAAGAGGATTTAGAGATAACCTTTGCGATGAGGCTTTTCATGGGTGCGCAGCACTGATCTTCTGAGAAACGGCAGGTGAGAGGCTGCGTTCTGACTGTGTCAGGTCTGGAGGAGGGCCAGTTTCTCTGCCTTTCAAGGCAACCCCAAACGGGCATGTACACCCCTGGTTCAGTCACCCCGCTTCCCTGTAACGTCTTCACTTCTGGCAGGCAGCTCCCTTTTCCTTAGCTAAGACTAAGTGTAACACTCTGAGCACCGCTTCTCCAGTGCTTTATGTGAAAAGAAAGAAGTGGTGTGAAGACCAAGTTACCCGGACCTGCGCGGCTGCTTCCCTACAGACCCATCTAGGACATTACATAATTTGCAGGTTTCACTTCAAAAGAAGCATCTCCCTACCCTGACGCTGTGGAGAACACCTTGACAGCAGGACAGTCTCCACGGAGCCTCCCAGGCTGCTCCCAGCACCCCGCCGCCACCCCAGTACAGCACATGGCTCCCTTCAAGGCCGGCAGTGAGATGCCAGCATCCCAAATCTCCCCCGACTCCT
>VZRS01009798.1:24484-48764 GCA_013398055.1 Ifrita kowaldi
GAGGGGAAGGGTAGGAGGGGAGGAAACCCCCCAAGTGTTTCTTTTCCGAGGAAGGAGACACGGGGGAGGGGAAGGGGAGGGGTTTCTCCCTCCTCCACCACCCCGTCTTTCCACGGCGTGGCTCTTGCAAGGGGAAAAAAAAGTNTCCTGAGAGTAGCATGAGCTGAGGTTTTACGTGGTAACCATTCCAAAATTCTCAGTAACAGCGCGTGCGTTTGTGGGAAAAAGTGAGTAGCGGATCCTGCATGGCTGTGAGCACCATGACTCAGATTGCATAAAGAAAGAGGATTTAGAGATAACCTTTGCGATGAGGCTTTTCATGGGTGCGCAGCACTGATCTTCTGAGAAACGGCAGGTGAGAGGCTGCGTTCTGACTGTGTCAGGTCTGGAGGAGGGCCAGTTTCTCTGCCTTTCAAGGCAACCCCAAACGGGCATGTACACCCCTGGTTCAGTCACCCCGCTTCCCTGTAACGCCTTCACTTCTGGCAGGCAGCTCCCTTTTCCTTAGCTAAGACTAAGTGTAACACTCTGAGCACCGCTTCTCCAGTGCTTTATGTGAAAAGAAAGAAGTGGTGTGAAGACCAAGTTACCCGGACCTGCGCGGCTGCTTCCCTACAGACCCATCTAGGACATTACATAATTTGCAGGTTTCACTTCAAAAGAAGCATCTCCCTACCCTGACGCTGTGGAGAACACCTTGACAGCAGGACAGTCTCCACGGAGCCTCCCAGGCTGCTCCCAGCACCCCGCCGCCACCCCAGTACAGCACATGGCTCCCTTCAAGGCCGGCAGTGAGATGCCAGCATCCCAAATCTCCCCCGACTCCTCGGGAAAGCCCCCCAAGTTCCTTCTTCCCAGCCAACAACAGCCTCAACGCCCCCAGGAGCCAAACCAGCGGGGCTGCACCCCCTCGTAAGCCAAGGGGGGACCGGAGCAGACAGGCAGACGGACAGACAGACAGACAGACTTCTCGCAGCCCGCCCCCCAAAAAGGCCGTTTCCAGTTAACGCAGCACAACTTACTCTCGGCACCACGGGGGCCACGGGCGGGCGGCGCTGCCTCCGGTGCGAGCGAGCGCTCAGTGCCGGGGCGNAGGGAGAGAGAGTAGAAAAGGAAAGGAGGGGGGAAAAAGATGCTGTGAAAGCCCCTCCGCTGCAGACTGGCAGAGGAACCCCACCGGGACGGCACCGCAGCATCCGCCAGCCCCGGGACCCGCCGGAGCCACGTGTCGCCCCGGGGAGGCGGCGGCCGGTCCGCGGTTCTGCCCCTCCTCCCAGCCACCATCAGCTGCCCTGCAGCGCGGGGCTGGGGCATCGGAGCTCGCAAGCACGGGGGAAGGGGCAATGTCCAGGGCCGAGGAGCGACGCAGAGGGCTCTTTACACCAGCGGAAAACAGAGAGCTTGCCCCGACTTTCCCTGCCAGAGTTCTCCCAGCTCCTCTCGGGCACTGCAGGAGCTCTCAGAAGGACGCCGGGCACACTGGAAGCACAGCGTGTGTGGCAGGGTAATACGCACTTAAGGAGCGTGCCCCAAAACGCACGCTGTTGCCTTGGTGGGTCAAATTAAAATACTGGAAATCATGTGCAAAACTACAAATGCAGAGAAATGTTACGATACGAAATATAAATAGTGCACCGCATGGTGCATACTGTTAGCATATTGCTGCTCAGAGAGAATAGATGCAATAGAAGAAAAGATAAACTTTGGAGTTCAGTACAAACCTCACAGTTTAAAGGCCTAGCCTGTAATGAGGCTATGATTTGATCATGTCATCAGAGCTCTCACTCACCTATATATTTTCTCTAGATGCTGCTGAGCCTGCCGCACACATTCCCTGGTGTGTGTATACCAGGTGAATTGCCCTGTTGAAAAAGCTCTATGCAAACTCCAAACGCAGAAGTGCTCTGGCTGCTCTGTACCAGCCTAGTGATGCAAAGCAGCTGTAATTCCAGCTTGAGCAGCAGACCACAAGCTTTACAGCTGCTTGGCATTGCTAGGGAGCGTAAAGCAGTCAGAAACACACTGCTGAATCTGATCCTCAGCCTTGCCAGAAGTTCCACTGAGTGTTGAGACATCAGTTCTTGTTTTTTCTTTCAACCAAGCGTGAAGATGCTGCTGACCACAGAAGAATTTCTGAACTTCCATAAGAATCTGGGCAAAGCACTTCAGTCTTTTTCAGAGAGGCTTCAGTGGGAGGACCTGCCGCTGGAGCTCTAAATCACAGCAGGGATGAAGTGCTCATCTGTTCCATTTTTGGTTTTTAAGTAGGCTTGTCACACTTTTCTTTGTATTTTTGGATGGCGGCTTCAAAAATACAGTGTGGTTTGCTTTACAGTTGCCTAGTAGGGAGTCTGTTTCCCTCTGTGGATATTTATAACGTTCATTGGGTGATTTCATAGACTCTTCCAGCCACCTTGCCTTAATGTTAAATGGCCTGGTCTAATTCTGCCTTTTATTATTCTTCTTCATCTTTGCCTGTGAAAAGTTAACATCCAGCCTCACTGCTCCGAAATCCTCTGCGGGTCTTGCTCATATTTCTCTCATCCACTTGAAACCGTGACCTTGCAGCAGTTACAGCTGAAGTGTATTGCAGCAATCCTCCTCAGCCATAAAAGCTGGTGAGACATGTCACAATGACACCATTGACCACAATTTTCCAAAGCTCGGATTTGACTCACAGCATCCAAAATGTGTTCAGGATCAAGGTACCTCTGAGGTGGCTTCATTATAGGTGGAAAACACAAGGATGCTGAAATAGCTTGTGTTCTGTGACAAAAAGAAGGCAACCACATCATGCACAAGCACAGGCTTAGCTAGTGCTGCATTTCTTTCCTGTGAGCCTGAAACCAAGTCTGGATGTGTTTAACGTGAAAAATAAATCCAGTCTTTAGGTGAGTTTTCTTGAGGAAAAAAGAATACAAGTTCCCTAGAACCAAGAGACTTCCCATGCTCTCACCACTGGATTGATGATTTTTTCCCAACTGCTTTCAGTGCAAGGATACCCACCTGAAAGGCTTTGTGTAATGACAGTGAGGATACAGGCAGGCTAATTTGAACACTGCCTGCTGTTGCATCTCTGAAGGAAGCTGGATCCATCTTAAAGACAGTTTTTGAGATGCCCAGGATGCTGATGACAGCATGACAAGGAATAGCTCCCAAGAAGGTGCCAGGATTTGTTCTTAGGATTTACGAGTTTTATCCTACCCCTCATTTTTTCCTCTGCCTATGGACACATATGCCCTCACTATCCCCGATGCTAAAACTTTAAACCACATTAAACATGAAAGCATCAATTGATAGAGCTGCTGACAGAATGAACCATTTCCAGAGTTTTGTCTGAAGTCCTGCTGCTGAGAGCAGTAGGTCTGAGTTCATTCTACCTTTGCATCATAGTTCTACTTTGTGGTGTTTGTCTGCTTCTTCTTCTGCAGCCTCCAAGTCTTTGGTAAGTTCCAAGATGTAGATATCCAGCAGCCCAAGAGCCATTAACACCCTAACAGCTTCACTTCTTCACAGCGTGCAGATTCCTTACAGCTTGCATAAGGTAGAAGGAGCCACAGTCTGCCTATTTACTCCTGTCAGTTTGGGAGGTGTGGGCAGAAGGTGTTTTGGGGCAGGTCACTGCAAACTACTTAATAAAGATGGTTTTCTGGGAAAGAAAAGGGCAACCATTGCCCCAGAGGAAGGGAGAGGATAATATGATGAGGGAAAAGAACTGAAGTGGAGATAATGAAACACTGAAAATCTGCAGAAGAAAGGAAAAGAGATACAAAAAAACCAAAGGAGAAGAACATAGACAGCACAGAGGAGGGAAGATGGATGAACATATTAGATCTATCAGTACTGACTTGCCCTTCAGCTTAGCAGACCTGTGCATGAAAGCTCAGCTGGGGCTGGAGCACCAATTCCAGATCACAGGTGACCAATTACTTAGGATCTCAGTGCCTTACTGGGCCCCCAGCCAGACCCAAAAGTGCTGTTGCCCACTGGTGTGGACATTGGTTTTCTGGATGGGATGTGAGTAGGATATGAAACAGCCCTGACAATGTAGCTGACCAAGTGGCCCAGACATAACCTGAGGGGTTTCGGCCAGGTGATTAAATGGGAAGGAAAGGGAGAGAAGAAAGCAAGGGCAAGGCCTGGGTACCCTGGGATGAGAGGTGATGCAGGCAGTGCATGAGATTTTGTACAGATAGGAGGATGGAAGGATGCTTGGGGAGTGAGTAGAAGATGACTGCCACCATCTCCTGATGTGCTGCAAGTCCAACCTGCAAATAATACAAAATGTACAATGTTTGACTCCATTCAGTCTTAGGTAGTTTTTCCCTTTTGACCTTTCCTCCCCTTTCGAGATGGTCTCTCTCTTAACTTGCTGAAAGCCTCCTTTTAGGAGGTGCTAGCAGCAAAGCATTAAGAAGAAGGAAAAAACCAAACCAACAACACAAAAAGAGAAAGCCAGGAGGACTAAACCAACACACAAAAATCCCCCAGCCCTGTCCCTCTGCTCCCCCCAGGAAAAAACCTAAACTAAGCAAACAAAAACAATCAAACAAACACCTTTAGTGGTTTAGAGCCAGCAGAGGCTGTTTTAGTTCCACTCTTATGAGAAAAATTAGCACAAGAGTGGTGGCCCCTTTGCATGAAGCGGTGGCAAGGCCCCTCCTTCCTCTACCAGAGCAGGGCTCTTCTCAGTAACGAAGAGAAACTGCTTTCCAGGAAAGCGAAGGTACAGGGGCTGCCCAGAGCGGGGTGACCCAGCGCGGCTGCGGGGAGCCGTGTGCCGCGGCTTGCGGGCTGCCAGCCCCGGCACGGAGCCGCTGCGCTGCCGTGCCCGGCGCTGCTGCGTGTCCCGGACGATGGATGGAGCGAGGGGAGCCCGAGCCAGCCGCGCAGGGGGCACGCCGCGCACCGCGGCCCTTGCGCCTTCGTGCCAGTCTGCAACACCCTCTGCTGTTGCGGCTTTCCCCCACGGCCGCCGCAGAGCACGAGTTCTCACTCGCTGCCAATCCATGCCCCTGGTTCACTTGAGGGAGGAAGACCCAGCAGACAGCGACCTTCTAGGTTTTCAAACAGAGCATCAGGCTGCATAATCTGGAAGGCATTTAGGTCAGATTTAAGCAGCTGCAGTCTTTTATAACTGTACAGCAAACGACTCCCTCACCTCTGAATCTTGCCTATATGTCAAACACCCAGGAGCAGTACAGGACAATCTGGGACAGGGGAAACGAGGTACCAGCCTTCTGCACTACTGGACCCAGGTGTGAACTCCTGGAGGCTCTGCGGCCCCATAAATCCATGACCACCCCAGGAAACTTCTCCCAACATTGCTGCCCAACAGACATGGAGGTAGAAGCTCAGTTAAGGATTTCATTGTATCGTTGAGGTCTGTTGCCTCTCCTCCTTATCCCACATTTTTCAGGACATGTTACTGGAGGCCGAAATGGGTGGACCTTGCCCAGATCCCTTTGCTCAGAATCCTTCACTCGGAACATGTAGCCTCAGTCCCGTGCTTTCCCAGATTTGTCCCCCCATGCTGAGGTGGGTGGTGATGCTGAACCCCACTCACAGGACACAGGCACTGAGGTCTCTCACTTCAGGCATTTCTCCAAAGCAGACAAAAACAGCCAGGAGAGGCTGTCTGCAGGGAGCAATCCAAGACAGAGATCCCATAGCAGAAAGGTCCTAAGTCATTGCTGGACCTAGAAGCAGAGGCTTCCTCAGCTGAGGAAACCAAGCCTCTAAATGAAGTAAAACAACATAAAATGCAAGGAGTATAGCTATGGACTATAATTTTGGGAGTGGTTGTAACAGAAGCATTGCAGGCTGGTACCATCTGAGAGCAGTGTCTATTGCAGTAGACTAATTTCCAGACCACTCTGCTTTCCAGATGATCACAGGACAAAGGACTCTGTCACATTAATCATTGTTGTTTTGTTAAACATCCCATCTTCATTAAAAAACTGCCAATGGTTGGAAAGCTGCCAGCACCCTAAGTAAACCACTGAAGTATTTAACTCCTTTCTCCATTATCGAATGTATACCTCGTCTCTAGACTGTTTTCTCTTGTGCCATTGTTAGGCAGTGTGACAACTGGAGGAGCAGAAATGCAGCACTACACAGGTATACCAAGGCTTTGATCATATTGGTCCTAAAATGCTTCTCTCCCATAAAACATCTTCCAACTCCTTAGCAGGCCTTAAAGTTCTGCCAGGAAGCCTCTCCAACTTGTTCCCTTCCTCATTGAATCATAGATGTCAAAACTGGGAATTCTTTTACACCAGTAATCACCTCCATGGAATTAGCAGACACACTATAATCTCCTGCAATATAATCTCATTACACCTGTTCCGCATTCCCTGCTTATACATCGGAGAATGGAATTAGCCTTTCTGACTGCACTGGGAGCTCACAGAGCTGCTGCTCTGCTGTGAGTCAGTCCTTCACCAGAGTCACTTCTTCCACAGACAGCGCTGCCAGACCAAAAGTGTGGCCCGGGTGGAGTAAGTCACCACTGGCCTGTTTCAAACTCCCCCCCCCCCTTACATGCTTGTATCAACTTTAATATTTTGACACTTGCTATCTAGTCAATTCTCACTCCAATTACTACAAAATGTGTTAATTTGGTATCATTCCAGTATTTTAAAAATCAAAACACGGTGTAAGACTGTATCAGTTTCCTTGCTGGAGAGCTATGACTTCAACAGCTTTTAGTTTTGTCAGCCAAATCCATAACCCAAATCTGTAATTTACATCTCCAAAAGTTCCCAAGCAGTTTTATAGATTCTTTTCCATAAACACATGAGACTTAGTGTTAACTAGAACTTTTCCCTTGTTTTTAAATGATCCTAATATGTGCTATTTCCTTATTCTGTCGGAGGTCAATAAGGAGCCGGTAGGCCTGTAACTACAAGTGTCAGATTACTTAGGGTTTCACTATTATTTCATCTCAGCCTATGGGGAATCTGCCAGATTTTCCAAGTGAAAGAAGGTTAAGTCTAGACAAGAGCTGGAGAGAAACTTCTCTTCTTCCCCTACCACTTCATACATTAAAATAGGTGCATACTCTAAAGGTGGGTATGGGTTTTGTAGAGATCTGGAGAGTCGCTCACCTCGCGAGTTAACCTAAACAGGCCCGGGGGATGGGAACCAGCAGAGACTCCTGAATCTGTCCCAAATATAATAGACCTTCTGATTAAGGAGGAAATGGAAAGCTGAGACTGGAAAGAGTTTATTTGTATGGCAGGTGCTCATATATAATTTATATGCAATAAATGTTTCTAGCTATTTCATTAGTTGCAAATAAAGTGATACAAATGTGCACCACTTGGACCTGATGCATGGTGTGTGCCTGGGGCTGCTTCCAGCTGAACGGTGGTGGTTCATGTGGGAATGATTTAACACTCCAGCAGCCCCACTATCCAAATTACGCTGCAGGTTAATCCCTGAAGTAGATGCACTCCACTTTTTCAACCACTCATCGCTTGGCTTGAGACAAATATTTCCATTTAAAATATCATATTGGCCTCAGACTGTGGTGGGTAAAGAGCCAGCATCTCTTTGTCTCTCCCACCTTCTGCACAGCTGGAGAGCTCTGGAACAACTGAGTTTAGCTCAGTTGGTTACAGCATGATAGTAATAAATGAGGAGCACAACAGGTCTGGAGCAAGGGGGAGAGAAACCAACTTAAGCCATCACAGAATTATTTTGCACTTAATATGCAAGCAACTTTTTCAGTCAGAAATTCACATAAATGAAATTCAACAAGAAATTAGGGAAAACCAAAGAAAAAGTACACCACACAAGGTACCTGGATGAGTCTGTTGCTGTTGAGCAGAGCCCAGAGGCCATGGCATGATATCCTACCTCAACTCTTCCCACCTGAGGAGCTCATTTAAACTCTTGAGACTTCCTGGGACCATCTCCAAGGCAAGCGAGATTTGTAGATGAAGCTCAAACTAAAGCCTGTGAGCCAGCATGTTGGAGCTGGTTGCATGATAACATGCTTCCCTGTGATCACTTTTTTTCCCTATTATAGATTGCAACATATGCTCACAATATGGGGCTTTATATAGAGGTGTGTCCTCTATATATCCTCTGAAAGAAATCAGTTAAGGTAGCAATAGCATGCTTTTTTTTATTTGTATAACTACACAAAAGAAATTGGGGTACAGGGCTATTGCTAATAAATCAACATAAATGGATCAATATGTCAGTGCTTCAGTGCTTGAATCCAACCAGCTATGGGGAATTTGTCCCCTGGTAGCAATCAATCTGCTGTACTTAAAGTTTCCTCACCAGATCTGCAGCTAGCACAAACTGATCAATGCTGTTCCAAGTCAGCGGAGCATAAGAGCTTTGCATGTCCCAGTGTTCACCCTTGCAGCTCTCCTGCTCCTTTGCAAGGACACAGAGGTTAAATTATCCTTTGCTAAGCAAATGGGATATCTCACACTAACTCACAGTTCTTTATTCAAAACCAGCCTTTCTTACCACCAGTCCAGTGTAGCCCAGCCAACACCTCAGCACCTTTCCAGGTGGAGTCTAGTTTGGTCCTCCATGAGCAGCAATTCCACTGCAGTAATCTGTGGCACTTAGTAGAAGTAGATGCAGCAAAATGAATTCTGTGAGTCATCCAGATGCTGCTGTGCATCCTGCATGGGGCCCTCCCCTTGCGGGGTGGTTTTCCAGGCTGTGCTGGGGAGATGCACAGTCTTGTAAGATGCTGGGCTGCTCTTTTAGAGGGGTGAGTAGCATTGCTAGAGAAGGTACGAGGGACCTGGAGGACAACTCAACAATCTGGCTTCGGCTGATAGGATGACAGTCCTGCCACTGAAGGGAGGGTACAGAGCACATCCCAGTGCAATCTTCTCCACTTGGAGCTCTATCTAAAATCACCTATTCCTGATCATTTCTGTGAGGAATTTTTCCTTTCCCATCAGGCAGCTGCCGATGGAGCCTCCTACCAGAAGTGATTTAGGATGCAAGCCACAGGAGTCCAACGTCACTAGAGAATGCATTATTCCCACCTGAGTCCCAGAGTCATCTCTGTGACCCAAAGGAATGAGAGCCCAGATCCTACCGGCTGCTGGAATGGGGGAGAGTGCCCAGTGTGGTGGTCCAAGACACGTGGGTGGTGATATAGATACTGCCAGGGCAAGAATTTACAGTAGGATCCCAGGATTATCCCAAACAAGGCTTGTGCCCAAAAACTAGTGTTAGGTAGAGGTCAGGGCTGACAGGTAAACAACTTTGGTAACTACCACCTACCTACAAGCTCTGTCCAGAGTTTTTGGCTGTTAACAAGCTCTGTGGGACCAGCTCCAGCATGTAGCATTCAGAGGATGATGCTTGTGGGTACAAGTTCTTGGAGGTGAAGTTCCCCATGCCCCAAACACAGGTGGTAGCCAAGGCCTGGGGATAATCTGTGCTATGCTTGTGTGGCTGGCTGGACAATGTCACCACCTTCAGTGGGCTCATTTTACTGCTCCCCAGAAGTGGATCTGGCTCATGAGTGGCAATGGATTTTCCTGGCCATGGCCTGTTGTCCCACCAACCACTGGAGTGTGTGCCAACAGTCCACATAACTCCTTATGGCACAGAGTCCTCTTCCTCAAAAGTCACGCCATAGACTGAAGAACCACGAGCCTAGCAGCAGCCACTGCCTAACAATTACACTGCCGTCTGGTGGCTTCTTTAGGAGGAATTCCAGGAATTCAGAGGGCCCTGCCCTCTGCAGCAATTGATTATTGACTGCATTTTACAAATCTGTTCTGCCAAGCTGTCTCTTGCTTTTCACCTTTTGTAATCAGCCACCCACCTCTGACAGTTGTAGGAGAGAAGCTGTAGAAGTTACTGTGGCCTCTCTCCCTCTGCGAGGATCCCCAGCACTTGTAGTCTGCTTTCCTGTTCCTCCAGCATGGAGGCCTAAGAAAAAGCAAGGCACTGGACACTTTGGAAATCTGTAAAAATTCCTGTTCTGATTTCCTTTCTAATGGTTCACAAGGAGAGGAGGCTGTGAGCTACATAGCACTTTTGTTTCTTCTCAGTGATGGGTCCCCGAGGTTACGTTTCAACGGCCGTGGTGCAGAGCCCATTTTGCTCTAACTCTAAGATGAGTTAGAGCTAGGCAGGAGAAATAGGGCTGTAAGCTTCTACACTGGTTTCTTTCAAGCTTTTTAGGCTGTTCTGAAAATATATTGTGTAATTTAGGAGACTGATGTGCTGAACTGAACATAGGGCTTTCAGTTACCAATATAAAAATGATTCCCTAAGAACATACATTCATCCTGCTTTCTCCAGCTGTTCCAGCAAGGGGTCCCACGGCTCACAGTGTGATTTGACTTTGCTTCCTTTGACCGCAGAGTCCTTGACTGAAGAGGAATTGCTGTGGTCTGCATTAGGCCTAGCAGACTGACTGCTGGAGGGAATGAGAGGCACCAGCAAGCAGCCATACTTAGGTATTGACCTTCTTGAAATTTGGTCTATGCAGACATCACCTTTTTGTGCAACAAACGAGGCAAGCTGTATAGAAACCTCTCCATCTGAGAGGTTCCATTCTGTCTGTCTTCACAGAAGAGGAGTGGAGTGGCTAAGGCAGTGCTGTCCGCTGTGTATCTGTGGCAGCTTGGCCCTGTAGTAGAGTCAGTTCACTGAGATGGGTCACAGTATGGGAGGGTGACTCGTGTCCCTGAAGCAACACGATTCCAGCAAGCATTAGGAGTTCAGAAGAGTCTCTCTATCAGAGAGTGACAGAAGTTCAGTGTTAGTGTCAAGCACTGGGCCTGTTTGATGTCCATATGAAGCTCCTGGGTCACAGTTAAAACATCTCACACTGTGTCACCACAGTACAGGCAGTTTCCATCATCAGTAATATGTCTTCTGGAGGTAGTCAAGGACGCAGCCATACCTCCTTGATTTCAGCTCCTCAGAGATTCCTATCATGCCCAGGAGTTTTTTCGCAGCTTCAGACCCCACAGCCATCGTTAAGTCCAGGTTCCTCTTACCGAGCCCGATCCAGACAGAGGCGGGGGCGGAGGCCGGGTCGCCCCGGGGAGGCGGGCAGCGGGGCGGTGCAGCCGGCCCGGCCCGCCCTGCCCGGCGGGAGCGGGGCCCGGGTCGGCCGTGGCGCTCCGGGGGCTGCTCTCGGCGCCGGGCGGGGATCTGTCCCCAGGCAGCCCTTCCCCGGGACCGGGATCAGGACCGGGGTCAGGCGCTCCAGGGCGCCCCGAGGCGAAGGCCCGAGTGTTGCAGCGCCTCCTGCCCGCCCAGGGAGGCCTCACCCCGGGGCCGGCGGGACCCCAGGGCCGGAGCCCCGCTGGGCCCAGGTAGGACTGCCCGGGGAGGGCCAACAGGCTCTGCCAGGAGCCCAGGCAGTCAGGAAAGGGCAGGTCCGTGGTCACACCGGAAAGTCAGCCCACGGTTGGTTGTCAGGATCTGGTCCGGCGAGGGCAGCTGGGGTCAGGCACAGCCCCGTGATCAGCAGGCAGGGCCACGGTTCCTGGTGCGAGGGCGTTGCTGATGGAGACCGGCACTCCTGCAGCAGTGCTGCGGCTGGTCCTGGGCCGAGCTTAAACACAGTCATGGGGAGCCCCAGGCTTGGCTGATTGGGACCATCAGGGCCCTGACAGCAGCCTACCCCCTCTTTCCTCACACCTTAGAGAGGTATGGGCTCATGAAGGACTTGCTGTAGAGTGATTTAATTGCTGTGCGGTCTCAGAGGGCTACTTAAGGGAGCAGATATGCACGATGAGTCACTTGGAAGGGGATATGACATGAGAGACATGAGGATGGGGGTAGTCAGGTTACCCGTGGCTTGGGGGTAAAAGGGAGATGTTTAAGCCACCAGTGGAGGGTCCCCAGAGGCTGGGTTCACTCAGGAGCTGGGACTTGAGCAAGGATCAGTGATTGTCAGGTAGATGAGGTAGTCTGAGGTCGAGCAAGTGCCTGGCAGGTTGTGGACCCATATCCCATGCAAGGTCCCTGGCCCTGAGGGGTGCACAGGCAGGTGGCAGCAGTGACCTGCTGTGCAGCATGAAGCCAGCTGCTCTCCTGAATGTGCCAACCAGTGGTGCGAACGAGAAGCACCAAGGTAAAAGAGGACAAGGTGTCAACAGTCTAATGCTGGAGGCAGCATCCTTATTCCCCAAACTGTCTTTTTGGTCCAGGACAGGTGCCTGGCTGACTGCAGCTAGCTGGGGGAATTCTGCATGGTTCCCTCTTGCGAGATCTCCTGCGCATTCTGGTTGTGTTGCAGCTGCTGCAGAGACAGAAATAAGGCTTTCTCCTGCTGCGTAGGGAAAGCTTATTTCTTCCTAGGAGCATAACTAGTACGTGCTGGGAGGAGGATTCCCCAAACAGGCAGTCAGGAACGGCAGCTTGGGATGTTGAATGGGGAGCTATAAATCAGCAAGCTGCTAATTAAGACCACAGGAGGCTGGTGAGTTACTAAAGACCTGTATTACTCTTTTCAGAGCTTTAGACCATTAACAAGACCCCTGGGACCTACTCCAAGTACGTGACTCTCCAAGGACATCACCCTATTTTGGGCATGTTCTCAGAGTTGAAATTCCCTGTGCCCTGGGGACATGTGGCAGCCAAGGCCTGGGGACCCTCGGAGGGACACCCTGTGCTCTGTTTGCATGGCTGGTTGGACAATGCCAACACCTTTGACAAGCTCATTCCACTGCTCCCCAGAGGTAGGTCTGGCTGATCAGGGTGGCTTGTGTTGTGTGGCAGGGCCGCACATCTGATGCTCTTTCCCTTTCAGATTGTTACTACGTGGCAATGGATTTTTCTGGCCATGGTTTGTCGTCCCACCGACCTGCAGGCTGCCCCTACCATTTCCTAGATTATGTGACCGACGTGCGCCGGGTGGCAGCAGGTGGGTAGCTGAAGGAACCCTTGAGGGGGTGCTTGTGCAGGGGGTGCTGTATTGGTCCTGCTCTTTACAACAAGCAGGCAGCATTTATTGCCAGGAGAGGAATCAGCTCCCCGTGCTTCTCAGTTTGACATTAGCCAGTGCTTTGTGACTGAATTAGTGTCCCTCTTTCTCACTGTTTTGGGAAAGGAAGAGATGGTAAGCCCCGAGTGTTTCTATACTAAAAAAGCAGTACCAGTGAAGCGGTGGATGCAACTAAATAGTTTAGCCAGACTGGCTTTTTGTAAGCAGTCAGTGACCCCTAACCAGTGTTAAGTGTAAGTTGCAAACTTCTGGTTCTCCCTGATGGCAGTTTGCTACTTGCTTTAGTATCATACAAAGAAATCTGAAAGTCAAAGTGTCTTGTATTCCTAATAACTCCTGATGTAACTGTCCATCTGTACACTTGGTATGTGTGGTTTTACATCCCTCATTCAGTACACAAAAGAGCCTCTAGAAGCTCTCAGATGTTCCAGAGGGTAAACCCCATCTTTCAGGGAGGTATGTTTCAGATGGGCAGCACAGATAAAGCTGTGTTTTCCTATAAGCCTCCAAGACTGCCCTAAAAATGGACTGAAGAGCCTGATGTGCTAAATGGTGCAGAAAGCTTTCACTTGGAATCATACTTCCCTCAATGCAGCAGACCTGGCTCTGTGTCCTCACATGTCTTGCAGAATGCCCTGCAGCAGGATGCTCTGTCAAGGTTTCTCTCTTCCACCAGATGCTGCCCAGTTAGGCTCCTCTGCTTCTTGCCAGTCTCATGTCTGGCAGTGAATGGGAATTTGCTGGAGTTTGTTTGACATACAGAGAGAGCTTGAGAGCTGCATGACTTAACTACCACGGAAACGAGGTGGTGAATGCTCTTTTTCTTTAAAACTGGCCTACTTAGCTGCTTAGTTTCTGGATTAAGAAGCAAATTAGGCAGTGCAAAAGCCCTCCTGGGAGAAAGGGCCCATGTCAGAGGAGAAGCAGCAAGATGCTGCTGCTCTGGCTTCTAATTCAGCACTATCTGTTTTTGTCTGTTGCCATTTAGCCTTGCAGTGGAGACGGTTCACCCTGATGGGTCACAGTATGGGTAAGTGGCTCTAGTTCTTGTAAGGTGTGAGATTAATAGAAATCAGTAGATAATTAACTTCCAAGATATGCTGCTAGGAGCTGGGTTGGAATATTTATTATATTATGTCAAGTACCAGGTTCCTGCTTGAGTGATTCAAAAATCCGTGCCCTTGTTTGAAATGCCTCTGCTTTCAAGACCGTGTAGTACAGACAGTTGTAACTCTTGCTGTGAGCATTTCCCCCACTCACAGGAGGGAACAGCAATTGGCAAAGAGGGATGGTCTACACAGGAAAATTCACAGCAGGCCTTCGTGCCTGATCCCTACAAAGCCTGGGAACAGACAGCTCATTTGGTGGGCTATAAAGCCTGCTGAGGGGAACTGGACTCCAGGATCCATCCCTTCAAGCTTGGAGTATGATTGAGTTTTGCCACGATTTGGAGTTTGCTTCCCAGGGCTGCTCTGGTCACAGCTGCACACCAAGGCATTTTAAACAGTAGCTCCTCCTTGGCCTTTGCTGCCTGAGGGAGGTGGGAATGGCACACGATGGGGAATACAGCAGGTCAACGGCCCTGGTCTCTGCCTGCATCCTGCGGGAGCTCTCCTCTGTACTGGGGCTTTGTCCCATGGTACAATGCACATTTTTATTTCTGAGGCAGCTCCTGCTGTGGGGAAGGGGAATTTCTGTTACCAGGGGCTGTTCTGTGCATAACTGAGCACCCTTTTCTCCTTTGCAGGTGGGGCTGTGGCAGGAATGGTGAGTAAAGCATCATTTCTTCATGGGGTTGTGATTTCTGCAGCTGCAACAAGAAATGGGAGAGGAATGAAGGGACAGACCTGGATCTCAGGGGAGGAGAGGCCCTTCCCCGGCCCCTCTCCCATGTAGCAGGATAAAGACATCACACTGTGCTCAGCTTTTCATTCTCTTATTGTTTCATGTCTCCTCAGTTTTGTTTCCTTTATCCTGAGATGGTGGACAAGCTGATCCTGCTGGAAAGTCTTGGCTTTCTTCTAGCTCCAGAGGTTAGATCTCATGTGTCCTTCCCTTCACTTTTTTAAAATAGAAAAATAGGTTTTCTTTTTTCTTTCCCTTATTTTTTTCAGAGAAAGCACTGATGTGACCACTTCTGGCAGGTCACACAAGTCCCAGGGCTCTTCCTTTTGGCAGGCACTGATCTGCTTCTTGTTGCACAGACTGAAGTCCATCCTTAGGGTGGCCCTTGGGGCACACTTGGTAGAGCTCCACATCCTGCAGTCCCTTAGCACTGAAATTTACTTGTCTGTGCCAAACCCTTGTACAAAGGAAACTGGAACCTCTGTCCAGGCAACTGCCAGCTGAGGTTATCTTTTTGCCAACAGCTTGTTGGGTAACCTGGGTACAAGAGTGGTGGATTTCTTTGTTCCTGGCCGTTCATAAAGCTACATTCCCAACTTGTCATCAATGCTACCAGATGCTGGAGCTTTCGTTGGCAGAAGCCAATGGGGGGACAGAAGCCCTAGGTCAGAAAGACAAAAGATACCAAACTTTGGAGAGTTGTCCTCAACTCAGAAATGAGGTAGGAAGGGTTAGAAAAGATTGGAAGGATAAAAAGTTAGTAAGTTCACTACAGCATTATTGATGTTCCCTTTCTCCCAGAAATGGGCATTTTTAATAAGATACCCATAACTAGTACCAGTTCCGAGGGATGTTGAAGGGTGAAATTCCCTCTTCCACACTCTCATAAGGGGTAAAATCATCCAGAAGAGAGGGGTTACTCCTCTTCCCTGCCTCTCTGTGTTTCAGGACACTGAGGCATGGCTGAAATCTAAAAGGAGGGTGATTGACAGATTACTGAGTCTGGAGGCAAAGCAGCAAACCCCCAAGGCACGGAGCCCTGAAGCAGCATTGCAGAGGTGGGTTCCCATCCATCTTCTTCATTTACTGTCTGCCCTCACCTTGACAGAGTTACAGCTGCACAAATGAGAAAGGAAGACTGTCCCTGCATTTCACCTTTCAAGTCCTCTGGAATCCCAGCAAGACCTTTTGCTTCTGCTGCTAGAAGCTGCTGCTTCTTCCTGCTCCTTTCTGAAGCAGCCTGAGAGCTCGCTGTCACCTCGTCATGCCATTTTTGCTTCCCTACCTCCCTTTTTCCAGCAGCACAATCTCTCTGCCATGTCTCCCTCAGGCTCTTAGAAGCAAACAGCCATCTGACAGCAGAGGGTGGGGCAATCCTGCTGCAGCGAGGAGCAACTGAGACACCCGCTGGTAAGGGGCTGTGTGGTGCTGGGCCACTGCTGGGTGTGGGAAGGGACTGGTGCCAACAGCCATTGTCTTCTGCAGGGTACAGGGTGCCCTAGCTACAAATTTACACAGCCTGAATGGGATCAATTAAGTCTGGAGGCAGAGTTCTCCATTCCCAGCAACTGAATTTGTTGCTCAAGTCCTAGAACAGCTAAAGAAAATAAATTAAAAAATGGAGAAATCTGAATTAATCCAATTCCTCCCATCTCAAAAAGTCTTAGGCAGACCCCAAAAGTGAGTTAAAACAGAACAACTCCTGCTCCTATGAAACATGAAAACCTTCTGGTTTTTTTTATCCAGGACTGGTGTATAACAGAGACATGAGAGCCCGTACGGTGAGCACTGCTCTTCTGATGTGCCCCCTGCTACTTTGGAGCCCTGAGCTTACAGAACACTCAGAGGATGCCTGCTCACTGAGCCAGGCCCTGCCTCCACCCAGCCACTTACTTTCCACTTCCCTAATTCTCACATCTCCTTTAAATGCTGCTTTTAAAAGAGCCTGCACTTGATCATTGATTCAGCTTACAGAGTCACTGGAAAATGTTACCGCTTATTTTTTTTAGAAGTTCCTCCGCCCCAGGGCCTCCTGGCCACATTTTCCTGCTGTTATAACTCTTCAGGCAGCAGATGGATGGACACTTTCTGTCAGCTTCTTTGTCAGGTGACCTGAATAAGAAGGGGAGTGGAGCAAAGTCCTTACATTTGGTATTTTGATAGTTTTGTGCCACTTTTGAGCAAATAGGGCCTCCTCTACCTGTGCTACTGCCAGGATATGGAAGTCAGGGTAATGTACTCTCTCCTTTTTAGTAAAAAGATTTTTAAAGCTTTTCTCTATGAGATCACTCCCATATGTGCTGCAGCCCAGCAGGCAATGTTGTTGGCAGCCCTGAAACACAGCTGGACAGAAGGAACCTTTGCAGAGCCAGCTACTCCTTTGTGCAGCCTGGATGCTTGTCAGGTCCCAGCATGGAAGCTTCAGGGCCACAGCTACTTCAGCCTTCAGAGCCACTTGTGTAGGAGGGCTTGGGGACACCCTCTGCTCCCAGCTGCTGTCCCTGACCTTTGACACTTTCTCTGTCTTTGCACCTGCAGCAGAGTCGAGAGTTCTTCACGGTGGAGCAGTGTGTGAAGCTCCTGCAGAAGATCCAGGACCGTGTTCTCATCATTGTGTGAGTGAGGCACAAGCCAAACCAACCCTTGCTGTCTCCCTCAGTGGAAGGAATGAAGGCTAGCAAGGAGTCCTCCACTACCCCTTCCTCTAGACCAGTCATCCAGACCTTTGGCCAGTTGGTGTAACAGCACAGCCTCACATGTGAGAAGGTTATTTCCCAGTTCTCCACCACTGCCTTGGGTTGGGCAGGCTCCTGGAGAAGGCAGAGAGCAACTGGAACATCCTCCCAGCCTGGCACTCTACTTTCAGGCTGGGACTCTCTGGTGCAAGGCTGACTGAGGAAATGCTAGTCCTGCCCCATCTTCCCCATGCTCCTGGCTTCACAATCCCATCTCACAACTTTCCATTCCTCAGTGCTACAGCAAGGGGCCATCCTGGCAAATATGTGACCCTCCACAGCACCACACCTACTTGCTGTCCTCCTGACCTGACTCTACCCCAGTCAGCAACCAGCCTGCCCCCTTCTCCAGACCCCAAAAACTCTTGCCTGAGCAAACAGGTGAAACTACAGCAGTCTCCATCTTCAGCTGCTCCTGGAGCCCCTGGCCTGACTGAGCTCCTGCAAGCTCTCCTGTGGCACCTGGGGCAAGAAGCTCTGGGGACATGGCCAGTGGCTTGCACAGAGCCCCACAAGCTGTTAAGCTGTCTGGGTGCATAGCTTCTTCTGTGAGTTGTCCTCTGCATTTTTCCCATCTCCCTGGAGGGCAAGGTGTGCAGGGCTCTGGCTACCTTGGCTGGTGGGGTGCTGTTAAAACATTGTCTAGAAAACAAGAGGAAGTGCTAGCAGTTGAGAAAAGAGGTACAGTTTTAGCTTCCCTGATCTCAGTATCGCAAGAGGTTACAGAAATGTAACATTGTGATAAGGTCAAGTCCTCTGGGCCACAGAGATGTCTTTGAGCCTGGGATGTCTCCTTGTCCCATCACCAGCACAGTAGGACACCGCATGATCTTAGCTCTGCAGGAGATCTAATGCTGACTTCTCCAGGGCAACTGCCCTGGTACCTCCCTCTCTGAGCAGGGTGTACCCTGTTTAAGTAAGCAGCAAGGAGAGGCAGAAGGGACTGAGAGGAGATGTGTAAACTCTAAGGAAAAAGTTAAGAGCAGAAGGCAGAATGGGGGCAGGGAACGATGTTCTCAGACCAGTTACAGAGCCAGCCCTGGGAGGACAATACTTAGCCAGTCTCCACTCTGATACTACTAGGCAGTGACCCAAGGTTTTACAGAGATAGTTTAAAAGAAAATAGCTGCTTAGCCAAGCTGTGTGGTGCACTCTACCACCTATGACCCTGTCACCCTGCTGTTTATGAGCAGCCTGGAAAGAACAGTTGGGACTATCACCCACTGTCTTGGGGATACTGCTTCTGCCCAGGATAGCCACAAAGACAAATAGAGGCACATTGAGTTCTGTACTGAGCCTTGCTGTTGTTTTTCAGATCACAAGATGGACTCTTGGTACCGCACAACCTACCCAGCAGAAATCACTTTGTGAAAGCCCTGCAGGAGGCATTTGAGTCTACCCTCAAAGAGGTGAGAGCAAACTTCATCCTTGCATCTCTATTTGCCACCATCTGGGAGCAGCAGCTGGGAAGCAGCTGGTCTTGGTGGACACCCTCCACTAGGTGATTTGTCCTGAACAGCATAGCCCTCACACCGGGGGCAGGGGGGAGGAAGACAACTTTGTCCCTGCTGCCTAAGTCCCAAGTTAGTGCTGCCCTCTGGACCCAGCTCCTCCCCGGTCCTCCCATTTCTGTCCCGCTTCACCTACCCTGCCCCTTCCCCTAAGTGTCACACAGCAAGCAATGTGTGCCTGAGGGAACACTTTCGTGGTCCGCATCTTGTGTCCTTTCCCTCCAGCACATCCAGCTAGCAGAGGTGCCTGGGAGTCATTTTGTGCACCTGAACGAGCCTGAGGTGGTATCTGGGATCATCAGCAACTTCCTGACAGCACAGAACACCAGGGCCAGACTCTAGGAAGCCCTCACTCACAGCTGCAGCAGTCCAGGAGAACTGAGAGCTAACAAGCAAGCTCCAGATTTGTCACCATTTCTACCTCGCACCCAACATCAGATCGTGATACTCTTTCCTATGCTTAGCTCACTGCAGGGTGGAAGCAGGTCTGCCAGGGGTTCTCTGAAGGAGAGCTGAGCAAAGTATCTCATTTGCCAAAGGGAGAAGGAGTCCTTGCTCCACTTCCAGCTCTGTGAGTACAGGGATAGAGGCCCGAAGTGGCCTTCCCCTTGGCTTACTCCAGACTTGCACCCTGAAATGGAACAGAACACAGGCAGAGGCACCCTGTGTGACAGCAGCAGCATCGGCTTTGGCACTGCAAGAGAGGTGGCTCATCTTGCCTCCTTCCTGAGGATGGTGCAGACAGGCTGCTCCCAGGATTTAACCCGCTATAAAACAAGGAAAGTTCTGCTTCTCTGCTTACTTCCATAGATGCCTGAGCTCAGAGGGCCTCAGTGTCTCTGTTCTACTATGAGAGCTACTGTTGTTTTCAGAATCAGCTTAAATAAGAGCTCACCTGTGCAGAGAAGGCCATTTTAATGAATGCTAGAGAATGTCCCTAAATCCTCTAGCTGAAGCAGCTGCGAGAACTACAAATTATGGAGAAGCTGGCAGAGATTATTTCTGTCCCAAATAAAGATTAAGGTCCTAATGTTAAGTCTGTCTTCTTGACTCTGCGAGAGAACAAACCTTCTTTCTCTTTCAGGCCGCTCACCCAAGCAACTAAATTGCATCTTGGGAGGCAGCAATTTTTACACACTGTCTGCCTTAGGTAGGCTATATTAAGGTTCTGCCTCCTAGTTAAATTGATGCACAAAGCCCACTGAAGCAGGCAGGCCCGTCATCTCCGCAAGCAATGCAAACTGGATCTGCAGTGAGTTTTTAAGGAGAGGGTAAATCCACTTTATCTCAGCTCTCTGGAATTTACCACCACTTCCACCTTACATTCATGGTCACATCTCTAGTAAGGCTGCAGGTAGTAAAATAAATGTGTAAAAGCCTGGGGCTGGGTGGGTTACTTTGATCACACACCTACCACTATATCCAAAGCTGCACAAAAACTATAGGAGCAGTACAAAAGCACTGCCCCACAACTAAACGTGCCTGCTGCCATCCTTACCTGCCTTCTGTGGGCTGGGGACAGGTTAAGTGGAAACAGGCCATGGAGAGTCTGGTTTCTCCTTCCAAACCAGGCTGCTCAAAGTGGCATTTGGTTTTGCAACAGTGCTGGGTATCAGGAATTTCCCATGGCCTAGACACGGCTGCAGAGCTCCATGCACAGCTGGATGACTGGGCACTGCAACACTTGGCTAAGAGGGAGCTGCCAGGGAGGGAATCACCAGAAGGGGTAGGGCTCTGTACCAAACCACTGATCTTTCCTTGTGACAACAGGTCTGGGAACTTCACAGTTAGGCTTTTCCTAAAGTCACTTCCCTCCTCTTCCCTTCAATAAAATGTGCAAATGAGCACCAGGTTACAAGCCATGATTTTTACCACCACCCCAGTACACAAGAAGCTGTTTCCCACAGGAGACCGGGGAGAGAGAGAGAAGCATTCCCATGTTCTGAAAACAGTAGCAGCAGTTTATTTACAGTTCTTCAGCCATTCCCTGCCTCTGCAGAGGCTGTGCTAGGTCAGTCCCAGTTCTCACCAAGCTTTAGGAGGTGTGTTTTTGGGTGGCAGGGAGGTACAGGTTGTCACAGGATGTGCCTCAGCCGCTTGACCTAAGCACCCTGAGAAGTGGTACCACAGGGTCGAGTGACAGAAGAGCAGGAGGATACTGGTGCAAGTCAAGGGAACTCCCCTCCAGCAGCAGTTGCTGGGATCTCCCATTTCAGATCCAAGGGTAGAGGAAAGCCAAAGCTGCCTCAATTCCTTAAAATCCTTTGGCAAATGGAGTCAGTAGTTATCTCTCCTACCCTCTCCAGCACAGGCACCCGAGGAACAGCTCAGCACAACCTAGTATGGCCGAAACTTGCGCTGGGCTCGCATCAGTGCGATCCTCTGCTTGTCTTCCTCAAATTTCTTCCTCAACTGGGCAATGTCTGAAACATGGAGAAAGAGAAAGAACAGGTCACACGGGAGCAGCAGATCTCCCTCTCCTGGGAGCTTCACTTCCACACACCGGGAGGGGCTCAGTCCCAACAGCCACAAACACACACTTCCCAGAGCGGGTCGTTTTACTCCTGGGCTGAGTGGCAAGCTGGGGCTCCAGCCGTTCATCTCCCGCGGTGCTGCAGCTCCCTCTTGGGGAGGAATCTGGCTAGTTTCCCTCTTCGGTCGCTGCCTTTGTACAGACTGAATAAGCATCTCTTGGAAAACCACGACCTGCACACCCTCCCACAAAATATTCCAGCAGCCCTTGCTAGGACAAGTGGTGGCAAGGGGCCTTCCAAGAGCTGGCGAGGCCATTCAGACCCAGACAGTCAGCTGTTTACTGGCAGCTGGACACAGCCTCCACTGAAGGCAGAAGGATGCTCCTTGGGCCACAGTGTGAGAGACGAGACACGGGCAGGGGTAGGAGGAGATTTGCACACTCACGCTCTCTCTTGCTCTCACGATGCTGCCAAGCATAGAAGTTGAGCAGCTCTTTTCGGGCCCTTTTCTGTTTCTCCTTCTCCAGCACCCGCAGGTTGGCAGCCTCTGTCCGGGGCAGGCCAGGCTTCCGGCCCTTCCGTGTCACCTTCACCCAGCCCTCCTCATCTGGAACACCCTCCTCCTTGGCTGCTTTGGCTTCTTCCTGTAAAGACAGGAGGGTGAGGCAACCCAGTGCAGATGCACAGCCTGATGCACAGCTCCCCCACAGCCCTCCCTTAAACACAGGCAAAGTTACAGCTCCTGCTTCCACATAAGATTTAAAAGAAAGCATGAGATCAGGGCTGTAGGCATTCAACTCTCAGCCACAACATTGCATGCCAGCCAGGAAACAATTTATTTGTGGATATCTATTGTAAGCCCTGGGGGAAGGGTCAGGTGTTGCAGACCAAACCAGGGCCTGACCACCCACCAGCAACCGGGAGTAAAAAACCTCTGCCAAACAGAGGGACCCTCACCCCTTCCCACTATGACCAGAGCACTGAGAAATCTCTCTTCTTTCCCTCTCCCCCAAGAAAACTGCTTAGCTGGGTTCCCTCCCTAGCCTGGCCTCACCTCTGCCATCCTTTTATCGTAGTCTTGCATGTAGGCATCCACCTCAGCCTTCAGCTCCTTTGGATCCACGATGGAGGCCTCATAGCTGGAGATCCACTCTGAGACAGAGAGGGCACAAGTCAGCAGTAGCTGCTGTTAGAAGCAGGCTAAGTGTGGTGCTTTTGGGCAGCTCTAGAGTGAATTCTAGAGTGGGGGAAGGACACACCATTCCCATTTGTGTTCAGCTTCCTCCCTGCCACAGCTCAAACCGACCTGTGGCTGCAAGCACAACCAATACGTGATGGGAAGAGTCTGCAACTTTCCCAGGCAAAAGTGAGCTAGCCTTAAGCCCAAGGGGCACAACATTCAGGACTGTGTTTCTGTCAAGAGGTTATATATGAAGTGCTGTCATCTTGACAGACAACTGGTGCCTGTTGCATGAGTCTGGTCTCCATTTTGAGGACAAAACGCAGACAGTATCTCCGAATCTATGCAATACTGAAAAAATGTCAGGAAAAACCACCCTTCCAAGTGACCCCATTCTCCCACAGGGTCACTGGACCAGACTTCAACACCTGCTTCAGCAAGATTGCTACCCTGTGAAGAATAAAAGCACATAAAACACTGAACATCCCCGAACTTAGAACAAAATGGGACATGCAGGGTAGGATTCAGCAAATGAGTGTAGTTCTTCCCTGCCATTAGCCAGTAGAAAGATAGCTAAAGCTGACATACTGCTAATGCCGGTTTTCACAGGGTGGCTCTCTGTTGATATTAGCAAGGGACCTTCTTGTGATAGAGCCTTGGCTGCCTGGACACCTGCTGGTTTCCTGAACACCACGTACGCTACTTGAAATCCCTAAAAGAAAAAAACACCCAGGTGAGTCAGATATGTTGGGGAAATTGGCGATGGAGCAAGGAACTGCAGTACAAATAACTTAAAAAAATAAAATAAAAATCAAACCACAAGCAGCAGTAGGATAAGAAAAAAAAGACAGTGTAAACTTAAGTAAGTAATCGTGTCCCCCAATGCCCCATATGGTTTCCTGTGCCTCATGTTCTGAAGAGAACCATTCAGTACTTGCCATCTTTTCCCACTAAAGCATCAGTATTCCTCTCCCCCACGAGCTTTACCTTTACAGTTTTGTGGTCGAAGAATTTGGACGTCAGCTTATCTTTTTTCTCTCCTGGCCCTGGCTTGTCACAGATGTCCACAGACTGCACATGCCCGCAGCGAGAGAACAGCCTAGACAGAGAGTCCTTGACACGGACAGTAAGAGAAAACACGCGGTACAGCAAAGCAGGAGCGATGCCTCCCGCGCACAGCCTGTGGAGGTCTCCGGGCGGCTCCCCGGCCCCCGCCCGGCCCCCCGCCCGCAGCAGCCCCAAGGCACGCCGGCTCCCGGGCCCCCAAGGCACTGCCCTCGGCCCCCAGCCGCCCCCACTCACCGGGCCGCAGTATGGGGGCACGTTGAGGACGAAGAGCGTGCGGCGAGGCGGGTGCGCGGTGTCGGCCCCTTCCCGCACCTGGTGCTCCTTCACCAACAGGCAGTGAGGCGAGCGCTGCCGCTCCGAGAACTTCACCGCCAGAGCTGCGAGGGACGCACTGGTCTGAGACGCCGCTGCCGCCCCGGCCTCGCTCCCGGTGCCCCGCGCCGCCCCTCACCCGTGTACCCCGCCGGCCCCGCTCCCGGTGCCCCGCGCCGCCCCTCACCCGTGTA
>VZRS01009798.1:49796-91965 GCA_013398055.1 Ifrita kowaldi
CTCCCCGGCCCCCGCCCGGCCCCCCGCCCGCAGCAGCCCCAAGGCACGCCGGCTCCCGGGCCCCCAAGGCACTGCCCTCGGCCCCCAGCCGCCCCCACTCACCGGGCCGCAGTATGGGGGCACGTTGAGGACGAAGAGCGTGCGGCGAGGCGGGTGCGCGGTGTCGGCCCCTTCCCGCACCTGGTGCTCCTTCACCAACAGGCAGTGAGGCGAGCGCTGCCGCTCCGAGAACTTCACCGCCAGAGCTGCGAGGGACGCACTGGTCTGAGACGCCGCTGCCGCCCCGGCCTCGCTCCCGGTGCCCCGCGCCGCCCCTCACCCGTGTACCCCGCCGGCCCCGCTCCCGGTGCCCCGCGCCGCCCCTCACCCGTGTACCCCGCCGGCCCCGCTCCCGCCGCACGCCCCGTGGCGGCCGCCATCTTCTCTGCGCACGGTGGCGCGGGGGCCGCCGGGAGCTGTAGTTCCCCGGGCACAGCGCGGCGCTGGTAATGGCGGCAGCGGGTGGACTCGCCGCAGCCCCGGGGTTGAGTTTATGTTTTTGTAAAAACAGTATAAAACTCAGGCGCTGTCCTTAAGCTGAGAGAGGCAAATAAATCTTAAAGAGATGTAGAAACATTCAAAGACAATTGTTTTCAAAGACTCTTGTTAATTAAAAAAACTAAAAAAAACCTTTACAGAGGAAATTGTAATGGAAGACAGGACCATTCCAAAAATACTGAAGCAAGACTATGTCCGAGGTGACAAAACATGACATGATATAGAGAGTTAACCCAACCAAATATCGAGTTAATGAACATTATCAGAAGGTACATGCAAAAGCCATGAAAATATACCAAACTTGCACATCGTGGCATCACTTCAGAAGTCCTCACATTTTTGAAATAAAAGAACCCAGAACAAACAAAACAAACATCGTTACAAATTACCTACCACCTGACCTGGCCAGCTATTTAATTTAATGTCTAAATTAATGCACATTAATTTAGAGCGCAGGCAATTAGTATTTCATATGCAAGTTCATAATTTCTACCAGTCCAGAAAAGAAAAAAAACAACACCAAAATATAACCATGTTGCATGAGGATGAATGTAGACAGATGTGGTCAGAAGGTGGTAGGTATGAAACCATGATTAGCATGACAGTTGCAGGACATCCAGGAGAAATTGGAGAGCCAAGGTGAACCACCTGAAAAGGACTGGGAATAACAGTTACTCTTGTTTCAGTGTCCAACAGCAGCCATGCAATGGTGCATTAAAGAGCTGACCAAGAACAGAATACCAATGTACACCAAGACATTGCTGTAAGACAAGTCATGGAGTGGTGCTTGGACAACCACTTAATCCACCGATTTATAAAAAACAAGAATATACCGCCATAGATCACAGAGCTATGGAACAGAGCAGTCAGTAGTTCTTCCAAGGAAGTATGTCAGTGTCATCATAAAACTCTCAGATAACCTAAACATAATGCAGAGTTTACCAGCAAGTTAAAATGCATCTTGTTATTTGGCTTTTCAAATGGACATGAATCTATTAATTTCAAAAAATCCTTGAGTCTCCCCGTTCTTTCCGAAGAGGCAAGAGGTGCACTCACAGTTTAAACAGCCTTCTGTCTAGCTGATAATGAAAGTACCCCATTTCACCTAGAACAGGTACCCTGATTTCAAATCTGGTTTTGTTATAAAACTACTTTTTAAACGACTAGGCTGTCAGTAACAAAGGCTACTTTTTTTTTTTCTGTGAAAAGAGAACTGGAATTAGATGGACACAAATGGCTCCAATTTAGCAAGAGTCAGCTGCTTATTTCTGTGATCCAGATTAAAAGGTGAATGAATAACAGTTCTCTCACCCATATGCTCCTCTTGCTCTTCATCACATTACCAATTTCGAAATTTCTATGTTTACCCAGAAAGCACAATTGACTCAATGTTGGAACATCACCACTTATCTCTAGTTGCTTCACAGTGTCTAAAAAGGCTTAGAATCCACTCTCTGTATAACAAACGTTTATTCAGAAACAGGTAATACATTATCTTCTCCAACCCCTAATGTTTCCTCCCCCTCCCCCCACTCTTTTTTTTTTATTAAAACACAGGTATTTGGTGGGCAATCTAAAAAAGGAAAACAATAGCTGTCTTAGGTCCCCTCCCCTACAAACATCTGCTGTTCACATGAAGCACCCTACCAAATCATGGTGTCACCGGCCTTCAAACCAAAGAGAGTACTCCAGAAAAACAAGTCCTGCCAAGTCCTTATTATTTCTATGGCTAAAAGGGATACAGTGAGATAGAGGAATGGTCTGCACGAGCTAGATAGAGGAAAGAGGTCATACAGAACAAGAAAGCAAAAGAAACGCAGGGTTGTCCAAGAAACGGAATCTGGACTTCCAGGAGCTCCTCAGCAGAGCTGAACAGAATGGATTAGGTTAGTCTCCCAGCTAGTAGGATCAAGTTCAAACCCCAACCAGATTCTGGAAGTTGCTCTCGGCTTTCCTCTCTTAGAATACAATTTGAACAAACACAAATGAGTGGAGCTACTGGGACTTTCAACATCCAAGGTGCCAATGCCGTACAAACAATGGGAAGTACTGAAGTGCCACCTAGTGGCCTGTCACACACACTCGCTGGCCCATACCACGTCCTCGCTGCCCTGCACGGGACTTGACACTCCTCTACCGTGTTCCTTACACAGCGCTAACTGCCCTCTGCTCCTAAACCTCTCCCTGAAGCCATACACTGCGGTAATCATCCTCCAAACCCAGGCATGCCAGCAGCATACCGGCACAGCAGCCAAACACTGCCCAAAGAGCATCTCTCAAAGAAATGAGTTCTCAGACACAAGACTTTGTGTGTATTATGATCTGAAAAGGGTCCCAGGTCCTTCCTTTTTATAGGAGACTGGGTGAGTTAGAAGGTAAGAAAGAAATTCATGTCTATGCATCAGCAGGAGGAGGCAATATAGTGTAATGGGAGTCAAACAGCTGGGCTTTGTCTAGCTCTGAACGTGACTGGTTCTTAATTTTTCTGTCCAGAAAGAGGACAGCAACTGAGCCCGACCCTCCTGAGCAAATAAATTCACTGTACAAATGCCAAACAACCCTCCAGCACTACCAGAGTTGAAACATCCCTGGCCACAGGACAGTGGCTGGTGCACTTGTGCATACGGCCTTTCTGCCTGACGTTGCCATTGGCACACACAGCAGGCAGCTCAGCTTTTCCCGCTTCTTCTCAGTGTCACAGCTGCTGAGCAGGGAAGTGTCCAACAGCCACAAGGAAGAGGTATGCCAACACATGCACTCAAGTCTTTTCTGTACAGAGCCCAACCTGACTTTGTACCCAGCACAGCAACTTCAGAAACAACGTGGTGCTCTTGCCTGCGGACAATCAAAGGGATGCACCTTTTAGTTAAAGGTCAGTCAGAAGAAAAGAGAAGGAGATCACCACTCCTTCCCTCAGAGTCTATGTGCACTTTTAATGGCCACTGGGGGCTTTGGAGTAAAGGATGGAGTTACATGGTATATGCTTCGTAATACATTACTGGCAGAAGGGGGAGGTTATTCTCTTGGGAAAAAAAAATCATGGAAGGAAACTCCAACTATGAAAACAGAAAGTACACACACAAGAGGAAACACTATTGTACAGTAAGGTAGCGATCATAGAAAACAAAAAATTTCAGGACAGGCAAATGCAAATAACATCTGCACTCCTGCACTTTCCTCATCCCCCAACTTATATGAGTTTTCCAGTCCACTGCTTGCTCCCCCCTCTCAGAGTTTAATTTTGAATTCTGTGGGCTGCACAGAGGCAGAGACCCCTGAGGATTTGAAGAGTGCCTTCAAGATAGTTTCAGGGTCCACTTCAGCTGGGGGATTTGAGGAGGCGCTTGCACTTGGCCGGCGTGGTTCCCCTTCCTTCTTCACTGAAGGGGTATCACTCAATCGGCTGGAGGATTAAAAAAAAAAAAATTAAAAAAAAGGCAGTATTTAACCTCTCTTTATGATAAATAAATTTTAACACTGTCTGCATTTACCGTTATCAGTGTTGCCCCCTCACCAATATTAGAGATAAAGGTTTTAAATACGCTTTTCTCACAAGAAAACATCCTCATCTCAGATTATTTTTCAGCCTCAGGGCTGAGAACACTATGTAGTCAAGCTACATTGCACTCTACTCAACATACTGTGCCACAGAAGGGGAGAGAAAGAAAATTCATGGGACAACAATTCTCAAAATAGAACCTGCAAAAGCATTTGGTTCTTTTGCCCACTGAAGGACACTTACAGCAATATAGACTGGTCTGAGGTGATGACATTCCCATTCATATGAAGATTGCATTTCATTGGTTGACCTAAAGAAAAACAAAATACAAAATTCATTTTATCAGAATTGGGGTAAGGTGAAACATCACACAACAGTGCAAGCAGTAAGAGTTCAACAGGCTGGGGAAACATGAGGAAGAACAGCTGATAATTCTGTTGCAAAATCAGAGCAACAGAAGAGCCACTGAAACATTCAGCACAGTATAAAGGATCACGCTAGAACAAGTTACACAGAAGTATGAAGCCCTCAGCAGGGACACAAGAGGATCTCCCATTCTTAGCTGTCTGCTCCTCATCTAACATCCATAACATGTCCCTCAATCTACAGAAAGAAAAAACTCCTATTTCCAGCTAAAAATTANAGGAAACTCCAACTATGAAAACAGAAAGTACACACACAAGAGGAAACACTATTGTACAGTAAGGTAGCGATCATAGAAAACAAAAAATTTCAGGACAGGCAAATGCAAATAACATCTGCACTCCTGCACTTTCCTCATCCCCCAACTTATATGAGTTTTCCAGTCCACTGCTTGCTCCCCCCTCTCAGAGTTTAATTTTGAATTCTGTGGGCTGCACAGAGGCAGAGACCCCTGAGGATTTGAAGAGTGCCTTCAAGATAGTTTCAGGGTCCACTTCAGCTGGGGGATTTGAGGAGGCGCTTGCACTTGGCCGGCGTGGTTCCCCTTCCTTCTTCACTGAAGGGGTATCACTCAATCGGCTGGAGGATTAAAAAAAAAAAAATTAAAAAAAAGGCAGTATTTAACCTCTCTTTATGATAAATAAATTTTAACACTGTCTGCATTTACCGTTATCAGTGTTGCCCCCTCACCAATATTAGAGATAAAGGTTTTAAATACGCTTTTCTCACAAGAAAACATCCTCATCTCAGATTATTTTTCAGCCTCAGGGCTGAGAACACTATGTAGTCAAGCTACATTGCACTCTACTCAACATACTGTGCCACAGAAGGGGAGAGAAAGAAAATTCATGGGACAACAATTCTCAAAATAGAACCTGCAAAAGCATTTGGTTCTTTTGCCCACTGAAGGACACTTACAGCAATATAGACTGGTCTGAGGTGATGACATTCCCATTCATATGAAGATTGCATTTCATTGGTTGACCTAAAGAAAAACAAAATACAAAATTCATTTTATCAGAATTGGGGTAAGGTGAAACATCACACAACAGTGCAAGCAGTAAGAGTTCAACAGGCTGGGGAAACATGAGGAAGAACAGCTGATAATTCTGTTGCAAAATCAGAGCAACAGAAGAGCCACTGAAACATTCAGCACAGTATAAAGGATCACGCTAGAACAAGTTACACAGAAGTATGAAGCCCTCAGCAGGGACACAAGAGGATCTCCCATTCTTAGCTGTCTGCTCCTCATCTAACATCCATAACATGTCCCTCAATCTACAGAAAGAAAAAACTCCTATTTCCAGCTAAAAATTAACAGTTCAACATTAATTTCAGTTTAACATGGTTAAAAAATAAAACTGCATTATTCAAAGTTTATGGAGAATCTGATACTGTTTTACAAGTCCAATTCAAAATGTCTCTGAGTACACCCTGAAACTATTGCAAATGCTAATTTTACTTGTACTTTGCAAGCAGCTCTGTAAGCAGGTAAAGCCTTCCTAAGGACTATCCAGCTCCTGGTGCCATATTAGAAACAAAAGAAATTTCATCTGGAAGTTAGACCAGGACACTGATCAGGACCCTGCCTCCAGCTCTGAACCTTCTTTTTCTAGGAAAAAGTGTGTGGGTTTTTTTTATTGCATTTAAATAAACTGTGCATATATTCAGCTAGTTACACAGCAGTTTTACCTTACCTAGCTCTTGAACTGATTGTCTGGTATTTCTCTCTTGCTAGCATATTAGCATCTAAGATGCTTTTAAACCTCCCACTCAGGTGGAAAAGTCATTGTTGATTTATTTATCCTAAATGCAATTCTGGCATCAAACTTACCATCTAAGCACCTGTTGTTGTATTTCTTATATGCTGCGATAGCATCTTCTTTCTTCACAAATACTACCTCAGCCACTCCAGGGTGCACCAGCCGGGCTCGCTTCAGAGCGCCACACACACAGAATAACTCCTGAGGGCAGAGAGTCAGTCGTGACCATGGTCACATCCAAGGCACTGCATGAGAAGGCTTTACTTGCTTCATCACATCACCCATCCTGCTTATTAAATACCTGACAGGATCTGGACACTTGTCTTACTGGGTTTGGTGTAAGTACTGGTTATGGTATAAGTACCTGGCACTAGTAATAGAGACTACACAAGCACTGAAGTTCAGGGCCAGTACCCAGTAGTGTTTTTCACACAGGGAGACCAGATTCATCCTCAGCCCAGTGAGAATGGAAGCCCCTATATAATTTGGATGGAGGCATAAGTTTGGGTAGAAGGATCACTTGGCATGAACTATTCTTCTGTGATGTCAGGTATCTCAAAATACTCTCTGGGATTTTGTCCCATTTTCTTAAGCACACACTTTAAAAAAAATGCAAACAAACCCCAAACAATCAGGAACCCTCAAAGGTTTTGCAAGGACAGTAAACCCACATCACACCCCTCTTCACCGCATTCTCCATAGATCAAGTGATTTATCAGAAGAGGTAGGATAAGGAAAGGAAGTGCCATTCATGCACAGTCTGGCAGTAAGCAACACTCACAACAATATCTTCCTCTGTGACTCGAGGATGCAAATTATTTACGGTCATCTTTGTGCCTTCCAGAGGACTGAATGCCAGCTGCCAACACAAACAAATGCATCACATGAAAAAGGTCAGAAATACAGCACACAACACAGCACAGCAGAGAAAGTAACAAAAAGTCACTAAGGGTATGTCCGTACACACATACAAAAGAGAGAGCTACAGCTAGTAATGGGAAGTATCAATGTTTACTAAAGCCCAGCTCATCTGATGGCAAAAAGGAGCTCCTTTTCCATGCTAGTTTTTCTCAGAAGTAACTTTTCACTCTTGTTCCCAAGAATAACACTAACTTAATCTGCATACACAGTACTCTGGTCATGCCCACAGTTTTAACAGCCTGTCTCTGTTGCACTCTACACCAGCCAGCAAACCCCAAAATACAGCTCCAGCCTCTCAAGAGCATGCTGAACTCAACACACCTAGGAACACCCGGTGGGTTACTTGTACCCAACATTAGACAGTTTGGCAAAGCAATTTCATGCAGGCTGTCTACAAATTGTCTGGGAGGTCTCGTGTACAGCAAGAAGCTGTATTTGGAAGAACTCTTTTTTCTCCTTGCTAGCTGGAGTGGACATACAACATATCAAATAGTGTTAAAAGACTATTTTATAGTCTTTTTGACAGGGAAAGCTGCCAAGTAGTGTCCAAACAAAAACTGCCACCTCCCTGCAATATTGATTCCTCCCGGACCATGTGCAGGGAAAGGATGTTTAGACAGGCTTCAAGTTCTCGGGACATGGACTGTAGTCATCAGAACAACCTTGATGGTGTCCCAGAAGTAATGGTGAAAGGCAGGCAGAAATGAGCTGCTCACATGTCTGATGAACAGCAAGTTTCAGATGTTTCAGAGACTTCTATAAAGAGCATTTTCCCCTTCCCTGAGCTCACCTCAACAGGTGCTGGCTCTTTTGGAGGCTCTTCCTTTGTCACTAAGGTCCGGGACATGTTTGTCAAGGCCTTTGTCCGCATAGGAGTGGGAGGTGCAGGTGGAGCTGTGTATGTATCGTTCTGGACCACTTTAGTCAGGGGAACAGTCTTGGACAGAGAGAATTTATTGCTGCTCAGACCAGTCTACAGGAAGAAAAAAGAAAGTATCTCAGAGCTGCAGCCTACAAAAAGCCATCGCTCTTCTTCGAACATCACCATCAGAGTATTACTAGTATGCTCTAAGAACTGCATGTCCATCCCACTGTCAAAACCACTACAGTGCTGGAGACTTTCAAAAGGCTCTGAAAAAAAAAATCAGCAAATTTTTGGGCGTAAATATAAAAAGGTATGTTTATCCAGAAACAGCACTTCCCCCATAAGCACTTCTTGGTTTCATACTTTTCTTGAATGAACTTTAACAATGTGATCTGATTTTGAAAAGCTCCTTTCATCTGAAGATTTTCAAGTACTTTATAAAGTGCTCACAAAGATTGCTAATTAACAGTAAGATTGAGAAGCCCCAGTACAAAGAGCAGTAATTCCTCAGAATCACCAAGCTAGGGCACACAAAGACACAGAACCTAACCTTTGTAGTTGGAAATACCTGAGTTTAAAGCCAGACTAAAACTTGTGCTTGGAAACTGCTGTGAACACTGGAAAGAACAAATTTACTCTTGAAAAAAACCTCAAAAAACCCTCATAAGATTATCTGAGAATCACAAATAGCCAGAAGCTCTATTCTGAATACCCACACGAGCAAATAAATTCCTGGGGTAATCACTGTATTACAGTGCCTGCATGATGGTAAAACCACACGAATTTGCTTTTCCAAAACCAGAGAATAATAATTTAGTGCAAACCTATGGCCAACTCCCATGTCTGAAACAGGGCTAACTTCAAAGACACATTAGGTTGGCTAAGGGCCTTATCCAGCTAAGCACTGAATATTCAAGAATGACGACTGCACAATCACTCTGGGTCCCTGTGCCAGATGCTGATCAATACCATGAGAATTTAATCAACTAGAATTTCTTTTGCTGCAGTAAATTTATTGGCTTGTCTTCTCCATGGTCACTCCTGAAAAGGACCTGGGTTTTGCCTTCTCCATGACCCGGCAGTGAGAGTGGACAGATCTCACTACAGCCCTCTCAGCCTTGAGACACTGCTCTCTCACTCTCTCCTCACACATAATACACTGCAGCCCTCTGACCATTCTTGTATCACAGAGCCCCAAAACAGGCACAGAATTCCAGATGCATTCTCAAAATGTCAAATAAACAGGAATAATTATCTTCCTTGATTTGCTGGCTATGATTTCACTACATCTACAGTTGGCCTTTGTTGCTGGAAGGATGCACTGCTCACTCATTCTTAGCAGATCACATAGCAGGACCTCCAGGCTCTTTCCTACAAAGCTGCTTTCTAGCCAGCTAGTTCTCAGTTTAAGCTGCAGAGTGTCACCCCATGCCAAAAGCAGGACCTTACATTTGTCTGTACTGAAATTCCATCTTCTCCAGAGCAACAGTCCTCCCCAGCAAGATGCCTACTAAGATTTTTGCACAGCAAGAGATTTCCTGCTTTGATGCCCAGTCTCCAGAAGCAGCAGAAAGCTTCCCTTGCTGGTTTACTCAAACAGTAACAAGACAGGTTCAATGCACTTCCTCAACAAGAAGGAAGTCAAGAGCCCAGATGCAGCAACCTGCCAGCAGGGCAGAAAGCACACATTCTGGCTGCTAAGGGCCCATAAAGCCAGTTACCATAGAAGAACTCTGTTCCAAAAATAACAGCAGAAGCATTGGCACAAAGGAAGGGTGGGGTGAAGAGCAAATATTTGAGGATAAAACATCATTTACAGACTTTAAGAGAACATAAGCCCTGTAAAGACACAGCCTCTGTGTCCATGCAATGTGAGCACAGCATGGTGGGGACTGCTCAAACAATCTCTTACCGAGTTGTGCAGGAAACTGTTTGTGGTGGTGATTTTCATCTGTTTGCTAGGAAGGGGAGAGACACTTTCATCATCATCTTCTGTGTCATATAGACCCTGAAGTGAAGAGGTAATAGTTTAGATTTCATTCAGACATTTCAAAAATAGGCAGTTTTCTCCTGCCTTCAACCATCTTCAGCTAATGAACACAATTACACTGGATTTTAGCTTCAGGTATACAAGTCCATGCCAAAACATCAGTATAAAACCTATCAGACTTCCTTTCCAAAAACAGCACAGTAAAACTGTTTCCCTAGATATACTGAAATCACATACAGATTCCTCTACTCCTAGACCTCACTAGGGCTGCTGAAGCTACATTAATGGAATAAAGCCTCAGTGTCTTACTTTTTAGCACCCTCCTACCTTTACAGTTGAAGCCTGTGCATATAATTTTGAAATTAGTTCGGGGGTGTGTGGTGGGTTTTTTTGTTTTTTTTTTTTTTTTTTTTTGTTGATGGTGTTGTTTTTTTGGTTGTTGTTTCAATTAAACAAATCCCTGCTGAATACACCTAAACTGAACATTCCTTTTGAATAGCCTGCTTTTCTTAGCACAGAACATATCCATCTGGCCCTAGAAAGGACTGCACTGAGCTTTACTGAATGAATAATTAATTCTCCAGTTCAACTAACACTCATAGCCCTGCCTTAAAATACTGAGGTGAACTCCCACACAAGTATATTTTTCATTGACTCTAAATAATGTTAAGGAAAAGTCTAAACACATATGGCAATGCCCAGAACACAAGAAATCACAACTGCAAACAGCTTCCCATTAATTCAGTAGAAAGGTAAAGAAAAATGGAGGGATTAGCAATGAGAGCTTGCAAAATCAGTGGGTTGTCATAGTCAGCAAGATTCTGGTTTACAAACAGGGAAGTTGTTCCAGTCACAGAAATGCTATGAAGGAAAAAAAAAACAAACCAAAATGGATACAGAACAGAGGAGAATTGTGCAGAAAATAAAAGAGCTGGGAAAAACACTAGGCATCAGGACAATGGACTTGAGTTTGAGACAAAATGAATGGATTCCGCATTTACAGTGATGAGGCCAGAATAATGAAGACAATTCCTTAAACAACAGCATCTGGGACAGGTGAGGGTAGCAGGCCAGCCTAACAGTAACATATACAAATAGCTGAAGTTACTACAATCAGGGCAAAAAAGTCCCCTGACATGATATTGTGAATGTCAGTTTTCCAGTATTTCATGCAATACTTTATGTGTATACATACAAACTAACATAAGTAATAAAACCATGCAATTCCTCTCTGAAAGCACCCAAGGTGATAAGGTGGCTGAATGGCTGGGGGCTGTGACAAAGGCCTTTAAAACTGATCTCATAAAGACAATACTCTAGGGTCCTTCTCAAAATCTGCTTGATAAGGGCTATGGGGACTTTGTAAGTACATCAGAATACTAGTTAACATCATTACTATCAGGTTTCCAGCAGTGGCCCACAGCTGGGATTCCTCCCACCTCACTGTAGCACATTTGACCATGTACAATCACATCCACTCTCTGAAGAGGCTGGCAGCATGGTGAATCAAAACAACCAACAACTTGATCTGATGTGGTGTCACTAAGAAATTTATAGAAAAACATCAGAGCTAGAGGTCAGCCTCTACGGAAAAAAAATACTATTAGCACACACAGATAAAGCTGGGAACATCTACTTATGCAGATAATGCACTAGGAATCAAGATAAATTATACTAAATGAAAACCTCAGTTACCACGAAACTATCTTAACCATGCAAGACACGAAAGCTAAGCTGATGGAGAACTTTCAAACACTTTTCTTTCCTACTTAAGAGTTTTCTTTGCACCTGCCAATGTTTATGGACACATTTTCTTCCCTGCCAAAAGTAAAAGAGTACAGAGCAGGTACACACCTGTTTATGTGTATGGTTGTTCACCACATTGATCCTCATTCCTGCTGGATGAGAGTGTCCAGGAACTGGAGCCTTCTGCTACAGTTAGAGATAAAGAACCAAAGCATTATGCACTACAGTCCATCAGGTCCTCTTTTCAGAAGATCAAAGCTTTAGTTGAGTACCCTGAGATCCCTTAAATGAAACTCACCTTCCTGCTTTGAAATATATTACCACAATATGCTCTTAGGTAACACCTACATTTCCTGTGATATGTTCAATATGAGATAGAGTCACTTAAATTAAAAACTAAGACCACATGAAGAAATGGATTCAAATTACTTAGGGTTTAGTCCAAGATTATTGGGAAGGAAAGTTAACTTCAGTCCTGTCAGGACTGACTACATCTACACTTTTGCCAATGCAAAACCACGAATGGGTAAGTCAGAAAGTAAGTGCCTCTTCTTTCATGCTACAGGTAATTAAACATAACTAAACTACCCATCTCCATCAAATAGAAGAAGTATATACTGGCCCTTAGCACTAGAGCTAGAATAAGCTGTAGTGGAATAAAATGATGCACAGGGTAGTGGAGCTGCCCCTTCTGCAGCCCATTATACCATCAAACAGGGAAACCACAACAGAAGGAGGTAGGGAATGTAGCTGTACTAATCAATAACTGAAATCATGCAACAACACCCTTAAAAATGCCCTTTTGTTTTTTGAAAAAGCTGGACACTGTCCATTAAAGAATGGATCTTCTTACAAAAACAGTCTACACAGGTAGTAAAATCTTCAGCTTTGCATTTTCTCTAGACTGCAACTTACACCATAGCACCTCATGTTTCAATTTGCTAATCAATTCAGAAACAAGGATATTCATCCTACAGAAACAGCAGCAGACCTAGGGTAATTTTTTTTGTTTCAAAGATTTTTCCTTGCTTTATGAGAAACAAGACCTCAGGACAGCACATTTAGAGTTGTGTGCTGTACCTTGGATCAAGATACACTAGTTTGACTCCACTTCCACATTTGGGAAGATAGGAGGGTCATGGGCAATTTGGAATTTCAGTACAAATATTTTGAAAAATGTTTAGATAATTGCTCATGTGCAAGGTTCTGTCTACAGTCTGAATCACCACTATACCTTATATATAAATATATAGGTTTCCTTGCACTATGTTGTCTAATAAACTGAAAATACTATTGGTCAAACCAAGTCACAAAAAACCCCAAAACACCAGGTCAGAACAAACAGCTATTGCGCTAAGCCTCTGGAAACGACTTTAACACCTAGAAACTTTGTAGAAAATGTTCAATTCCTCACAGCTGATGCTGATGATTTGGCTTAGAAGGACAGCAAGAGTACTAATCACCCTCCTAATTAACGACTGCTGAACACACTGCTCGACTGCTCTGTGATTAGCCTTTCTTAATGCCTCAAGAGCCCTTTCTCTTTCTTACATCAGCCTGGCAGTAAACCTGCAGAGTAGTGGGAAACTTCCTAGGCTGATTTGCAGAAGAAACATGCTTGATGCTCTTGAGCAAAACCCACAGCTGAACAGAAAGCAGACTCATCTAGGCTTTCAAACTGATGACGACAGGAGATTTCTGGGTATGTGTAAGCACACTGCTGACTTTTGGGAAGAGGAAAATGGAAGAGGTAGGCTAGGAACTTCAGTTACATGCTTGTAGAGGTATGGAGAAAAACCACTCAAGCAACAATCCCAACAGTCTGGAAACTTCTCTTCTGACTCTACCCATTGTACCTAACAGACACACAGTTCAACAGCAGCTGTTTGTCAGAGAAGCCGGTTAAGAATCAAGTTGCTGCAAACACAGCAAAGTGAAATCAGAAAACTGGCCCAGGCAATCAGCAGGTCAGGGTGACCAACTGATTATAAAACAACTGAAATAAATCTCGAGCTTCAGCAGGAATGCTTCATGTGATCAGGCAACTCCCTGGAAACCAGGGCTTCCCTGAAAACCAGACAAGTATAAAAGGAGAAAATTGTAGAAGGGCTCATTGAATTTTAAATTTTCTTAGATACAAATACAGCTGCATATTCTAAACTGTTATACCACCACTAGGATAAACCAGTTACCTATACAGGACAATCCACTGCATCAGACTTGCAAAGAAGGGCAGTGTAAGAATGGCAAAAAACCCTGCATCATTTTGTTTGCATTCAGGTAGGAAAGAGACTACTTAACCATTCAAGACATCTCCTTTAATGCTGACAGGAGCGCTGCCTAAAGTCTTCTTGGGCCCAAAATTAAAATGAAAATTTAAATGAAAGGTGTGATTCTACAAAAAGTCCCAAGCAGCCGCAAGGACACACAAAAGGATCAGAATCCTACCCCACAGGCTGGAATGAACTGTATCATTGCTGCTTCTACTGTAACCATATGAACATATTAAGGTGTTATCGTGTCTACTGAACTGCCGTAGAGCACCGAAGGGGCTCAGAGGTGACCCACTTCACCTACTTGGATAGTTTTGGTGATTTTCATGGCTGGATTTACTGTCCCCATAGCTGGGCTGATAGCAGCTGGAGTGCTCCTTTTTAAGCTGATCTTCTCTCTGGCATCCATCACTTTGGTCACCTTTTCAGCAACAACACTTTGCTGCTTACGGGAATTCAACATCTCTCGAGCATCCTGCACCTTCCCTTTGATTTTGAACCGAGCGTCCTTTTGAACCAGTTTTTCACGGGCATCTTTAACCCCCAGTTTCAGTCGGGCATCAGTGAGTCCTATCTTCTGTCGGGCATCAAATGTCCGCTGGAAGCTCACAGCTGGTGGTGATCTATTTAAAAGATTTTGCTGGATCCCAATGCGAGATCTTACACCCCCAAACACTGGCCTTGTGTTAATTCTGGGGAAAAAAAGAAAGAAAAAGAAAAAGAAAAAAGTTTCAGGCATTATAAGATGTGATTCAGCATCAATAAAAGTATTTGTGTTGCTGCAAACAAAAGTTCACTCTTACTGCACAGAAATCCACTCTGGTTGGATGTCTAAATACAACAGTAGAGCTCCTAAGCTGTTTTATGCTGGATTTTACCTTCTACATGAACAGCTAAGGAACTGTTTCCAAAATCCATCCTTAAGCCCACATTTACAAACTAAAGGGTCTGACTTCAGCTGTGCTAAATACATACTGTATTTAAACAAAATTCAGCAACTCGGGTACTTTGGGGAAACCTGTGAAGACAAAGAGGAACAGGAACAGACTTTCTAGCTTTAGGACTGAACAGGTCTGCTAAAGCATCTTTTGTAATACAATAATACATCCTGACACAAAGGAAACATGGAATTACACATGGTTTCAAGAATTCTGGGCAGCAAGTTCAGATTTGTGGGTGCATAGCAACTTGAATTTTAGGATGTACAAGCACCAGTAACAATCTCAGTTCAAAGCCACCAGTTTCAAGGTTGATTAGCTTCTAGAAAGAATAGTCGTGAGTTAAATCACTTTCTAACATGACTGCCTCTTCTTTAATCTACTAAAAGAACTACTGCACTTGGTGGCCTTTACTTTTTAAGCACATCATTATCACAATACCGAGCACAGAAACACAACAGCCCACGAAAACTACAGCATTTGTACTTGTAGACAAGTATTCCTAAAAGCAGCACACCATGGGGTGAAAACTAGAACTACCTTCCTTCTACAGGTCTGATACACTTTTTCAAAATCTGCCCTAAGAATGAAACCAGTTTATCTAATTTTTTAATGGAGATCCTCTGATGAGTATTTTTAAAGTTTTTTCCTACTGGGTTTCCTTGTATTAAAAGAAAAAAAAAAAGACAAAGTAGTAAGAGAAATTTTAAAGTTAAGGTACTGAAAAAATATTCTTGCTGTTGACTTTTTAAAAGTCAAAATAGAGGGCTACAGTGTTCATCTGCTTTCAGAAATGTGTTGTCCAGTACTATAAAGTCTAAAAGTAGATACACCCAGAATTTTTTGTAATACTCAAAAGGTTAGTATCACAAAATCAAATTATGATGCCATTTCAATTCTTCATACATCTTTATATCAGTATTTCCTGATCAAACTCCACAAACTTCACATTATTTACAGTCATGTATTTTCAGTGGAGAAATCTTTAAAAAAAACCCCAGCTAACCAAACAAACAAACAAGTGATGAAACCTCAGCTTCTGTCTCTTTTATTCTTGTGTCCAGATGTCTGGAAAGCTGGGACTGGAGTCCCATTTTATTACCTAGGAGTCCTACGGCTCTCTCATACAGCCAAAGCAAACCAGCTAGAACAAACAGGAGCATTATTAAGACCATCTACAAAAATATACCCAGAATAATACAGAAGAGTAACAGTACCCATAAAGCAACAGACACAGAGCAAGACTTTCCTTGCAATTTTAAAAGCATTTATTTAGCCATGTTGAAAGCATTCAGCTAGAGTGCTGCAAAGGGCTGGATGAGTGGTTCATGAGGGAGGTCAAGTAAAACAAGAAATGTATGCATCATTATTTAAACCAGAATTAGTTAAGACTGTTGATGACAAAACCCAATGAAATAGGTTAAGAAACTGTACTGAATTTCTGTACCATTTCTGGAGAGTTGTGTTTACCCTAATAAGCAACTGTCTTCCCCAGATAATTGCTTACCCTGCAGGAGCATTAACTGCTTAGGTACTTGTGCCACAGCACCTGAAATAAAAGCGGATCTCAAACATCCAATTCACTTTCCAAGATTCCAAGCTCTGGCTTGAACATTTTATGGATTAGTACATTTTATAGATGAAGATTTTTCTATTATTTCATCTAGACTACTGAAAAGCATGAATACAATGATTTAAGTTTATTCCGTTTATCCAGACTTCACAAAGCCAAATTTACTACCTCAGAAATTTATACAGTGAGCTAAACATGACACACAAGAGGAGTGCAGGGCACAACAATTCTTACAGTGCTGCAGAGGGATTATGGTTCAGCAAAAAAAAGCAGGAAGAATTTTTGGAAGAAATGAGAGTTAAGGAGGGATTTGAAAAATGAGGTACTTGGAGCATAGTAAGCAGCCTAAGACTGTTCCAAATATGCAGGATAACATGAATGAAAGTGCAAAGCCAAGGCCTTGTCTAGACTAGGATTTAAATATGTTTGAATGTTTTGGTAGTATATGTTAGCAGGTAATTTTCAGAATATTACTCTATGTAAGTGTCTATACATTCAGAGTTAAAAACTAAGACCAATAAATTAAAAAAAACAACAGCAACAAAAAAAACCCCAACAAAGCAAGACCATACTGAGCTAACAGAGATGGGGGACAAGGTCTTCAGAAGCATTAAGAGACCATGACCAAAGGGAAGAGGAAAAACTACCGAAGGAGAATCCAGGTAAGAACTGCCAACTGTGGCAGTAAATGGCCCAGCCTACACTGGGGACATCTGCCCTGCAAAGAATAATCTGACCTTGTAGTTTTGATCTGCAACATGCTCCACGTCCTCTCAGGCATTTCAAACAGTCTGTCGGAGCACCACTAACTACGCTAGAAGGGCGATAGCTCCCGAGGCCCGGGCAGCGATGCGGCCGAAGCCCGGCAGCCTCGCCCGTGCGGGTGCCCGGCAGCCGCGGTCGGTTACGGCTCCCCGAGCACCACGAGCCCTCCCACGGCTCTCCCACAATGCACCGAGCCGCTCGGGGGAGCGCGGGGGCACCGGGCACCCCAGGGCACTGCCTGGATTAACACCTGCAGCCCGGATACCGAGGGGGCTCAGGGGCGCCGACCCCGCTATGGGGAGCAGCGCTGGGTTCATCGGCGCGGACAAGCACGAGGCAGCGAGGACAGCGCAAGTCAGAGGACTCAGTGAGACAAGGGACGGTGCCAGGAATCCGTAAAAGAACGAGACGGCATGTGCCGGTGCGTGTTCCTGCCCCACCGGGGCAGCGCCAGGCACAGGGGCCGAGATGGGGGGCCGACCCCCGCCCCGGCCCTGAGTGACGGCCGCCGCCGCCAATCGCATCGCGGCACGGCTCCGCAGGCCCGCGGCTCAGCCAATGGGAACGCGAGGGCGGGAGCAGGGCCGGGCCGCGCCGAGGCAGCTGCGGCCCCCAGCTCCTGGAGCGGAGCCACCCGAAGGGGGACACGAAGGACGGCCGGGGGTCGCCGGGCCCGAGGCGCTGCGTCGCCCTCCCGGCCGCTCACCTTCCCTTCACCGTCACACCCCGTTTCCGTATGAGCTCGTCCAGAGACAGGTCCGCCATCTTGTCGCGGCCCCAACGATGAGACGCAGCGAGCGAGTCCCGGAGGTGACACCGTACGACTTCCGCTCCTCGCCCCGCCCCCAGAAGTACGGCGGGCCACGCCCCCGGCTCCGCCCCGAAGCTTCGGGGCGCCCCACAACCCCCCGCGGTCCCCGGCCCCGTCATTTGCATACGGCGCGGCACGTCGCGGCCCTGTTCGGCCCGCGGCAGGGGTCCCGCGGCACGGAGAGGGAGAAGCGCCGTGCGGAGCGGTGAGGGCAGCGGCAGCAGCCTGAGGCAGCGTCAGGTGGGGGTGGCAAGGTGCTCGCCCTAACATATAGAGTTAGTGCTGAGCCGTGTACCCGCGGCGCGGGAAACTGCTCGGCATGCCTTAAACTTATGAGTAAGGAAAATAACGACCCGGGGTGACGCCCGGGTCCTCACTCCGAATGTGAGAGGAATTTTTGCGCGGGTACAGGTCGCCCCCGGGTGCCCCGCTTACTTCGCGGGATGCCCGGGTGCCGTGATCTGCCCGACCCTCCGTGCCGCGCGTTGCAAGGACAGAACTGCGGGGGCCTGAGGTGTGGGCAGGCTGGGGCCCCATCGCTCTAAATACCAGAAATATCTCAGCTTGTGTTTCTCCCTCTGCTCTGTCCGCTGAGGTGCCCTTAGGATCTTCACGAGGCCTAGAAATAAATCACCAAACCCCGCCTAATAAATACTTAATGTGTCTGCAGGAAGCGATTCCTTTTCTACGCTTCTGAGGGAGCAGTTACACCGTAGAAAATCAAACTAAGAGTGAAAGGCAAATGGTGCCTTGTGCAGCTTGTGCTGCGCTGAGCTCGCAGGGCCCTGCCCTGTTGTGACCTGCACGACTGTGGCTCTGGGTCTCACCGCGGGCCCTGGTGCTGTGGGGCCTCCCTCAAAACGCCCTTTTGCGGCACGCCACACCCTCAGGGCCCTGCAGCATGGGGAAACGCTTCTCCGAAATGCAGTTTTGCTTCCGCCCGCAGCTCTGCCACGAGGTTCACTTGCGATCCCTTCGCACCCTCGCTGTTCCCTTCCTGCGGTCTCCACAGCATGGCGTCCTGAGCTGCAGGAACCCTGAGGCATTGCCGGGCATGCTGCAGCACCCATCGTGTTGCCGTGGAGCTGGCGGCCCAAGCGCACTCCACGTGAGATCCAAGGGAAAGCCCCTGGACTTCAACAGTGCGGGAGCTGCCAGGGAGCGCTGGGGACAAACGCAGAGGAGACCTGTGCAGCTGAGGTGGCTGATTGCAGCCACACAGCCTCAGGCTCCCACGGCACTGATTTCCTCTCAGGAAGCCTTTGTGAGCCCAAAGTCATACCAGCAGTAATGCCAGGTCCCTGCTTGGTTGTGCACTGGTGCTTGGTCCAGCTCCAGGGTGGCATATGACTGCATTGCTATAAATCAAGGTACACAAAATACAGCCCCTTTTGCGCTGCCTTTCTGCAGCTGTTGAGGTACTTGATCATACTGAGGCTATGGGGTGGGTAATGTGTGACATCTGTTTTGCTGTTGCAAAACCAACAGGCAACATTTGTTTGGGCAAATTCGTTTGACTTTAAGAGCAGCCCAAGTGGTTCCAGACTAGAGGGCCATTGAGCCAGTATCCTATTTCCAACCTGCAAGGATCCCTATGGGGGTCTCTTCCAGACATCCCACCAGCCTTAGTGCTATTTGTGCAGCCACAATACCTTCAGGCAGTACCTCCACTCTCTGCTACGTGGTGAACCATATCCTGCTGTTCATTTTGCTTCCATCAGCCTAGTTCTCGCAACTGAAAGTGAAGGGTGCATGTGTAGCTGCCACCCGCCCTCTCTCCCACCTGTGATCCCTGAAGCCATCTTCTGTCCAGGTGAGGAATTCCAGGCCTGCTCAGACATTCCTTCAGTGAAGCTCCCTTCCCTCTGCAGGCTCCCACCTTCCCATGTTAAGTCTCTGTGGGAGGCTGGTTAGGGGGCATGAGTCACGCTGTTGTGGGAAAGGAAGGGTGTAAACCTTGAGATCTTCCACTCCCTGGGTTTCTGATTGTTTTGCTCTTCCTGTGAGGCACAAGCTGTAGCTCAATTTTCACAGGTTCTTCATGGTTCCTTCTCTGAGCTGTGGATGAGAAGTCAAATATTTGCTCCGGGAAGGGCCCAGGCCTCTGCTTCCCTCCTTGTGGCTGGGAGAGGGGAGAAAGGTGTAAGCAGCAGCAAAGAGATCTCCCTGAGTGTAGGGGTCCCTACAAAGGGCTCCTTGTCCCAGTATGCTGGAAAACTTTCCTAAAGCACGTCTCCTCCATCTGCTGAGTCCCCACAACATGGAAGTCAGAACAGAGGAGACCATTTCCCCATCTTGCACCAACTTCCTGTTAAAATATTAATTAGGAAATTATGCAAAGGACATCAGGACGTCATACTAGCCTTGGGATGGTACGTGGCACAGTGTCTGATTTAAAATATTGCCTCACCCTCAAACATCAAGAACTGGGAAAAGAGGATGTCTTGGATCAGGGGCCAGATGTTGCCCTTTGCACCAGATGTGAGACAGACAACAGGGAAATATCACACAGACACTTTGCACAGTGGCCATCAGTGAATCTTTGTTGCTAATGAATGTAGCAGTTCCTTCACTGTGTCAAGACAACTGCATCCTAGGCCAAATGACACTTTTTATGGGGAGGGGGAAATTGTTGCTCCTTCAGGATCAGCTGAGCACAGGTAATAGGGAGAAGGTGTTTTAGCAGTACCTCAGAGCCCGGGTCTGCTGGATTCTGCTGGGTGCTGTACAGATACTGGGAAAATCTTTAACAAACAGCGCTTAGTCTTGTGAATTCCTTTAACAGACATGAATGTATTAGTTACATAAATACACACTAGTGTTCTAGATAGCAAGTTTTATTTTTCCCAACATTTTTGGTGACACAGGCAGAGCAAAAAGTCTGCTTCTGATGTTAGGAGATACTAGGAAGTGTATGTGAAGCGTGTTAGAAAGGTTGCAGCAGTGCTTTTAGCTTTCTGAAGACTTTTAAATCAGTCTTTGAAATATAAGGCCTTACAACTTGAGTATCTTAGCCTAGCAAAAATGTTAAGGAGAGAAAAATCAAAGGAAAGGACACACATGAGAAGACGCAGAAGTGATGAGCTTCAGAGATAAAACTGATGCACAGCATAGGACCAGACAGACTCAGGAAGCCACCAAAAAAAAATTAGGCTAAAAAGTTTCTAAGCAGGTAAGAAATAGAGCATGGCAGCTTGCCATATGTGTAGTATTATGCCTGTATAATCACATGGCATTTGGCTCAGGGTCATGCTGAAACTTCTACTTGCTTGTACTGGACAACTTCCCTGTCACTTACCTTCTACAGCCTGGAAAAGATGAAATATTAACGCACTGCTCACCCAAGTCTGCAACATTTTACAAGGTAGAAAAAACTAACTATGGTAGCTCTTCCTTTTTGTGAAAGTTGTAGGAAATACGGTACATATGTAATTTTACTTCACCTGCTCTATTCCATAATCGGTATTTCCAATAAAGGTCTTTTACAGTCCGTTTCTCAGAATACTCTGGTTTTCCAAAAGCCAATTTTCTTGCACACACCTGGATCCCAGCTCATGTTGTCAGTGACCTGCAACATGCTTAGGGAATACTGAATTCCTGAGAGAAGCAGAGCAATTTGCTTGCGGAGAGCTGCACAGAAATTTGCCTTTCTTTCTGGGGGCCCATTGAGAAAATCCCAGGGATTTCCTTGGTGCAGCCAAGGAAACTGATGGACTAGAAAGAAGAACCGGAGAAAAGGACTCGGCAGGCACACAGCAGAATTTAAAGTCTTTTTTTATTTGGCAATTCTGAAGTTGCTCACAGAATACTGTGTCACACAAAATCACATGAACACACATTTGCCTCACTGCATCCCCCTTACGCCATGGAATACAACTTTTACAGCTCTTTGGTCCAGAGCTGTGGCACGTGTGTAGCTGAAGGGCTTCGGGAGAGGTAAATTGTACAGACGTGGGAAAGCAGCTGAGTGTGAGCAGGCAGGTGGCCTTTGTGAGGAGACAGTTGGAGTAGCTTCAATTTTTAATACGTTTGTTAATAACGATTTATCCTATGTGTCCCAAGCAGGGGATGTCTAACTTACCAGCTCTGAAAAGCAAGCAATTCACGGGAGAAAGAAAAGCAGAGTATTGCAAAGCAGCTGCGACATCTTCTTATGGCTAAGTAAGTAATTAGCCTGACTCTCAAATCATTCCTTCATCCCAGACTACACCTTTCATAACAACGTCCTCCCCGCGTTTCATTATGGGCCACAGAATTGATGGGTTTATCCAGCACCCTGGATCTTTCTTGTCCATATGCTCTAAATTCCTTCTGTTCATCTTCCACTCAGCTTTAACTGGTGGATCCTGAAGAAGCAGCAAACAATAAATTTGGCAGCACTCCAGCAGGAACTGCTTTTCAGTTTGACTTTCGATTCCTGTGAGAATGGCAGCTTCCTGAAAATCATATGCGAACACTTTTCAAAGCTTTGTAATGTTATGTCGATGTATTGTTACACTGCCTCCCCACTCTCGTTCTATGCAGCTGCTCCACATGAACTAAGCACTCAAGAACTTCACTTGTCGAAGCTGCTGGTACTTTGTGAGTGGGAAATGCAGGGGTCCCAGGGTCACTTGAAAGGTTCTTTTATTTACTAAGTCCTGACTTCTGGATTGTGCCAGCATCCAGCACCTGTCTCTATTTCCTCGTGGAGAGATCTGCAAGGAGTTTGGTAAGACTGAGCTTTTGGAAAGGCAAAGCAAGCTGCAAAAGGAGGAAGCTCCTCTTTGGAAGTTTCATATATCTGTGATATATATGTCATATCTTCCACAAAAAAGCCCACTAGAGACTAGTCCATGTGGATAGCAGGTATCAGGGCTCTCTGCACATCAACAGCCTCTGCAAGCTTTCCTCGGCCTTCCCAGGGGTTTGGCTGCTTGTGTTCAAGGCCAGCTCAGATTTAGCATGGCCATATAACCTTGTATTCAACTCCTGCAATAAAAGCCAAGCTGGCAGAAAGGGTGGTGTGAGAAGGAGTTATGAGAAGCCTCTTCACCCCCAGATTGGCCACCACTTGACCCAGGAGCTGAGTAGTGGCTGGGTGCTTTCCTGAGCTGTGATGTTGGGATGCCTGTGCCCAGCCTTGTTGATCCTGACCCACAGACCAACTTCCCAGCTCGGTCTTGACCTGGCTGGTCACTGTGAGCTTGCCCAGTGGTCACTGGTCTGTGGCTGACCCTGATCACCACCACTGGCCCTTTGCTCTTTGCTCCTTGCTTGGATCCAGTAGGGCTGTGCCTTTGTTGGTGAGGCCACAACCTTGCCTGTCCTGCTGTACCTCCCTTACAAGGTTACATGTACATGAGAATATTTTGGGAGAATTGAGCTGGAAGGACCTGACCACAAGCGGAAAACAACCTCAAGCAGACCTCTCATTTTTTAACTAACAAGCTGAACAGAAAATTGAACCATTGCCCCAGTCCTGGGCTGTATCTTTACTCACTTGAACAATCTTGTAGTGAATCTTTGGGAAGTTTTGGTAATAGGGTTGCCGAAAGAGCTTCCTTATTTCTCGCATACTCTCCTACAGAACAATCAGCACAAAGCAGGCTGTTATCATGTGGTAAGGCAAGCAATGGGAATTTTTGTTTCTCAGATTGTGTCAATCAGTAATGGAGAAGTCACTCATTTCAGGCTTTGGAAGAAGGTCCCATAAAAGCAACATAGGGCTGGAAAATGCTTTCTGCACTCATATATGTGCCTCATCCAGCTGGACAATTCAGACATGCAGTGTATGGCTGTGTATCATGGGACACAGAATCATGTAATTTTGGAAGGCTCCCACAAGGATCATCAAGTCCAGCTCCCTGCTTCTCCCCAGAATAACTTAATTCTTAGAGGGAAAGACCTGGTTTTTATCCAGTGATGGTCTCATACCTAGGGTTGATGGAGCGTAGCTTTCTACATCCCCAGCCCTCTCAGCTCAGAAGTTATCTCCAGTGTCTTTGCTGACAGATTTTGACCAGTGTCCTTAGCAGAAGCAAACTTCTAAATGAACGGCATATGCTGATGGCCCTTTTACACAGAAACATGAAATACCTCAGTCAAAGCGTTATTCTGAAGTGGAATGTCAAGAGCTTCAAGTATGTCATCTGTTCTCTGTTGCATATCTTTCTCACAGGCATCAAATAGCTTCTGCAGTGCAACGATAACAACTGATTACAGCAGCAATCACAATGAAACCAGAGGTGTAGAGTGCAAAGCATGTGCTGAGAACACATCTGCATTAGAGTAAATTGTAGGGCTGCTAATTGATTGAAATATGTCTTCTGTAGCTGTGAAAAACTGTTTCATCAAGCTGCTTGCATATTGGAGCCCATTCTTCAGCATCTGTGGGGCCTTGTCATCACAATCAATGCTAATAATGGCCCCATCTCAGTCTTGTCCTTTAAGGTAATACCACTTTGGAATTTTCCTTCAGATCTCTCCAGCATCAGAGCAGTGAGTCAGACATCAAAATGAGGTCTCCTAGCTATCAGTTCAAGCACCAACATAAACAAAGTGGATTGTTTTCCCACTTGTGCTTAACGTGTGTGAGAGATGGGACTGGTATTTGAATGTACCCTTCTGAAAGGCAGGAGGAAGAAAGTCACTGTCAGTTTGATCTCTACAGCATTCCACAGGCCCTGCTGGGTTGGAAAACCAGAGACCCAAACTTAGGCCCCAACCCTTTCTGGTACAGAAATACAAATACTCAAAGGCTGCTATATGGCTACACCATATTGATCTGGTAAGACTCAGATGGAGAAAACGGATGTGAACAAACCTTAATGATGCGACGGCCTTGCTCATACGTCCAACGGCAGGGCATGGAGCTCCTGACTTTCTCCCATTGCTGTACTCGGAGCATCTCGTACCTCCGCAGCACAGCAGGCAAACACAAAGGGTCATTGATGTCCTCAGAGTGTTGGTGCATGGCGATCATTTTAGCCAAGAGCTCTTGGTATCTAGGTGAAAGAGGACATTAAAAAACGTATCTAAGCCAAGATGAAATAATGAGTAAACATAACTATTTTACTTATGAATCTGTTTCATGCATCCCATGTTTTGTACAATGCACTTCTCAACTCTGTTACATAGCTGGCAAGCAGCTTTTGTGTGGGAAACAGTGCTTTCTCAGCTCAGTTTTGCATGATCACAGGGGAATCTGATCAGAGTGGCATCTTGACGATGTCATTATAGACCGGTTTCTTTTACTCGTTATTTAACTGGTTACCCTGAGAATGTCTCCTTCCCTTTGCAGAACAACCCAAGCCATCTTCAAGAAGTCAGTTACAAAGAGATGCTGTCAGGTTGAAAGTCTGGAGAGAAGGTGTCTGGGCTGTCTGGTCAGAAACAGAGTCCCCAAGGACTGGAGGAAGCAAGAAGTATGTGGCTTTTCAGTGTAGAAACACACAGTACGTCCAAAATATGAATAAATACCTTACCTTGCCTCTAGGTTTTTGTTCTTCTCTTTCAGCGCCTTACATTCCTCTTCGTTCTGATGCTGTACTTGGATTGCCCTTCCAGGAAATGCTCTGAAACAGATTTGTGAGATCTCCTTATTTGTAGTTGGACACTGGGACAACAGTGGACACGTCCCTGTTAAATAATCTGAATTCCAGAAAAAAAGCTCTGAGATGGGAAAGTGTAGAGCATCTAGGAAAAGCTCTAGGGAAGCTGAACAACCTCCCCTGAAAGCTCCAACTCAGAATTTATGGTCAAATCAAGGGGGGAGCTATTTACATTAGAAGAAATGGAAGTGTGGTTGTAAGGATCATAATGATTTTCCCCTCTTTGATAATTAATACAAAGAATCACAGTACCTGCTGTAACTATCTGAAAGGTGTAGTGGTGTATTAACAGGGTCAGTCAAAGTTCTGTTCTCACTGTCCATCCATCCATAGGGGGAAGAAAGGAATAATAAACCACATTTCAATCAGTGGGCAAGTATGCAATAAAGTCTTAAAAAATGCACAAGCTAAACTTCCTCCCTCCAATTTCTGATCAGCCCATAGGGAAAAGAAATCTAGAAACCAACACTTCTCAAGGCTGTTCTTTGCCGGGTGGGTGGTTTGTGATTCCATGAATCAATACCAACAGTGCTAATAAAATACTCCTGAAGTGTAAGATCTGCACATTACATGGGGCAGATCAAGCAGCTTCTGTAAATTTGCTCTGGGTTCCCAATAAAGCCTGCAGAAAATTTATTGCTAACTCAGAGCCCTCCCTGTGTCTGGCTGATTTGTAATTTTCTGTCCCACCCGCCCTAGTGTGCACCAGCTACAGTTCATTGCCAGGGGCCACACTAAACAGTGTCATTTCTGGTCACTGGACCCTCACGTTATTTTGTCGTCCATCTCTTTCATCATTTCGAACACTTCCTTCCTTATTTTGCTGTCCATCTCTTTCGTCATTTCAAACATTTCCTTCCTTATTTTGTCATCCATCTCTTTTGTAATTTCAAACATTTCCTTCCATATTTTGTCATCCATCACTTTCATCCTTTCAAACATTTCCTTCCTTATTTTGTTGTCCATCCTTTTCATCATTTCGAACATTTCTTTCCTTATTTTTTCGTCCATCTCTTTCATAATTTCAGACCTTTCCTTCAGGATTGAAGTTTGGTCTCCATAGGCTGATGACTGCTGTGAGGTGTCAGATGTATGTCTGAGGAAAAAAAGAAAAGGTAATTCTTACAAAGAAAGTGGAAAAGAACACATCCTCAAAACAAGTACCTTATAAGAGCCAGTCCTGTGAGCAGAGGCTTCATGGCTACATCCATGCCAGCAAGCAGATCAGACAGGACAAAGGGCACACGGGGGTGCAGATTTGGCACAAGTCAGTCAGCACTTTCCCAGATAATGCCTGATATAGCTCAGAGGACTCCACAGGCCAGTGTACACCAAAACCAGGAGGGTTTGACTCATCATTAGGTCTGGATGAAGTGGGCAAGATACAGAGACAGCTCCTGAAAAACAAACTCAACCTAGACCTGCAGAGTGTGGGGAACAGCAAATGCAGCTGACTGTTCTGCTAAAACCAACTTTGCCATGTACAAGTGTGGGGATTTTTAATAGAGGAGTACAAAGCTGTCGTGATTTGACGCAGCTAAGCATCAACCACACGAAATCTGTTATTTTTCATAAGGGGAAAATAAGAAAATATTGAGGAAAACTAGAGAGCTGCGAGGCAAAACAGGTTCAAACTTAAACAGCTGCTGTACAAAGAAAAAGTTTACTACTGACAGAATTAAAAGTAAAAAGAAATAACAAGAAATTAAAGCAAACCTCCCCTCTCTTCCAGCATTTCCCTCCTTTTACCCAGCTCGCACAAAGGATAACAGAACATGGGATTTTAGTCAGTGTTGCAGTTCTTGAAAAGGCTCTTTCTTCTGCTCAAGGAAAAAAGGGTTTTCTTCTGCTTCACGTGGCTCCCAAATGCCACCAACACCAGACCCGCCTGGAAAGAAACAATCTGCTGTGGTGTAAAACATCTCTTCCATGAAAAATCTCACAGTTCCTTCACACTGCCAGACATGGGCCATCACATGGGGTTATTAGTATTTTTTAAGGATGGATTATTTTGGCCTGAACACAAAGGCTTTCTTCGCCACAAGTCTCTAAAAGCCTCTCACTGCTTCCATATAGCCTGGTATAGGCACTCTTCACAATCTTCACGGGCCACACGTGAACTCTCCATTTCCCCATGTACTTCAAATGGATCAAGGAGACAAACAGTCTGTGATATTACAGTTTCTTACCATGGCATGAAGGAAGTTTTTTAAGCTACGAGAAACGCGGCCCCGCCCTCTTTCCTCTCGTCACCATTTCCAGCTTCTCTCACATGACTCACTTTCTCTTTCTCTCTGGCTCTGAAGCCGCCACGTTGAAAAGTGTTCTTGTTCAGGCTTTGGGGTGGAGAAAGCCTCGCTCCCTTTGTGCTGCTGGCTGCATGGTGTCTTCTTCAGCTCAGCGCGAGGTGTGTTGGCTGCAGACAGGAGGCTCCGCCGGCTCCGCGTGGAGAGGAGAGCAGCAGGACCCGCTGGTCCCAGGACGCCGCGCTGGATGGGTTCAGCTGTGTGGCCGTCCATGGCTGGCCCGAGCTGCCTGCGGCTCTGGGAGAGTTCCCCGCCCTGCAGCCACCCAGGGTCCGTACCGCGGCGTTGGGAAAAGGGGAGGGGGCAGGGGTCCCGGCCCGGCGGGGCCCGGAGGCTCCGAGGCGCCCCCACCTTCCGCCAGGCGAGCTGGAACGGAAGGAAATGCCTGACTGTCCACGCAGTTTAAATGTGTAAATTGCGAGAAGCGCCATTAGTCTAAAAGACTGTCCATCAACTCAGGTTCAACCCACTACAAAAGCTCTGTGTTCTCAAGGTCATTTTTTATTTGTACAACTGCTCTCTGTGTCCTGTTTCCTAATGAGGGTCCCAAACATCAACTATTATTACAGAGACAGTCCCAGATTAAGGTGCTCCAGGAGTTTGGATCCAGGTGGAGTAGAGAGCAAGTTCGTTCCTGCAACCAGATGTCAGAGAAAACGTCAGCATGAGGCGTTACCTGTGGTTTATGCCAATAGAAGGCTGCACAGCTGCTGCAAGGGACTGTGCTGCCCTTCTCTCTCAGCATCACTTCCTCCCACTGAAGCACATTTTGGTTTTGTTCACTTGGATGGATTCCTTTCCAGTTAAATCACTTTCAGTCTTTCACGGAAAACACTTTTTTTTGTTTCGTTTCTTAAGCTCAACAATCCAGTAAAAAATCTGCATTTTAGTCAGACTTTTCCTGCAAAATTGATGAGCTCAGAGTCTGAGTCCCAAAATCCCATATCTTGTTACACTCTTTATGCCTTTCTAGTTTCTTTTCCTCTTGCACCAATTTAAGATCTGCCTCACACTTCGGAGTTGAACTTGAGGTGAATTTGGGGACAGTAACCATCTCTGTGATGGCTAGAAAGGTTAGGAAGTAGAAAACAGAGCTTTTACTGAAATATTTCACAGTCAGAAAAAGTTTGCAGTTCAGCACTCATGCAACCCTCCAAGAAATTTTGTGGAAATATTCAGACCTAGGAAGGTTAAATAAGTTCATCCAGAGACAGCCCCTGTGTAACCTACCTGCTGCCTTCTGCAGTCATCTTTCTGGGATCATTGTCCTCACACTGTCCTTCCATCCATTCTTTTCTGTAGCCAGAAGCATTGTGTGTCTCCATGCCTTTACAGCAGCAGCAGAAAATGTTTGTTGAAATGAGTGGGCAGCACTAGGAACTGTCCTTGCTCTCCCCTTCTGGGAGTGCAGAAAGCTACTGATCAGACAGTTTCCTAACAAAGGCATTTTGCTGTTATGCAAAACAGAAGGAAGCCCCGCCTCTTTACGGGAAAAGGCACCATTTACAGGATGTCTAGAGTTACATCTCTCTCCCGCCAGTAAGATCAGGGGAGGTTGCCCTTCCCTCTGCAATATCAGGTTTATCAGTTTCAGTCCAGTCCCATCTGTTCACCCCTCTCTGGCTCCCGGACCGCACACGTCTGCGCTGCAGTGGCCATGGCCGGCCAGTCAGTCTTCGTCGTTGCTATAGATTTTGGCACATCCTACAGTGGGTACTGTTTTTCTCTTGCTTCGGGTACAGACCAAATCCGCCAGGTTTACTGGGGAACAGAGCACGGGCTCAAGACCCCAAAGACGCCCACATGCATCTTGTTCAACCAGAAGCAGGAGTTCGAGTATTTTGGCTATGATGCTGTGATGAAGTACAAGAGCCTGCCCTCCAGCCAAGCTGACAGCTGGTACTTCTTCCAGGATTTCAAGATGCAGCTGTACAACACGGTAGGTGGAAGAGTTACTGCTAATGGGGGTCAGGGCTATTCATTTATTTGAGGGGTGGGGGCTAGAGAATCCATGAAGAGGGCTGAGTAAGTCTGGTTAATGGGGATGAATGAGCACAAGTCAGAGAGTATTTTGATGAACCAAAGAAGAAATTAGTTATTTTTGTAATTGCTGAAAGCTTCACAGGTTCTTCCTTTATGATGTTTTTTGTTTGTCTGAAGACAATAAAACCTGACTGCCTACCTGGGTGAAGGCAAAGACATGTTCCTGAAAAACAGCTGCCCTGTTCCTGAGCTTGACAGAGAAACTGGTGTCCCTCTGGGACTCCCTGCTTCAGTCCTCAACAGGGAACAGGGATCAAGTGAAATTTTCTGTAATTCAAAGGAGATGGGCAGCCCTGGGATCACCTAAGAGCTCATCCTGTGTTATACAGCTCCCCCAGCTTATCTTTCCCTCCCTTGAAGTGTTACTCTGAAGCTAACGTAAGGGTGTCCAGCTGTCCTTGAAGCCTGCAGTGGCTTTATCATTTCTCTCTGAAGGCTCTGTGCTAGTTTGGAATAGTTTGCAGCTTTATCTGGGTTTGCTTGTTCAGCCAAACACCAGGCTACCTTAGGACCTTCCTGTGTGTGCTCTGGGGTCCTACAGGGCTTCTCAAAGCATGGAATAAACCAGAACACAGAGCCAGTCCCAGGAAAAGCCTCATGTCCTCTCTTTGGCATCCCCCAGGGTTAAGTCATGAGTGCTGAACTGCATGCTGTGGTAGGTGGGAGGCCTCCTTGAAGATTTACCTCTCCAGGAAAGCTGGGAATGATGTGGTCTGTCACAATGTCACCTTTGGAGTGCTTGGTTCTCATTCACTTTCAGCAGAGGCTGGAGAGAGGTTTTAGTTGAGAACTATTCCTCTGCATCTGAGGAGTAAATGGTGAAGGAAAATTTCATTGCAGAATCACCCCCCACTGGCTCTTCAGGGATCTACAGGGTCTTTACAAAATTTGGCATAGGAGAAACAGCTGACTTATCAACCCCATTGACATTTTGCCTGCTGAATCACAGGCGTGGTGGGTAAGCAGTTTGGTAGCTGACCCGTGCCACTTAGACTCAGTTAGCCACAGTAGTGAAGCCAGTGCTGGGAGTTCACTCAGGTTTGGAGACAGGACCTCCTTCTGTGCCCTAGGTTGTGCTGTGCTTGGTGTGAAGGGGACAGGTCTCATACAGGCACTGCACCATATTTACCTTGGCCTTTGTTTTGTAGAACGTCACGGCTGGTATGGAGCTGAAAGCCAGCAATGGAAAGTTGCTTCCTGCCCTGACAGTCTTTTCCAAAAGCCTGCGCTACCTGAAGGAACATGCCCTGAACACCATTCAAGAGGCCTCTTTCCAAACTGTCTATGACCAGGAGGAGATCACCTGGGTCCTTACTGTCCCAGCCATATGGAGCGCTGCTGCCAAGCAGTTCATGCGTCTGGCAGCAAAAGAGGTGAAAGCAGGGCTTACCCCATTTCCTCAAATTACCTTTGGAGGTTTCTTTGCCCATTGAGGCAAACGTGTAAACCTGTATTTCAAATTTCAGTCCATCAGGCAAAGAAATCTTCCACAATGAGGGTGGTGAGGGAGAGGATGTCCGAAACTGGCAGTAACAACAGCTCTGCCCTCTCCCGCCACCGCCATATAGAAATGAGCCCCACAGAGATCATCAGTGCAAGAACCACCATCCCTGCATGAGCTGCTGGGGTGAGAAGAGTCTCCTTAGCAGGTGGTGTTCATGCAGCAGTAATGTCACCCCCTTTCCTTGAACTGATTCCTCTCTTTTGTGATGTTAGGCAGGAATTATCTCTGGCATGCTCTCTGAGAAGCTGATCATTGCCTTGGAGCCAGAAGCTGCATCGCTGTGGTGCAAGCAGCTTCCACAGGAAGGGTTTATGGCAGACAGCAGTGACAAAAAGAAGTTTGAAGACTCCCCTGGGATCCAGTATATTGTTGTTGACTGTGGAGGTAAAATTTTCCCTGTTTAACAGGTACCATCTTTGCTGGGCACAGTGCATGGCAATTTCACAGTATGGCCAAAGGTCTGCAGCGCAGTCCCACAGCTCGGACTCCACTGCAATGCTTGTCATGGGGTTTTTGTTTTTATTTTTATTTCTCACCTAACGAGATCTTGTGAGCAGGCAGAAAAATAGGAGGAAATAACAGGATTGTGTCTCACACTACAGTGCTCTTCAGGCCAGACAGTCACAACACAAGGTCCTGTCCTCTCACCAGATCAGCTGGCACCGGGTCCCAGCATCAGCCATCAGCACGCGCCATGTGCTCTTGTGTAGCCTCCTCTCTAGGAGCAACTGTATTTAGTGCCCAGTGTAGTGACCAAAGAGATGAGCTAGCAGGCACTGGGGAGTAAATCATTAAGAATATTTGATGAAGCAGTACTCAGTAATTTCTCTAGATTCCTGAGATTTTTTGGTGCAATGTGAATTTTCTGCCAAGAGCAGTCTGGTGGTTGTGAACAAATACCGAAAAGGCATCAAGAGGACCACAAGTTCCTGAGAGTCTTCTCACCACTGGTCAGGAGTCTACCACCTATGTGAGGAGGCCAGTCTCCGTTTGTGATCAGACAGGAGACTGGCTTTTTCAGTGAGCAAGTCGGAGCATCCGGCTCTTACCAGAAGTAACTGTAGAACCCTTGTGAGACCAGGCTTTTAAACAAAAGAAAAAATAAATAAATGTAAGAAATCTAGAGAAGTACAGGCAATAGTAGAAGAGCGAGGATGAGGAAAGAAAGCAGCAGAAAAGCACATTTGTGAATTGGGAGTTCAGAAGGTAAGATTAAATTCAGTGGAAATCCATGTACTTTAAAGCAAACAGCCCAATTAATTTGAGTCTCTGTGTGTGTGTCTGTGTCTGCGTGTGTAGGTGGCACCGTAGACATCACGGTACATGAGATCCAAGAAAACCATTATCTAAAGGAGTTACACAAGGCAACTGGAGGTGGATGGGGAGGCAACAGAGTGGATGAAAACTTCATCAGTTTCCTCAAGGAAATATTCAGTGATGGCGTATGGGATGAATATGTAAAGAAGCACCCTACTGAATTACAAAATATGATGTACAACTTCAGCCTACAGAAATGCTCTGCTAGCAGGGAGGAAGTCTACATACGTTGCTACTACAACCTGATCAGAGTGGCAGAGTCCAAGAAGGACATCTCCCAGTTCTTCGAAAAAGCAGCAGGAGCTGTGTGGTGTGATGGGACGATCATGATTACATATGAGAAAATGAAGAGCTTGTTTGACTACTGTGTCAACAATATCATTTGTGCTTTGAGGGAAATTCTTTGCAAGCCTGAGATGGACAAAGTCCAGTACATTTTGCTTGTGGGAGGCTTTGCGTCCAGCATCATCCTGAGAGATGCAGTTAGTCAGGCCTTTAGCAGCAAGTATCATATCCTTTGTCCCATGGAGGCCCAGGCAGCCATTGTGAAAGGGGCTGTTTTATTCGGAGTTAATCCACACCTTGTTACCTCAAGAATCAGCTGTAGGACATACGGTGTGAGAGTGAGTGAGAAATTTGATGATGCCATCCATGACATCCGTAAACGGAAGGTCTCAGAAATTGATGGCTATACTTACTGCACGGGTCTCTTCCAGAAATTGGTGGGAGTTGGGGAGTCAGTGAATATAAATGAAGTTGCTTACTATGATTTCTCTCCAACGGAACCAGATCAAACAAGAGTAGTCTTTGCTTTCTATTGTACAAAAAACCAGGATGCTCAGTACGTAGATGAGGAAGGGATGGAAAAGCTTGGCTGCTGTGTAGTGCCATCTCCAGACACACGGCTGGGGAGAGATCGCAAGCTGAAGATGGAGATTAAATTTGGGCTCACGGAATTTAAAGCCACGTGTACTGATGTTACATCCCAACAAACTCGGACAGTTGTAATAGATTTTTTATCTTATAAGTACTCCACATATTGAACAGATCTTAGACATCTTTTCCAGCCATTATGATTCTAACAATTCTATGACTTCTACAATAGAGGAGGCAATTGAACCAGTAAGTCTATCATGCAGCTTTCTGTTTACATGGGAAAACTACTAGTCTGATTGTCTGGTTCCTTCCATTCCTTACCAACCATCCTTTCAGTCCAACACCTCACTTTCTGTTGTATCTGACAGCAGGTTTGTCTGCTGCTTCATCTCATGCCCTTTTAGTTTGCATTTCTGAACTCAATAGTCCATGCCACCAATATAATAATCTGTGACCTGCCTGTGTTTGATGCAAAGCCTCTAGACTGGTGTCTAACTTCCACATAAAGCAGCCCATAGCTATTTATTTTAGCCTGGTGTCTTTCAGACACATCTTCTCTTTCTCTGACATCAGGTCTCTTTAGCTGGAGTCCAGGTTTAAATCTGCTGGGGGTGACATTCATGGGAGTGGATTTCTCTTTTCTTCAGAATATCGCTTACATAAACTGTGTGTCATTAAAGCTCCAGTGTCCCAGATGAGGGTGCTGAGTGAACCAGTCTAGGAGTTTGTGTCCAAAACCTGTGGGAGTGTTGTTTCCATTAAATCATTGGATGGTTTGATCTCATTAATTGGACAGATATGAATGCCAGATTGTAACATTACAGATATGAATAGTGCTTATGCTGCTGCCTGAGGCCTCTGTCCAGCTCTGGGTACTCTCTGCATCTCTGACTTGGGCTTGATATTTTCCAAAATCTAATTTCTTTGCCTCCTGCCTGCAGCACCTGTGCAAAGGTTCAGCACAGTGTAAGCTTCATGAGCGTAAATTTGTACCAAGAAAAGGATGCAGTCCTGGAGTGTGCTGGGTCTGGCTGAGGTGGAGTTAACTTTCTTCATAGCGACCCTTATGCTGGTGTGTGGTTTGTGTCCAAAATGGTGTTGGAAGCACACCAGTGGTTCACGGGGTGAGGGGTGGGCTGGTGTTTGTGGAGTTCATTTTTTCCCCCTTCACTAAGGATGTAAAGTTTCTCTGTTGAACACCAGCCTCCAGCAATGCAAATTCTTGGTTAGCTGGATTCACTGCAAGGAAACTCAGCACTGGCATCCTTATTAGTTGTAATGATCACGTTAGAGTTACTGCTGGCCATGTAGTGAATGTTGTTAATCACGAGAGCAGCATTCAGAGGAGTGATCTGCATATCTGCTATGCCCTACGCTATATAAAAGTGGAGCGATTTTGAAATTACTACCTTTGCTTTCACATTTAAAATGTTATGCATGCAATAAAAATATTCACAACAGACACCTGTGTGCATTTCTAGCATGTCAGGTGGTACCACTCTGTACACTTAGTAAGGGCCATTCTGGGGGCTAGGTCTTAAGAAGCTGAGTAGTCCTGCTTTTTTCTTACTCTTTGCATTTGGTAATTTCACCAGTGCAAAGCCCAGCACAGCTCCACCCGAGCCCACTAATGCCCTGGAATGGGAGAGAGAAGTATGGTGTGGGAGAGTGGCAGTGGTTAAAGCTGCCTGTGGCTGCCCCACGTCTTTCCCACCCATGTGCTATGTGGGCTTTGGGATTCAGACATTGACACTGACAGTCATGACTGCAGCTCCTAGTTTTGCTTGTTTCGATGAGCTGATTATCTTGATAGCCTCAGACACTGAGCATGAGCAGATGCAGGTGTTTGTCCTTTGTGAAAGCAGCACTGAGTGTCAGGGTCTCGGGCTAAGCATCCCTAAACCTGGCAATATGGGAGGCTTTGTCCTCAGCCTGACACTACCACGGGTGTTGGGAAAAGAAGTCACAGCTGCTGCACCCCTGACAGCCATCCTGTGAAACAGGTGTGTCTGCTGAGCTGGAATTAACCCCACTGAACAATAAATAAGGTGGGTTGTTTATGCTAAAAATCACAGAATCACAGATCCCCAAGTTTCAAGGAGAAGAAAAGACAGTGAGGTTTGCAGTGCCTGTAACCAGGACACCGATGAGCTCTAGAGGTGTGAAGGCTGGTGGATCCTAAATGGCTGGGTGAGTAGAAGGTGCCACCCCTTTCTGTGACTGGATCTTGCTGGCTGCCTGCTGCCTAAAGCATGTGATTTCTTGGAAACTGAGAGAAAGCAACCCCCACTTCTCAGTACTGGCACCATTTCCCTGCAGAACAATGGGGACAGAAAAAGGAGCAGCTTGGCCACAGCTCAAAGACCTGTGTTCCCTGCTCTGGATTTCCCAGTGTCATCTGCCTCCCCGGCCTGAGCCTGCCTGCCTGATATCAGGTGACATTAAAGATTCACAAGTTCACAGTAACTGTAAGTTAGCCTTGAAACCATGATAATGACATGCTGGAGCAATGAAACCATGAAGAGACCCCAGGAAGACTATGCTACAAATCCTTATGTCCTTGACAAGTAATGGTTCAAATAGATTCAAGCAGAAACTGCAACAGAGGTTTAACAAAATAAGGTTAAACAATAACTTAGCAACAGGTGGTAGGATGTAAAGACAACCTCAAGTTACCTTAGATGATTATAATGTTAAAGAACACACCTCCAGGAGAATTTGTATGTGGAGATGATAGGATACTAAACTGGACTGAGATCAGCACATGCCCCTTAAAAATATTGTTATACAAGCATGAGTGACCCATCTCCTGTTCCTGTATGCTTCTTTTTTTGGTTACCTTTTTTGTAAAAAGGACTCTGCTTGTTTTCCAAAAGGTTGGAAAAGGCCTGGCCTGGCACCTTATTCTGCAGATTTGTAAAAAAATCATGTCTCGACTCAATGTGTTGATTGGCTCTTGCACAGCAGGATTCCCTTCTTTAGGGATAACATCCTGAGGAGCTTCACCCCTGTTAGAAAATATGTCTCTTCTTGCAATAGAAATTAAGCTTGAGAGGATTCACTTCCTTTGGGATAATAACCAACACAAACCACAGGAGAGGAAAACGAAATAAACCAAGCAAGCATCCCCTTGCCCACACATGGGGAGGTGTCAGCAACGACTTCATGATTAAACAGCTCATTTTTCATAGCTATTCCATTTCCAGGTGAAAATAAATAGGTTTCTGGAGCTTGTTTTTCAATTGCTAGAGATTGCTGAGGTGTAGCTTAGATGTGCATATCCCTGTCAGAGGTGTCAAAACTTTTTGAGGGATTTTTGTGTTCATCTTACAAGGACTCAGCAAATCACGCAAGGGGAAAATAGAAGATAATTTTCCAAAACAGTGGAAGTAACCAGAAGATGGAAGACTAGAAAAGCATGTCAGAGAGAGAGCACGGTGACATGTTTGAGAGGAGGTGACATTACTTTGGTCAGGGATTGCCCGGTGCTGCTGACACCTGGCTTGGCCCCAGACAAAACAGACCCATTGCACCCCAAAACTGGACCAACCAAGTAAGTTTAGGGTGCCTCCGTGGAAAAATGTTTAAGAATGGGCAGTGAATACTGAAAAGGGAGAGACAAGTCCAGGGCAGGTACAGTGTCCAGCACGATGATGACCAGCGGAAGAGCCCATGCTGGAGCAGTTGAGTAGGACACAAGGAGCAGCAAGAGCAAAGGGATCCTCATGCACCAGCCCCAGCTCCTGCACCACCCATGGTCTCAGCCAAAGGATCTGTCTGTAACCTGCAGCATGGGGTGAGGAAATGGGACGGGGGGAAGTGAGGCATCTGAGGGTTGGTTGGTTGGTTTGTTACTTGACAATAAATTAATTGGATTGAAATTTCTCAACTCAAACCAGGTATTTTTTGGCCCACGACAGGATGTCTGACTATGTGTCAAGGGGTGGAGCATGTTCATACTGCAATGTCCCAGAGGAGAGTGGGGGAGAGCAGAGGAGAATTCTCCTAGGGAATCATAGAATGTTTTGGATTGGAAGGGACCTCAAAGACCATCTTGTTCCAACCCCTCTGCCATGGGCAGGGACGCCTCCCACTAGACCAAGTAGCTCAAAGCCCCATCCAGCCTGGCCTTGAATTCTTCCAAGGATGGGGCACCCACAACTGCTTTGCAGCTTTCTAACAGACTGCTCTTCATTTGCTGTGTGGTAGAAAGGGAGAGGGAGGCAAGTGGGGACAAATTTCAGTGAAGTCATTTGAGGCCTTGATGCCATGATGATTTTTTGCCTTTTCTTTTAAACCCCTTTTATACCTTTTTACAACTTCTGTATTCTTAGTGTTTTTTAGCCTACATTCTTGGACTTGCTTGTTAAGCTAGGAGACTAAACATTTTAGAGGCTTAGTAGTTAGGGATCAGAATGCCCCAGACCCCAAGGTCCTCTCCAGAACACATTTTGTAAACTAAGATAGAACCATCCAGGGGAAGGTTCCTTGGGGAGGGGGGGCTCACTCGAGCCTCTCCTTGGGGCATTTTTGATAGATATGCTAATTAGTAAGACCTATAATGATATACCAGATCTTTTGGGGGTGCATTGCAGTGTGCATTGAGGTGCATTCAACCTGGATGTAGTGCACCTAAGGATCCTTAAAATAAATACCAAGGTAAAATCCCTTTTTCCCTTCTAACCGTGTTTGACTCTTGATTTTAAGACCAGGGAAAGGCATCAGCCTCCCTCAATGGGAGCAGCAATAGTGGGACACAACCCCACCAAGACCAGTTGGTCTCTGTGAGTTTGCAGCCAGCACTTTTCCTTCTGCCTTGGGGTATCAGGCTGGTTTATCTTGACATGCTGCATATTTTCCCCTCACACCTATTCCTTCCCTTCTCTAAACCATCCCAAACAATATGAGGTTTTGTCTGCCCTCAGCATCCAGCAGCAGTTTCTCAAGCCCCTTAGCCCTTATTTTGCATGTGTGCCCTGGACTTAACCAGAACAATCGTGCCAGAGGTTAAGCCCAGGCATTGCATCGATAATCCATGAAAACTTTTTGCCTCCAGTTCCAAGTGACTGTGACTGTAACAGGCCCAGAGATGCTGTCTGCAGCTCCACACTGGCCCGTCTCCTGCCCCTTATCTCTCTCCCAGGCAGGCAGGGCTCAGAGATAGGACAGGGATCCCAGCTGCAAGCCAAGAAGTTTAGGAAAGTGAAATGCCTGGCTGTGCTGCACCATTCATCTCCAGTGCTAAAATGAAGTGGCTGTGCAGGGCACTATGGCCACGGATGCTGTGTCATGCTGCCATCACCATCCCTGCAATGCTGTCATTTTGGGGTGGCAAAGCCTCCCAACCTCATAGGGCCAAGGCTGGGAGCAGCTGTGGGGTGAGCCCCTGTTAAACCAGAGGGCTGTGGGGAAAGCAGTGACCGTGGCATGAAGGCAGGACTGGAGAGAGTTGCTGGAGCTAGAAACAGGATCTTTGACTGAAAGACCAAAGAGTGCCAGGGAGAGGGGATGGCAGGGCACCACAGTGCCCTCAGCACAGCAGCACTCTTGGGAGAAAACGAAGAAAATTAGTTCTTGCGCAAGGATCACCTTCAGGAAAGAGGAGCCAAGCACTGGCTTTGGCAGGGGTGAGAGGGGAAGAGAACTGATCTTTTTTTTCCCCACTGAAAACTGCCTTTTTTCCCTTCTCTCCTCAGACAGTGAGACCTTTGCTTTGGCACCTGACCTACCACTACAGGGCTAGTCCTCCCTGCTCATGTGGTTGGTTTCTTTCCTGATTAAAAGTGATTAGGTAACTCTAAAACCTGCAGAAATGTGACTGAGGAGAATGGAGACAAAGAGACCCTTCAAGATCTCTTAAATCCCCAGGGCAGTATTTAGAGAGCCCTGAGGAGAGAACTGGAGCAGAAAGACCCTGCCAGGACCTCCCTGTCCTTCTCCCTCCTGCTGCACCCTCCGTTGCCAACATCTCCTCCACCATGTCGCTCTCTGAAGCAGAGGTGCAAAGTGCCCGTGGTGCCTGGGAGAAGATATATGTGGATGCTGAGGACAATGGGACAACTGTGCTGGTCAGGTAAGGAAAGAGCCCATCCAACTGCTGCCCCAGAGGGGTGAAGGAGGAACAGCAAGAAGGATGGAGATACTGCCTAGGAGCATGTCTTGATGTTTTTCATGCAGCCCGTGCGGGGAAGAGGAGTAATCCACACAAGGAAAAATAAAAGAAAAGGGGTAAGAGGGTGGGAAAAGAAGAAGAGACAAGAACAATTTCTTCACCCATGTAAGGTAAAGAAAAGAAAGTATGGTATGAAAGAGAATGGGAACAAAACATGTGCCTTATTTCCGTCTTCCTCTTTACCTCTAAACTCTTTTAATGTTCTTTTTAAACTCAATATTTCACTTCTGATTCTCCTTCAGCCTCAGTTCATCTTTTCCATTGTATTATACCCTTTCTGTGGGCTCTCCTCTCTTAGTTTCCATCATGTTTCCCTCTCTTCTGCTCACCTTTCACATATTCCACTCTCATCTGGGACTTACAACGCCTCCATAAGCATGGATCAGTTCAAACACTATTTCTGGTTATTAGACCTTTACTCATCCCTCTGGCTTTCTTGTATATCACACCTTGTGCCTGGATTACCCTCACGAAGTGTTGCATGCTGCTCTTTCCTTCTGCAGGCTACACAACCTGTGCACAGTTAGGGTCAGGAATGCAGCCATAAAATGTTAGCAGCATCCAGTAGTTTGCCTCCCTGGGGTAATTTACTCTAGAAGGTTTTGCTTTAGTGTCCTACAACCCCAGACCTGCCTATAGAGAAGTTCAGGGCTTCCCACAACAAGCGAGACATGGCCATACTGGGAAGAGTCCAGCAAAGGGCCAGGAAGATGATGAGGGGACTGGAGTATCTCTCCAATAAAGAAAGGCTGAGAAAGCTATGACTGTTCAGCCTGGAGAAGAGAAAGCTCAGGGGAATCTTATCAATGTGTACATAAAAACCTGAAGGGAGAGTGCAAAGAAGGCAGAGCCAGGCTCGTCTCAGTGGTGCCATGAGGCAGGACCAGAGTCAATGGACACAAACCAAAACACAGGAGGTTCCCTCTGAACATCAGGAAACACTTTTTTTACTTCTGAGTGCAACCGAGCACAAGTTGCCCAAAGAAGTTGTTGAGTCTCCATACATGGAGATACTCGAAAGCTATCTGGCCATGGTCCTGAGCAACTGGCTTGCCAGTGGTGTTGAACCAGATGACATCCAGAGGTTCCTTCAAGCCCAACCATTTTGTGACTTTGTGAAATGCAATGTGGAATTTGCTATGGATATTTCAGGTGGATAACTGGTTTACCCAATGGAGCAAACTGCTTTCTTTAAGAGTTTGATCAAGATGACTGTAATTGATCAAAGGTAATTTCAAACACACTGAATTGTGTTACTTTTGAATAAATGGAATTAGCAGTACCCCATACTCAAACAACAATCCACCACGGGCAGTAGGAAAGCTTTGCAGTGGGCTCTAGGAAGGGGTTAATTAACAAAACCAATAGTAGGGTTTCTCCATGAAAACACCCACCAGTATCACAGGGGCCATATCTGCTGTCCAGAACACCTTTGGGAATATTAAACTGTCACAGTCATGTGAACTGTCACAGTCACCCCATGTGAAAGTGCTCCCACTTCTTATCTGAAAGTAACAGAGTTAACAGTGAGGAAACACTTACTTTAGAAGGAGTAGAATAAGTTCATTGTAGGTTTTAAGGTGGACTGAGCAAAGGAAATGCTCTGGGGAGAGGCAAGGGAGGGAGGACTGGCTGCTATGTGCATGGGGACTGTGCACAGGTGCAAAAAGCAAAGGAGAAACAAGGAATGCTTAAGTGTCTGTTCTAATAAAGAGAAGGAGAAAAGGGGCATAAATGCATAAGGCAAGGCCCAAATGTGTAGCCATGTCTGCTTCGATAACTCAGTCCACAAGTCAGGACATCTCTCATTCCTCAACAGGATGTTTACCGAGCACCCAGACACCAAATCCTACTTCACACATTTCAAAGGCATGGACTCTGCCGAAGAGATGAAACAGTCCGATCAAGTCAGGGGCCATGGCAAGAAGGTTTTCAGTGCCATCAACAACATGGTGCAACACCTGGACAACTCTGAGGCTTTTCTTGGGATAGTGACCCCACTCGGCAAGAAACATGCCACCCAGCTGAAGATTGACCCCAAAAACTTCAGGGTGAGTGAGCAGCCTTCTTCCCAAAGGGTGTAATTGTGAGGAGGGCATGTTTTCCCCTTTGAAGGGTACAACTGAGGAAAATAGGCTTTGTATGTAGGAATACATGTACTGAGAGAATGGAGGTGATGGAAGGTGAGATGGTTGATGGTGGAAGATGGCAGGAGTGAGAGACCTGGCATTGGTGGGGAAGACAGCTGTGCAGCA